>LPNX010754775.1:136685-588417 GCA_001517045.1 Pseudotsuga menziesii
GTAGTGACGTCGGGGGGGATAACATAGCCACCCCCATCACTGCGTGAGTTTAATGTTTGTCCTTCTGCCGATGATCCTTCACTCTAGGCCTAGACGTGGCTAGCTCCAACCTAGCCGACAAGACCCGTCAGTCACCTCGCTACAAGGTAGGATTAACTCTAATTCACTACGCTTGAATCAACGCACCAACCTCTTCACCACCCTTTGCATCATGAACAAAGAAACTTGTTACATTCCTTGTTGCACAAGCTCCTGCATTCAAGCTCACAGTGACTCTGCTCATTTGGTTCTGCTTCACTGGAATTCTCTGTTCAAAGCAGGTTAACGACATCTCTCACCACCTTACAATGGCTAGGCAACCACATGGGACTCCACGTCGTGGCTGGAAATGCAGGAACTCCCAAACAGAGCATCAATTTCATCTATATGCTCATGCTAACTTTGAAGGTTTTGATATGGACATCCCATAAGAGGTTTGAAGAATCGCTAATGATTGGGAGGATGAAATTACAGGGGCTGTTGGCCCACCAGGAAGAACTTTGAAGCGATGAAGGAAATTTTGCATGTTCAAAAATTTACTCATCGGGCTCATCCTCCATTTCTACCCAACCCAAGCTTAGCCTTTCGCTCAGCCTCAAGCTCGGTCTCTGCATCTCGCTCCACACATAGCTCCTCCTTCATTGAATGTTCCCTCAATTTCTGCTGCTCCCCCAACCACCATTTCAGCCCCTCATGCCATCTCTTCTCTTCAAACCCAAGCCTCCACGTCCCCTTCCAGAAAATTCACTTCCAATCCTGACCTGATGAGAAATTTGAACCCCCTCCAAGCAAAACAACCACCTGTAGGTTCTAATGAGGAGGCCAACATCATAGAGTTAAAGACGACCTCCAACAATGAACCAATGAACATCTCCAGCAAGCCGACGCAACAAGTTTTCCCTGGTTACAGTTGCCCTATAGAAGAGGAACCGTATTTCAAACCATGAGCAGGTTTCTCCATGCCTCTATGTTTTTTTTTGCAAGAACTACACATGTTTTTCTTTAGCCTCCAGCTTTTGCAATCTTGGACGATGTTGGTCAGGTTCTCTCTAGACTCGCATTTTCGTTTTGTCTACTCCGAGGATTATTTTGGGGATCTGTTTTCCCTCCCCAAAGAAAGGTACTATTCTTGGATACCTGTTTTCTCTACTAAAGGAAGGACCCAGGTTTTTCCAAAACTCTATGACTACTTTCAATAAGCAAAACTGCTTCTCAATATTATAATTTTCTATATACCACTATTTTTCTTTTTTTATAAAATAGCAACTTAAAAAAATTAACTTTAGAAATAATGCACTCAACAATAGAATGAACATGAAACATTCCATACGATTAAGAAAAAGAGAAAGAAATCCCGTCATACGTTCCAATAAGAAGAAACTTCTGTATATATCACTAACACGTTTTGTATGAATATTTGTCTAAAGATATATTATTTACTTAGCATACCATGTTAAAAGAAATTGGTGCTTTACAAAAATAAATTGAAAATTAATTAAACACGGACAATTTAATAAAGTGCTAGAAACTGCAATTGTAAGAGTAGAATTGTCAGTCAATTTTATGAAGAAATCATGAAAATAAGAATAAACTTCAATACTGTGCCCAACATAATTGTAGATTAAATTAATAGCTTTTAAATTAGGCGCCATACCATTCTTCAAACAACCAGAAAATTGAATTGCATTTGTTGACGGTGAGAGGTAATTGGATAGATGTTCTTATTTGAGATTTAGGTGGACTATTGCCTATGTTTCGTCATCTATGAATGAGGATAAAACTTGTACTATCCAGAATTCGAAATAAACAATTACAAAAAAACTAGCATTAGAAATAAACAATTACAAAGAAGATAACTAGAAAAATGTGAGATAAAAAGAAAAAGAATATAAAAAATAACTGATAGTTGATAAGTCCATAACACTAAAAATGATGGTTACAACATGGAGTTAGACATTGAACACTGAACCTCTTTAACTAAAAGAATACGAGGAATAAAAAAATAATTCCAAATTGTCTTCCATTTTATATCTGTTTGTCAACTTTTTAACTATTTCTCAACTGTTCAATCTTTATCCACTTAATTCAACCACAAACTATGTAAATGTGCTAATATAACTATAATAAAATATACATAAAAAAAACTGTAAAGCTTCTCTATAAGAACGACGGGCATAGAACGAGCCATGTGGACGATCAGCCATTTGTTTGTTGCCGTCGTTGTCGAATAATAGCGCCTTAAAAAGGTTAGAAAATAGAATAATAGCGTATAAAAAGGGTTAGAAAATATAAATATACAAGTGTTGTGAGAGAATAAAAAGTCGATATTTAATATCTTTACAACATAATTATAGATGAACTTAAAAGCTTTCAAATATGTAATCAAATTCTAGTTTGACAGTGAGACCATGAAATTAAAAAAATCGCTTTCAACATCATTATTGGATCGATAGAAAACTAGCCTGTGGATGAACTGTGATGGAATAAACCTACAGAACTGTAGGGCTTCCAGCTATGGCCGTGCGTGGATATAACCATTAATGATAAAGACATTTCTGTGTCTTTGTCATTATATAGTAGTTGAATGAAAATTGATTCCACGACGGAAAGGATGATATATCTCTGTGGCGGTTGGCTGTGACATGAGAGACTGGGGCTTCATGTCTGGTTCGTGAAGTTGACGATATACACACACATATATATATACGACGGCGGAAATGACGAGTAGAGTAATGTGAAAGACGCTATGATATCACCCATCGTCCATTCGTCAACCATCTCTGTATTTTCAGGAATGGAAGACCAATTTGCAGTAAGATAATGCTGACGAGTGTCCCTTTTGGAAACTGCATTCTCTTCTTATTATTAAGAAATGTATGGACAGGAGGACCCTACAGCTCTTCTGTTGGTTGGAGGGTTTATTCCAAATCGTGATTGCGATAAATAGGAAGTGGTTACGTCATCTAACTAGTTGGGATTTGACTAATATCACTAAGCTTTTAAATATGCAAATTAACTTATAAATATGTACAAAATGAGGAAGATTTTAAAAAGATGGTGGGAAATATAATTTAGAAAAAAGGTTACAAAGATTTTGGAGTAGATGGTGAGAAAACAAGTCATTTTAATTTTAAATATTTAAAGTGTTATGAGGAATCAAATCTAGCAGTAAAGTTGATTGTGAGTAAAACAAATCTAGATCTTGATCCATTTTTTATATTAACATCTACAAATAAAAAATATTTTCTTTTGAAATATTTTATTAGTACTTTTCCCAAGGTATTTGATCTTTTTGGACATTAAGTAGAGCTAGTGTGGCTACTAGCCAGTTCGGCAATTGAAATGAATTAATTGCTTGTTTTCCTATACTAATTAGTATATATTGATTTATTATGTGTTGGACATGGGACAATATACTTTTCAGGAGGGTGGTATTATAGTTGATGTAGGTGAGAGTAAATTTTTTATCTTTTTAAAGTTGAGACTATGTATGTAATTTTTGTATTATTTTACTAACCAATTTTCTTAAATTGGATTGGTTTTTACGGATGATCTCAGCCTGATAGAATTGTGCCCAAGACGAGGCTACGATGCTACAGGGTGAAATCATCCATGATTTATTATTATAATTATCGTTTAGAGAGTTAACGCTTAAATGAAATCAACGCCAACGATTTAATACCAAAACCCATACAGAAAATCATCAAGGATAGATTCAGAAAGTGTTAATAACACTGATGAAAACAGACAATACCAACAGGTAAATGCAATCACAACCATAGCACTAATGACGTTGAGGGCACCACTCCACAATGAGCGAGCACAATTGGAAAGAGACCGAAAGAAAAATAAACATTAAAAAACGAATGAAAGGACAACCATCCATGCCACACTTGGCAAGTGGAGAAAAAAATGTTGGCATATTCTCATCAGAGGGATCCATTGGAATCCCACCAAGATGAAAACCTAACCCTAATCTATGTGTACCCACCAAGATGAAGAACAACAAGGTTACAATGCATATGGCAAGAGTGGAACATAGTTTGGCTCTCGACATGGTGTCGAGAGAATGGTTGCAAGGCACATACACTGTCTCGGCCACACATTGCACATGAAAGCAACACATGCATTGATCAAATCTACCATAGCACCGAGCTCGAGTAGCAACAGTTCCAAGCAAATTTTCAGAGTATTTTGTTATTTAAATTTTACGATTTCCACTTTAAAGTTTGCAATTGTCTTTTAAAACATTTTAAAAAATGCACAAAATGCGATGATGTTATGATTAAGAAATTCATTTTCTAAATCTATTCAGACTAGATGATTTGGGTGCCCTAGATTATGAAGTGGAGAAGTAATTAAATAGTGAGTGCATCAATCAATGATTTGAAACATAAATAGTACAAGACATTTGTCTACTCTATAATGTGCTCCATAAGATTTTGATTCAAATATATACGTAAGTTTAATACATTAAATATTAATATATGCAGGTTCCATACATATAACAACAATAACAATATATGTACGTTTAATACATATAACAACAATTATTAATTGGCCTTAATCTTATAAACTCAAATGATTTCTCACAAATTTAATCTTTAGAATTCTTAAGTTTAGTCGTTAAGTCTTGATCCATTAATGTAATTTGTACAATCCATTTAACGATATTAAAACAAAAATAAATTATCTTGCAGATAGTTGACACTGGAGTTATTGTTGGTTTGAATTGCTATATGTTTAGTTTCAATTTTGGAGTTTATTTGTACAAACTTTTCATAAACAATTACTAATTGGCCTTAATCTTATAAACTCAAATGATTTCTCACAAATTTAATCTTTAGAATTCTTAAGTTTAGTCATTAAGTCTTGATCCATTGATGTAATTTGTAAAATCCATTTAACGATATTAAAACAAAAATAAATTATCTTGCAGATAGTTGACACTGGAGTTATTGTTGGTTTGAATTGCTATATGTTTAGTTTCAATTTTGGAGTTTAGTTGTGCAAACTTTTCATAACAGTTGTTGTCAACAGATTTTCTCTAGCAATTAAAACTATAATATATCATTAACATGGAAAAAAGATACGCGTATCCCTTTACATGGATTCATGTGGAACAATTCTCAAATTTTATTTTTCTTGCGTATCATCAATCGTAAGAAGTTGTTGGAATTAAAGAGAAAGTTGGGATTCGGAGAATTGATGTACATCATCACATGTACGGGTGGTGGTATGATATAATTTACTATCTTTTAATAGTTAATATAGGTAAAACTCAACCAGGTGTCATAAAAGCTGGAAAAGCCAAACTATGAATAAAACCCTTACTAATGATGATGCTTCAGTCCACATGAATTTTGATGATCAACATATTTGTGGGATCTGGCGATAATTATGGATTCAAATTTGCTAGAGGCCCTCTTATGATGGCATGCTACATGATCTAGACGTCTTAGTGGATGGATCCTACGTAGGGGGCAATAGCGTACTCAAGGTTTAGGAGTTACCACTGATGATGGATAAGTATTCCCTTATTAGTTCTTGAAGGAGGATACCATTGAATCAATGGTTCTCCTTATACATGGCCACAGGAACAATATGAATTTGATCTATCAAGCTATTCACTACAATAAATGGGCATCTAGGTTGTCTGAACGAAACATTGAAACTAGCAAAAAGTTTCTTCACCTCGATCTCCCAAAATTCTATATTGTTTTTCTTCTTCTAAAAATTCTTCACAAAAATATGATTATTGTTTTTAATTATTCCATAATTAACATAACGCATCTAAATAACACAACGTATAATTACTGCTAAGCTTAAGATGCCGGAATAAAATGAGATTATACCTATGCATTTGATTCATTTCTAAGAATGCTTATGGTTTGTAGAATGATTTGGAAGTTGATGATGGAGGTATTATTGGCATTAGAGCTCAAACGAAAATTTATATTGAAAAATATAAATTACATAATGATTTATATGAAATCAAAAAATTATTTTGAACATATGCAAACATAATAATCTATAAATAGAGATGATAAACCCAAAAAAAAGTGAATTGCCTATCCATATATACTATAGACTATAATATTAAATAAATAACATATCCTTTATGTAAATATGGTTGGAGATACGAAACCTATGCAAGAATAGTAAATGCTTTGATCACATTGTCATTTTTTTTAATTTAACATAACATATGGTTTTTAGGTTTGATTAGTTATCATTATGCTTTACATAAATTTAAATTTATCGTAAATTTAAAAGATTTGAAATTTTAATAGATTTATAATAAATTAGTGATTAGATGACAACATTTATTGTTCATAATAATATAATATTTTACCATGGATTAGTTTACCCATGCACATATTTGAGACATTTTATCTATGCACATTAAAAACACGATCAAGTTTATATAACTCATGCACAACTAACTAGCATAAAATCTTTGATGTAGTTAGATTGTCAACATTTATCACTTGTTGTAAGTCCTTAAACGATTACATGGAATTTAAAATCATTTGCCTTGGATTATGGATTTAAGTAAATTTGAAGTTCTTTATAGACATTATGGTGTTAGTTTTGGAAATGTCTTAGACAAGCAATTCATGCAAAATAATAGTTGCTATCATTTAAAAACCATTGTTTTAGTGGTGTTTCTAAATAATGTATAGTGGCTTTACACAAAAGGACCTTTACTAGTACGTTTTTGTCATTTCATCCATGGCTACACCTATTGGCAATGTTGGCGACATTGCCACTTCATGGTTCTTATTTATTATGTTATGATAAAAGTTGATTTTTATATTAATAAATGACTTTGAAATTTTGTGCAAACATAAATGTATATAAAAGTTCAAAAATCCATAAAAATTGCTTTTAAAATATATCCAAATTGATATTATCTTTGTATAAAAAAATCTATTACATTTCGAGCCAATATTATCTTAGAAGAAAACATAGGTAAATCTAGCATATATCAAACTATTTATAACAAATTTATTCTCACTATAGGATTCTTCCATTTGACGTATGGTCCTTTTCTAGTCCTTGTAATTTAGCCACGAGTATTATGTTTCCCTAACATAATTATTCCAATCTACTACACAATGTATGATTTGATGATGTGATTTGCCATTGAACGCTATGAAGAAATTTTGATTTCCATCCATTGATTGACGATCCAATGAAATCTCAATATATTGTTGTAGTGTATTTCTTAGTCACTAGCCAACTTATGATATTTCAAACTTTTATTTGTGAGCTTGGATTCGAAATATTCTTGTTTTGTTTTGTGCTTCTCCATGTCAATATTCATGTACTCAGCAACATGTCTCATTCTTTCTAACTTCCTAACATGTGCAGTTTTGAAATTGTACCTAGACTCTTGTTGAGGATTAAGGAAGGTTTTTTGGATTATACTCGAGATCTGTTTTTGAATAATGGCCAAAATTCATTCCCAAATTAAAGGAAAATCCTCTTGCTAATGTGACTTTAAAACAACGAGAAATGCCACCTAAAATATTATTAAAAAAAACAAAGCATGAATGTTTGTGTGAAGAATAATGCAACATGAGAGGGAGCCCACTTACCTGTATAATATGTGAGATATATTGCAATAGACTGAAAATGATATACAATGGGACTTGCAATAGACTGAAAATGATATACAATGAATCCCACATGAAATATAATTTTCCAACTAGATGCCAACATGGATCCCTAAAACCAAACTCTTCTTAGAATTTCTATTGAGCATCATCGATCCCACCCACATTACTCCAACATTGAATCTCATACATGTTGATTAACTTAAGCATAAATTAAACCATGTAGCAATCTCATATTGAGTTTCCAAGAAGGTAGCAAGAATGAGGTGACTTATATTGTTCCTTCAAACATTGATAACTCATCCTTTCCCACCCTACATTGAATAACATTAGTTTACATTCTTAGGTTGATTGTGGTTGATAAGTGATACCATGAGGTTGTGTTAAATTATTGATAACCTCTTGGGAACTTTCTATTTTTTTATTATGATAATCTTAAATTTTGAAATTATATTAAACTAAAGAAACAATTTCTATATATCAAGAACAAGTAAGTTGCTTGCGTGATGAATCTAGATCTCATAATCATAATAGAAGTTCTTAAACTGGAGCCAACTTAGAATCATTTCTGAAACTTCTAATCCTAGCTAAGTTTGAAATTCAAAGCTTACTATGGAAACTAAATTGTTAGAGGGTTCCCCACATGCTCACCTCTATGACCTCCAAACTTAAAACTAAAAAATGACATGAATACTCTATACTAACTATGAAAGTATATAGAATAGAATTGAGATTAGTCCTCAACATAAATCGTAACAAAGGGTGGTCGAATACCTAGGTATTCCATTTTAGCAACACAAAAGACAAATTTAAGGTAGTGATGAAAAATCAGCTGCAAGCTCAAGGGGTGGGACATAGGTGGATTTCTAAAGCACTTGTGTGTGGTCTCTTGGGCTAGAGCATCCAATTTTCCATTAACATGCTCATCTGCAATTACCTAATTGCATGTAAGATGATGAATAAAATCTTCCGAACTAGCTAAATCGAGGGACCCCCATTTCTTCTTGGAATTTTTCCTTCACACATTTATCCATTTCCATGCTCAAAAGAGATTTCCTAGTCTAGAACATTCCGAGTTTTTTAGTATGATCTGTCTCACAGGTTTTTGAGGAGCCATAGTTTTTGACCAATTCCCCAAAATCATCCATTAGCTTTAGAGCAGTAGGGTGTTTCTTATCCCCTTGAAACTACCTTTCCATATGTTTTATGCGGGTGCAAGCCTAATTATTGATTGTGGAATCAAAGAAACATTTTTCATTCTACATCTCCTTGATAGCGCATGTCATGTGAGAGCGTTGGTTCTGTTTATGGTCTTTCATTTGGTGGATTTGGTGTGAACCATTTTGTAACCCCCACTGCTGAGATTCTAGGTTGAAGGGTAACTCTCCCACCGATGAGAAAACAAATAGTTATCTTCATAGGAGAAACCAACCTCCAAGAAAAAAAAAGGAAGCTAAACCCAATAGAATGGAGGAAATATCATGAAGAGCCATGAGATCCCAAAAAGCTGATTATGAAAAGGTATACACTGTAACCTAGTCACCGATATGGAGATCGTACTCTTCTGTAAATTTTTTATTATTACCAAGCTCGTCACATAAATGCCTAGGAGGTGGGGGCTGCCACTTTCCAACTCACATTTCCTTTTGTACCCATATTCACTCCAAATGCACATGATCCCTTTATGTATCATAAGTAAGTCTGATGGCACCTATAGAGGGCATTATTATAGCTTAGCTTAGTTTAATAAAAGAATCCCTTTATTTTGTTATAATGTTTCTCATTTGTTATTTTAAAATTTATTTAAAAAAATATTTGATATAAATAACAAAAAAAATATTAATAAATTTTAAACAATATTATTTTTTAGAATTATTATTACCATTACTCTAATTTTATTTTAGTGAAATATTTTATTGAAGAAACTTATAAAAAAAAAATTATATATATATAATAAAAAAATTTATTATTACAATCTCTATTTTATATATATATAATAAAAAAAATTATGTTATACTTAAAAAGACAAAATACATTCATATGTTGTCTCTGCCCTTAGTACCCTGCTAAAATTCAACCATGGTCTCCTTTACCTCCATCAAGTAACTCTACACTTTGTGTTCTGTTACTACTAATATTCAAAACCTATGTTCAATACATTTAAAATAAATGCCTCTCGAGTGAGAGGAATATTTTTCTCTTGTGATGTTATAATAATGTTAGTTCACGATTCGTCATAACAAAATCCTTTACTTGACCTTCGAATGTCTCCTTGGTAATCTATCATGTTTCAGTGAATGAGTTAATTTACAAGAAAAGTGGCCTTTCGAGCTTACCATTTGTATATGCTTTTTTCAATGCTTTGTTTCATATAAGGTTTAATGATTAAGAGGATGTGTTTTTTTAGAAGGTCATAAGTTCAAATCCAGAGGGGGTAGTGTATGTATATCTCTGTATACTTTAGCAGTTAAATCATTGCACAGAAGGGATCCCTTGTCCCACAAACAAGGAGGTCTCATACACCAAATTGGTGTCTCGCTTTACCGTCACCTTAAAAATAGATTATTATTATTATTATTATTATCATTATCATTATTTCTTGGAAGTATTGGGGCTTTCCATGGAATAAGGGCCCCAAGCTAAGTTGGATATCGTATGAAGTTGATATTATAAAAATTGTTAGTTGAAACTTGGGAGCACGAAGAATCTAAGCTCCCTAACATAGATGGCGTTGTTCTAGGGTCATCTTGAGACAATTGATCCTATCGTACAAGCATTGGGGGTATAGCTTGTTACATTAGGAAGAACATCTCCCCCCATGCTAGGATTTATAAAAAATACCCTTACAACCAATATATTTGGATAGAGATTACCAACATTAATGATAAAAATACTACATATAAATATGTTATTTTCCCCCCATTAATTCTAACTTCTATAAGAAAACCAATTTAGATTAAAATTGCCCTTACAATGGGTTAGAGAATGATATTTCTATCCTAGGAAATGAAGGTAACATCTTTTTAATGGGTGAATTTAATGCTCGAACTTCAGGAAAACAAGTTATTCTTCTAAGCAAACATTCCAACCCCAATCCCCTTTGGTTAGACGAAGACCTTACTCTAGCTGACACATAAAAACGAAGCTCTAAATATTTAGGGGAAATTTTGTTTGGGTTTGAGATAGTCAAGCTTTGTAGTGCTCAAGATCTCATAATTTGAATGGTCTAAAGAAGTGTCCCAATTCTAGCCAGATGACCTGTATCCATGGGCTTGGTAACAACATGGTAGACTATGTTATTTCTGATATCCCTTTATACAACGAAAAATAAATTTTGACATCTTAAACGTCCACGAGACTAACTCAGATCATAGACATTTAATTGTAACTCTTGATTTTTTCATGAATAGAGATCCCATAGAGGATAATCCTCATAACCAAAAAAACCTTGATCTTTGATAGAAATAAAAATGATCTTTTTCTAAATGAATTAAAAATTAATCTTCCTCCCTTATTAAGTATACACAACATAGAAGACTTCTATCATAGTTTTACTACAACCCTCTCATATTCTATTAACAAGTTCTCCATTGAATTTTCAAGTAATAAAAGAAATAGCAAAACCAACCCTTGGTACAATAAATATTGCAAAAGAACGGGGAAAGAAACTAAGGAAGCCCTTGATGAGTCTCTTAAAATTGACAAGATAAAACTATACAAATCCTTAACTAAAAGGAAAAAAAATGCAATATATTCATAGAAGACAAGAAAATATCTTACACCTCTCTAAGGTCGCTCCTAAGAAATTTTGGAGGCGGATTCTAACTAGAAAAACTAAAGATAAAAATAGAATTGCTTTGCATGACTGGAATTCCTATCTTAAAAAGATTTATGAATCCCCAAATGTCATTGATAACTATGAAACCCTACTCATAACGAAAGAAGTTTTCTCACTATAAAACATAGATTTTGGGGTTAAGCGTCTGAAAAATGGAAAAGATAAGGACATTGAAGGTTACTAGGAAGAAATATTAAAAATTGGAGGTCCTATCGCCATCCCTCACATCCACAAGCCATTCGATCAAGAAGAAAAACGAGGGTTCCCTAAACCATTGAATCAGGGCCTCATTATCCCTATTTTTGAAAGTGGGGATACAAATAATCCCTTTAATGATGGGAATATTATGATTAGCCCTCCCTTATCCAAGTTATATGGTATTATTTTGGAAAAGAAGCTCAGCATGTGGCTTGAAAATGAAGGTAAGAAGGATAAAGGCCAAGCGGGTTTTAGAAGGCAACACTCAACAATGGATCACCTTGTTACACTCAGGATCATTGTGGAGGAATGTCGTAATGATAAAGCCAATCTCTTTTGTTTCTTTGTGGACTTTAGACAAGATTTCGATATGGTACCTAGAAATAATCTATGGAATATATTAGAACAGCTAAAGGTTCCTTTCGATTTGAAAGTTATCACAATAAGGGTATATGAGAATGTCATTTCCAAGTTTAAGAGCAACGAGGGGTGGTCGAAAGATATTAAGTGTAACACCCCGGTTTTGATCCTGTTGCATTAAATGTACGTGATGTATATATTGTAATAATCATGGTGCGGAGCTAAAGGCCAAGGCCCCACCATCAATTGGTTATGCTAAGTTTCGGATTGAAATTGTTGCCGATGGTATATCGGGGCATGCGGCATACACATCAAGTTTTGTCATCATGTAAATATGCATCTTTAATTAAAATGAACCTCAACCAGCTATGTTCACGACAATTAAATTGAGAAGGGGCATGATTTTCACAAGGATAAGGGTGGGGGAATTGTCAAACCTTGATCCATGAGAAAACCCATGTGTCACCACCTTGTCTTATCCAATCACACCATTAAAAAATACTCCTATTAGCTGGGCCAGTTATGGCTAGGAGTGGAGTGTGGCAAGACTGTCAGTCCTTGCCCACACACACACTCCAGCAACGTGGTTGACCTCACAATGGCAAGCAAAAACCACAGCCATCACTCCAGGAGACACTCCACTCTCTCCACGACGGTGCTGAAACACTCACGCACTTTCAACTACTGCGCATCCTCTCCATTGTCTATTCATTCCCACGTACAAGATTTTCCTATTTTCACTCACACAGTTTTCATCTACAGATTTTGTGGATGGAGTGGGTGTATACTTTCCTCACAGACTGATTGTGGGTTGGTTGTGGTCTCCCTTACATTACAGTTTGTTTTGTTGGGGTCTTCTTTACATTTTGGGGACGGAAGTCTGTTCATCTTCATGCATAGGCATCTATTTTGTTTGATCTCACGCATCCAAGAGGGGAGTTGCTTATCAGTTGTCATTCACGTTTTTCCACATAGTGGAATCTGGTGTGTTTTCCCTCTGTATTTTGGGGTCTGGTGCAAGTTTCCCTCACGCGCAGGTACAGAGTCTGCATTTTCTTCCCTAGTGTGGTCTGTGTAAGTTTTCCCCAGTGGCTTCGCTTGTGTAGAATGGGATGTTGTTTCCCCATGTTTGTTGGTTGTGTATGCTGTTACGCTTTGGGTCTACTACAGATTGTTTGGAGTCATTTTGGCCACGATAGGGCCAAGAACAACTCAGGAGTCATTTTCTCCTATTAAGCTGTAATTGCTGATTAATTGCATGCATGCAATGGTTGGTCTTCAGACTGTGTTGGGAGCAAGGATGTGGGCTTGGGTTGCTTGATAAACTTGGTGTGTTTGGAAACCACACAGACAGAGCTAGGATGTTGGATTTCTTCTCCACAACCCCTGAATAGCATTGGAAGGGAAGGCAGGGCCTAAGGGACTGTGTAGTAGATAAGGGACTAATTCCTTGTGTGGGGTGTTTGTCAGTGTCTTAGAAGTCAGGATAGTTTTGGTGTAGGTGTTCTTGGCTCTGTAATGAGCTCACCAGCTTAGCATTTATCCTTTCCCAACTCCTAGATGGCATCATAAACCTAACCATGTTCGCTTGTCTATCTTGTGGATGGCCTGATAAACCCAACTATGTTGGTTTGGCTATGTTTTGTGTATCCTTGGCTATGTGTAAGCCTGCTTGTTCCTTATTCATTGGCAGTGTCGCTGAGAGATTAATGAGCACGCGGGCCTATGGTTGGGTGGAACATTGTAGCGATGTAGCTGGTTGCGGAACAAGTTCTTATAAGATAAGTAACCTTGTCTATTCTACTTCTGCAATCATATTTTCTATAATGAATGTGATGAACATGATGAATGAATGCATGTATGAATGTATGTTTCTTCCACTGTGTATGATAAGTACTTGTAGCTGTGTATGATAAATAATTTCATCTGTGTATGTTCTACTTCAATCCATTCTGTTTCAGAATTTTTATGAATTCACATGTTCATGGGGCTAGTAGCCCTGATGGTTAACGCCATGGTAGCGGCCTCTTCGTCGGTCGGAGGGCTGGGGACATTACAGTGTGGTATCAGAGCTCATGTTGCAGCATGGGCCTGAATGGACCATGAAAATGCAGTGACAGAAGTAGGATTTCTTTCTACCTAACAGAGATTAGAAGTTGATGACAGAAAATTTCCACAAATTTGTCTAAGTGTTTGAACTGTCGGTTCATCGGAACACTTCGCGGGAAGGACTTCCGATGTAGCGGAGAGCTAGGAGGAAGCATACCCGATGGAGGACAGTTGGAAGGAAAATTGTGGAAAATTTTCTAGTGTTCGACGTTCATCGACAGAAAATAGTTGATCGAACGCCCGCCATTGCAGATGGCTAGACAACTAAGCATTCAATGGGTAAGGGCCTCTGACCACCAATGTATTAAATAAAGTTTAAAATTTTTTCTAAAACCTGAAATTGTTGACTATCAGAAGAAGATAGTGTTTTTTTTGCTGTCGTTTCAGAATCCTAGTGCACTAGTCTTCCGAAAAGAAGAGACTGTTGATATCGATCAGGTTATGCCACAAGAGATTCGGCCGTCGATTAGGAGAAGAGAGATGATGGTGGGCCGTCGTTGTGGCTATAGATGGAACTATTTCATCGACGAAAAGAAGAGAATTGAGTCGATCAAGTGGCAAGGAGGGAGACAAAAAGGGAAAATTTCAAAAATTTCTCTAAGTCCTGGAGTCGTCAGTCATCGGCGATGTTTAGTGGATTGAATGTCCACCATTGCAGCTACCTAGATGACTAACCACCCGATGCACAAGACACCAAATCGCCGATGCAACGCATAGGCTGGTTTCATCACCAATTAGATTCGGATAGTTTGATGTAGATCCGATGCAGTGGAAGGAAATAAGTGAACAGTCCTCCACGTCACCGATGCAGATCGGAATTTTTGACGATTTGCCTGTTAAAAAGTCAGAATGTTAGTTGGGATGAGACTCGATCCTGTATAAGGAAATTTTGATTTTTTTGTGGGATTTCCCAGCAAATTTCAATTGTTTTTCAGTAGGATTTTCAACAGTTTTTCAGTGGATTTTCAGGTCTGAAAAGGAGAAAGTGGCAGTGATCTTATGCGCTAGATTGCACGAAAATCATAGATTTACAAAAAAAAAGAAAACGAGGACACTGCCCTCAACCCACCTTGCAATGGCACAGGGAAGCCACAAGGGGGAAATCCCCCTTGACCCCTGTTGTCCCCCTGAGGAAGACGTTCTTTGAGGAAGAAAATTCTATGTTTTGGGAAAAATTGTAATTTTATAATTTTTCCAGGAGAGGGTAAGTAATGCTGGTTTATATCAATATTATGCATCTAACACTTGTGTTACTAACACGTTTGCAAAATCATAGTCACCTTCAAGGGCAGTATTCTAGGTAGTGTAGTTTGATAAGTAAGTGGTGGTTCAGTTATGAGAACCCATGATGGATATGATGCTCGGGATTCTTACAAGTGTGCCTAAGATGCTATAGGAGGAAATGTCCGTAATGAAAATGATGACATAGAGTCTAATGGAAGGAGATTCCAAGAGACACTGTCAGATGTTGTAGCCACCATGAGAAGCTTGATTAAAGCCCAAGAAGAGAAACATCAGTTGAATGCTGCAATGTTGCAGAGTTTGACAGACTTGCAAAGAAAGATAGACTCTGGACAAGGTACAACAAGACCAGAAGGCAGTAAGAGTAGTACTAGGAGAAGGAGAAGGACTTCTAGTGGATCATCTGACTCCGAAGAATCCAGCGGGGATTCAAGTTCTTCTTCTGATAAAAGAAAAAGAAAGAAACACCATAGGGATTTCTCTTGAGATGAATTTAAGAAAGCTAAACCTCCTACATTTGATGGTGAGGTAAAGATTGGACAAGAGGCTAAAGCTTGACTTCTTGGGATAAAGAAGTACTTTCAAGTGCATTATTATTCAGGAAACATGAAGGCAAGAGTTGCCATATTTAATCTGAATGGAAGAGCATCCATTTGGTGGGAACACTTCAAGCAAGTAAAGAGGATCAGTTAAAAGATACTTAAGTGGAAACAGTTCAAGAAGTATTTCAAGTAGAAATACCTCTCTAACAGGTATTAAGATGACAAGATTAAGGAGTTCCATGAGCTGAGATTGGGATAGTAGACCATGGAAGAATATGCAAATAAGTTTTTGGATTTGTTGAGGTATGTCCGGTACATAAGAGATGAAAAAGTGAAGGTCCAGCATTTTCTGAGTGGATTACCTTAGTCTTACAAAGATATAATTGGGTTTTATGAACCTAGAACTCTTGAAGAAGCAATAAGGAAGGCTAAGTATTGCTACGAGCAAAGCAAAGGTAAACCGGATTACCATAAGGCATGGAAGGAGAAGAAGAATGAGAAGTTTGACCAAAGAAAGAAATGTTTCAAACCTTCTGACTTCAGGAATCAGTAGAAGCAGCCATCCCAAGCTACGAGTAAACTAGTTGAAGTGATAGGAGAAAAACATAAGGATCCACAATAGAATAGAGGGCCACTTCAATGTTGGAAATGTGGAGGACCCCACATGAGCAGAAATTGTCCACTTGAGAATGAGAGTGCAAGGCCAACTTATAACATTCAAGAAGCAGAAACAGTGGGTCAAGTAGCAAGGGAAGTCCCTACGATTTATGCAGCATTGGACGACCGCCAGGAATATCACCAGTCAACTGTGGTTTAAGTAGCAGGTAATATTGTTGAGCAATCTGTTTCTATTTTGATTGACCCTGGTTCTACTCATAGTTACATTAATCCTAGAGTAGTGGATATTTTTGCTTTTAAGAAGGTAAAGCATAGGAAATCTTGGTTAGTCTAGCTAGCCATTGGAACTAAGAGAAAAGTCAGTGAAGTGGTAGAGAAATGTCCATTGGTCATGGATGGATTGGTCACTTGTGTAGATTTGAATGTTCTACAGCTAGGTTCCTATGATGTTATCATTGGAATGGATTGGTTAGAATCTCATAGGATGAATCTTGACTATTACAATAAGAATTTCGAATCCATGAATAAAGAAGAGAACCTAGTAGTTGTGAAAGGTATTCCAAAGGTGATTTCAGTACGACAGGTTTCAGTAATGCAGTTAAAGAAGTTCTGTAGGAAGGGTTACCAGTTGTATGCAGCCCATATTTTGGAGACATTAGGAGATGAAACTCCTAGGTTGGAGGACTATCAGGTGTTACAGGAATTTAGGGATGTGTTTCCTGATGAGATTCCAGGGCTTCCTCCAAAGTGGGCCATTGATTTCACAACTAAACTTGTGCCAAGAGCAACACCAGTGTCCAAGGCACCCTACAGGATGAGTACACTAGAGATTCTAGAGTTTAAGATGCAACTACAAGAGTTGTTCGAAAAGAAGTATATTCAACCAAGTGTGTCTCCTTGGGGAGCACCAGTTCTATTTGTAAAGAAGAAAGATGGTACACTCGGGTTGTCTATTGATTACAGACAATTGAACAAGGTTACTGTGAAGAATAAATATCCTTTGCCTAGGATTGATGACATCTTTGATCAAATGAGGGGAGCAAATGTATTTTACAAGATTGACTTGAGGTCTGGGTACCATCAGGTGAGAATCAAGGATGAAGACATTCATAATACAACCTTCAAGACAGGGTATCGACATTATGAGTTTGTAGTGGTACCATTTGGTCTCACAAATGCACCAGCTACATCTATGTGCCTTATGAATAGTGTCTTCAGTAGATATTTGGACAAGTTTGTTCTTGTTTTCCTTGATGACATTCTTTTTTATTCTAATAATGAGGAAGAGCATGAAGAGCATTTGAGATTGACATTGAATTTGCTCAGGGAGCATCAGCTGTATGCAAAACTGAGCAAGTGTGACTTCTATAGAGATAGAATTCAGTATTTGGGTCACATTATCTCAAAGGAGGGTATATCTATGGACCCTGAAAAGATTGAAGCCATTATGAATTGGCCTACTCCAAGAAATGTGACAGCTGTAAGATCTTTTATGGGACTTGCATGGTACTAGAGGAGGCTCACTGAGGGATTCTCCAGAGTTGCACATGCCATAACTTCTTTGAAAAAGAAGGGGATGAAGTTTGAATGGAAATCAAGGTGTGAAGAAAGATTCCAGTAGTTGAAGAGTCTTCTCACTAGTGCACCAGTATTGAAGGTTGCAGATCCAGAGAAATATTTTGTGGTGTGTATCAATGCATGCAGACAAGGGCTTGGAGGATTCCTTATGTAGGACAACCACATGAGATGTTATGAGTTAAGAAAGATGAAGGAGCATGAGAAGAACTATGACACTCATGATTTAGAGATTGCAGCCATAGTACATGCTCTCAAGATGTGGAGACATTACTTGATGGGTAAAAGGTTTGAGCTCAGAACAAACCATTGTGGTCTGAAGTATTTGTTTGATCAGCCTACTCTGAATGCTAGGCAAGCAAGATGGATGGAATTTCTATGTGAGTTTGATTTTGAAATCAAGCACATAAAGGGAAAAGAGAATAAGGTAGATGATGCACTCAGCAGGAAGGTGCAGGAAATGCATGTGGCATCTCTTAGTATTTTCCAATTGGATTTGAGGCAACAGATTGTTAATCATGTTGCTCGAGATGAATTGTATGAGTAGGTAAAAGACAAATTGCAGTAGCAAAGTCTTGAGAAGAGGTATGAGGGATATAAATTGGAAGAAGATGGACTTCTCAATTATAAAGGTAGAATTTATATTCCATATGTAGCAGATTTGAGGAGAGTTATTATGGATGAAATCCATGAAACTCTGTATTCTAGTCACCCAGGATATCAGAAGATAATTGCTCCAGCTAGAAAGCAGTACTTTTGTCCAGGAATGAAAAATGACATGGTTGAATACATTTCAAGGTGAATGAAATGTCAATAGGTAAAGGTTGAGCATCAACATCCAACAGGCTTGTTGCATCCTTTTCCAGTTCCAGAATGGAAATGGGAAGTTATTTCCATGGATTTCATTACAGGATTGCCGATGACTTGGAGACAACATGATTCCATAATGGTTGTGGTGGACAGGTTGACAAAGGCAACGCATTTTGTACCGGTTAATTCTACGAGTATGATGGATGACATTGCAAAGATCTTCATGAAGGAGATTTTCAAATTGCATGGATTGTCGAAGGCAATAGTCTCTGACAGAGATGTCAAGTTCACTTCCAACTTTTGGAAGGGGTTGTTTGTAGATTTGGGTACAAAGCTAAACTTTACCACTGCATACCATCCTCAGACAGATGGACAGACAGAGAGAGTTAATCGGGTGCTTGAAGATATGCTTTGCATGTACGTGATGGACAAACCAACCAAGTGGGAAGATTACTTACACTTGGTAGAGATTGCTTACAACAATGGACAATAGGCATCCTTGGGGATGAGCCCGTATGAAGCTTTGTATGGAAGAAGGTGTAGGACACCATTGACTTGGGATAATCCAGTGAACAGGATTGTGCTTGGACTAGAATTGCTCAATGAAATGGAGCAAGAGGTTGTAAAGATCAGGCATAATATGAAAGCAGCACAGGACAGACAGAAAAGCTATGCAGATAAGCATACGGTGAACAGGGATTTCAGTGTTGGGGATCATGTTTACCTCAGAGTGAGAGCAAAGAAGAGTTCCTTGAAGCTTGGAAGTTGTGCCAAGCTATCACCTAGATACTGTGGGCTGTTTGAAGTGCTTGAAAGAATAGGGCCGATTCCATATAGACTTGCATTTCCTGCTAGCACTAGGGCTCATAATTTTTTTCATGTTTCTTTGCTTAAGAGATATGTACATGACCCTAACCATGTGATAAATTGGGATGTGATTCAGGTGGAACTCGAGGGAGAGTTTCGAATCGAGCCAATGCGCATCCCCTATAGGAAGGTCACAATGCTCCGAAACCGGGCCATAGGTCAGGTAAAGGTGCAATGGGAGCACTACGGACCTAAAGAGGCTACGTGGGAGTTGGAAGATGCCATGCAATTGGCACATCCACTTTTGTTCAATTCTTCGGAACACTGAGGCGATACCAGTGTAGCATTTTATTAAATTTTTTAAAGCACTGAGGACTGTGCTATTGAAGGGGGAGGGGAACGTAACACCTCAGTTTTGACCCCATTTCATTAAATGTACATGATGTATATATTGTAATAATCATGGTGCGGAGCTAAATGCCAAGGCCCCACCATCGATTGGTTATGCTAAGTTTCAGATTGAAATTGTAGCCGATGGTATATCGGGGCATGTGGCATACACATCAAGTTTTGTCATCATGTAAATATGCATCTTTAATTAAAATGAACCTCAACCAACTACGTTCGTGGTAATTAAATTGAGAAGGGGCATGATTTTCACAAGGATAAGGGTGAGGGAATTGTCAAACCTTGAGCCATGAGACAACCCATGTGTCACCACCTTGTCTTATCCAACCACCACCATTAAAAACTACTGTTGTTAGTTGGGGCAGTTATGGCTAGGAGTGGATTGTTGTAGGACTGTCAGTCCTTTCCCACACACACACTCCACCAGCGTGGTTGACCTCACGATGGCAAGCAAAAACCACTGCAATCACTCCATGGGACACTCCACTCTCTCCACAATGGTGCGAAAACACTCATGCACTTCTGACTACTATGCATCCTCTCCATTGTCTGTTCATTCCCATGCATAGGATTTTCCTATTTTCATTCATGCAGTTTTCCTCTATGGATTTTGTGGATGGAGTGGGTGTCTACTTTCCTTACAGACTGATTTTGGGTTGGATGTGGTCTCCCTTATGTTATAGTGTCTTTTGTTGGGGTCTTCTTTACATTTTGGGGACGAGAGTTTGTTCATCTTCACGCATAGGAATCTATTGTGTTTGATCTCACGCAGCCAGGAGGGGAGCCGCTTATTAGTTGTCATTCACATTTTTCCATAGAGTGGAATCTGGTGTGTTTTCCCTCTGTATTTTGGGGTCAGGTGCAAATTTCCTTCACGCACAGGTTGAGAGTCTGCATTTTCTTCCCCAGTGTGGTTTGTGTAAGTTTTCCCTAGGGGCTTCGCTTGTGCAGAATAGGATTTTGTTTCCCCACGTTTGTTGGTTGTGTATGCTGTTACGCTTTGGGGATGGTGCAGATTGTTTGGAGTCGTTTTGGCCATGATAGGGCCACGAATGACTCAGGAGTCATTTTCCCTTGTTAAGCTGTAATTGTTGATTAATTGCATGCATGAAATGGATGGTCTTCGGACTATGTTGGGAGCAGGGATGGGGGCTTGGGTTGCTTGATAAACCTAGTGTGTTTGGAAACCACATAGATAGATCTAGAGGGTTGGATTTCTTCTCCACAACCCCTGAATAGTACTAGAAGGGAAGGCAGGCCCTCAGGGACTGTGTAGCAGAGAAGGGACTGATTCCTCATGTTGGGTGTGTGTGGGTGTCTTAGAAGTTAGGCTAGTTCTAGTGTAGGTGTTCTTGGCTCAGTAATGAGCTCACTAGCTTAGCATTTATCCTTTCCCAACTCCTGGATGGCCTGATAAACCTGACCATGTTGGCTTGGCTGTCTTGTGGATGTCCTGATAAACCCAACTGTGTTGGCTTGGCTATGTTTTGTGTATCCTTGGCCATGTGTAAGCCTACTTGTTCCTTATTCCTTGTAGAATCATGCCTAGCTTGGTGGTGGTAGTGTCGTTGAGAGATTGATGAGCACATAGGTCTATGGTTGGGTGGAATGTTGCAGCGACGTAGTTGGTTGCAGAATGAGCAGGGATAATTTTAGGGGCGAAATTTATCCCATGGGCTATTTTTAGGGGGTTTTCTCCAAAAACATATTCACGATTTTGCAAATTTTGAAGCCCAGTTTTGCCCAATTTTGATGGGGTAAACTTTTTTCTCCCTAAAAATCGCCAATTTATTATATTAACGATATAAAATCCTTGGAAATTAAAATATTTTTTGAAAAATATCGCCAAACATTTTATAGTCGGTGTTTTAAGAATTGGTAAGATTCGGAAACATTTATAAACTTTTAAATAAGTATGGTTCCTTAAAATTATCCCTGGGAACGAGTTCTTATAAGATAAGTAATCTTGTCTATTCTACTTCTGCAATCATATTTTCTGTAATGAATGTGATGAACATGATGAATGAATGTATGTTGCTTCTGCTTTGTATGATAAATACTTGTAGCTGTGTATGATAAATAATTGCATCTGTGTATGTTCTACTTCAATGCATTTTGTTTCAACATTTTTATGATTTCACATGTTCATAGGGTTGGTAGCCCGGATGGTTAATGCCATGGTAGCATCCTCTTCGGTGGTCGGAGGGTTGGGGATGTTACATTAAGTGTAATGTCAGAGTTAAACAAGGTTTTCCCTTCTCCCATACCATTTTTGGCATCTACATCGATAATCTAGAAGGTTGTTTAGAGGAAGCAGGTTGTGCTTGCACGATCTTAGCTGGAATAGTCGTCATCCTTCTTCTCTATGTCGATGATATTGTTCTTTTCGCAAGGTTTCCATATGATCTTGATAAGCAGCTAATACTTCTTAAGTATTTTTTCTCTACCATGGGTATGGCTATTAATACTGACAAAAAAAAAGTTATGATTATCAAATCCAAGAAAGACACTTACGCTAATTTTTTGTATGATAATAGAAACTTGGAGGAAGTGTCTGCTTACAAATACATAGGAATTGATATTCATCACAAGCTCAAGGGAATTATAGCATTGAGAAAAGGATTAATGTAGGGTAGAAAGCTTATTTTGGTCTTGAAAATAATTGTAAAGCAACAAACCTTCTGATCTGGGATAAAACGAAGCTACTCTTTGAAACTTTAGCCACTCCTGTTATCTTGTATGGGTGTGAGGCTTGGGGCTGCAAAATTGCTAGAGAATCCTGGAGAAAGATTGAACAAATCCAGAAGCGTTTTATAACATATAACCTCAAAATTAAAAGCAATACACCATACCCTATTCTCCTTATAGAATTGGGTCTTTTCCCTTTCGAGAGCCTCACTATGACTAGGCTCCTAGTATACAAGAACAAAATCAATAACACAGGATTCCATAGAGTTCCTAAGTTAGTTTTAAATTACAGCCAAAACCACCTAAGTCTCAAGTGAGGCTAGTATAAAGATACGAGGGCCTGGTTAAACCATTGGGAGATCGACGAAACTGTTGCATTGCAAAATATTAATAACATTAAAAATATTGTTACTTCTAAGTTTAAAGAGAAAATGTGTTGTGAGAAAGATTTAGAGGCTAAAAGAAAACTAATATATTATAACGAGGTCACCAACCCTACTCTAGAAGATCAAAATTATCTCTTTGTTTTAACTAGTTCAAAGAAAAAAACTAATATATCCAAGATAAGAATGAACTCTCACGAGCTCCATTGTGAAAAAGGTTGTTGGCTAGTTCCTAAAACACCATGGGTAGAAAGGATTTGTCATATCTGTGAGAATATGAACATTGAGGATGAAAATCATTTCCTCTTTGAGTTCCCTGCGTACACCCACATTATATCTCAGTTCCATAATCTTTGTTGCAATACTGACTTTCCTAGCCTTTTAACCTATCAAAATTATAGTGATCTCAAGATGCTTCTCTCCAAGCTCGTGAAGCATAGAATACAAATTTAAAACAAACTAAATAATTCGTTTCTTTAGGTCCAATCAACCAAATTTTGGTCTAATAAAACGTTAACCATCATCATCATCATAATTTAAAGTGTATAAAGCATTTCTTTATTATTAGTTTTAAAAATGTACTATATTATTTATATTAATGGCTTACCAAACTTATATGTGTGTCTTGTTAGATTTTTGGGTGTTTCATTTAATCTAGTACGCTGCTAAGAAAAATTGAAACTAATGAGACACACATTTTTAATAAAATAAGTTGCAAAAATTGACATATTGCTTATATATAAATTTAACATACAATAAAATACACACAGAATATTTAAAATTGTAAATTCATTAATAAATTATTTGTTTAAAGTGTATTCTTTTTATAAAAAAATTATTATAAATTAATAATATAATCAAGTTGATATCAAAGATTTTAAATATATATAAAATTATTAATATTGATGGATATTTTATTAATTAATTAAATTAAAAAAACTTATTTAACAAATATAGTTTACATTTGAAAAGTAAAACAAATTATATATTTCTAAATTTACTTTTTTAAATTAAAATTTTAAAAATAGATGAAAGAATATAAAATTAATAGAAGAATAAATAAGATTTTGTCTACTTTGCAAATAAAAACAAGCTGAGCTACAAATAAGAAATTATATTTAATTTTATTGTATTCTACTAACTTAAATTCTTAGTAAAGAAATAACCTATTAATAGTCGTTTTAACTAGGCAACATCCCTACCATCTATAGTGGATAGACAACATATCCATCTCTATGGTGTATTGTGAAAATTATAAGAATCTCATAAGCATGGTAGTTGAATTCGAAGTATGATTCAATCCAAAGAGGAAATACATGATCTAGAACTATTTTAAAAAAGAGAAAAGACATGCTAAGGATATTTTTAATGAAACAAGAGAGACATGCAAACTAATATTTATTATATTTTCACGAGTTTAAATAAAAAGTATTTTTTTTTATATAAAAAAAAATTGTTTAGAATATGGCGTTTTATTAATATTAGTAAATTATGATAGACATATTGATTTAAATTGATAATTTTGTTCTCCAAACAATTGGCTACAATCTAAGGTTGAATTCAATCTATAGTTGACTTTTAAGTAAGGTTGAATTCAATCCAAGGGTGAAATTCAAGGTTAACTTCAAACCAAGTTTGACTTCAATCCAAGGTTGAAATCACTCGAATGTTGACCCAAATCCAAGGTTGACATCACTTAAGGGTTGAATTAAATCCAAGGTTGAGTTTGATCCAAAAGTTGACTTAAATCCATTAAAGATACTAACAATAATGACTTCAATCCATGGTTGAATTCCATCCAAGGTTGACCTCAAACTATGGTTGACTTCAAACCTTGAATTCCATCCAAGGTTGACTTCAATCAACAACGACATTGTTAAAAGTGGCTAATTGACTTTAAACCACGATTGACTTCATTCTATAGATGACTTTTAAGAAAGGTTTACTTTAAACTATGGTTTACTTCAACCCATTAATAATAATAATTCATTGTTTATTTTAATTCGTGGTTGAATTTAATCCATGGTTGAATTCAATCCAAGGTTGCTTTCAAGGTTGAATTAAATTGAAGGTCAACTTCAATCCAAAATGAAATTCAATCCATGGTTGATTTCAATTCAAGGTAGAATTCAAATAATCATTTGATTCAATATATTTTTTACTTCAAGGTTGATTACAGAGCCCTAGTTGTTTCCTGAGGTTTCTTTCAGAAAGAGGGCATTGATTCTAAGGAAAAAATTTCTTCTTAGATATGCCACAATTAGATTTGTGATTTCATTTACATCAATATTGGGCTGGAAACTTCACTAGATGGATGTGAATATTGCCTTCCTCAATGGAGAAGTTGTGGAAGAGGTTTATATTGAGTAGCCAGATGGATTAATTATTCATGGGAAGGATTCCCATGTGTGAAACTTTAATAAATACCTATACGGTTTAAAGAAATCTCCCCGAGCTTGGTATGCAAAGAAAGATAACTACCTTCAGAAACTAGGTTTCCCAAAGAGTGAAGTAGATCCAAATTTATACTTCAAAGTATTGGAGAACCACCCCTTGATACTGGTTCTATATATTGATGATCTATTCCTCACTGGAGAGGAAATATTGATTGCTAAGTGTAAGAGGGATGTTACCTCATAATTTGAGGTGATGGAGTTAGGTCTTATACACTACTTTCTAGGCCTTGAGATTTGACGGGGAAAAGATGAGATATTTCTATCTCAAGGGAAGTATACTATAGACATTTTGTGCATATTTAGCATGGTAGATTGTAAATCCATGAGTACTAAAATGGTTTCCAATTTGAGGAAACTTAATGAGACTGAGACTGGATTGGAACCAGTGGATCCCACTCTATACAGACAACTGATTGGATTATAGATGTACTTAATACACTTGAGGTCAAATATTTTCTATTTAGTTAGCATATTGATTCACTTCATGGTATTTCCTCGACACAAACACTAAGTTGTAAAAAACAATGTTTTTAGGTACCTCTATGGTACATTTTCATATGGAATCACGTATTTCTCCAATGGAAGAGTGTTACTACTTGGATATTCTTACTGTGGTTGGGGTGGAAGAATTGTGGACCGGAAGAGCACTTCAAGTTACTGTTTTAGTTTGGGTTATTCTATAATTTCATGTTATAGCATGAAGTAGAGCTTAGTTTTCCACAACACAATAGAAGTTGAGTACATTGCTTTTAGTACTACTTGCAAAGAAGTAGTGTGGCTGAGAAATCCTCTGAGAGGATTGTTTAGTTAGAAGCTTGAGCCTACAATGATTAGGAGTGAAAACCATAGTTGTATGAATCTTTGTGAAAATCCAGTGTTTGATGACAAGTTGAAACACATAGAAATTAAGTATAAATTGATTTGATACATAGTCTGAAAAGGTATTGCAAAACTTTAGTACATAGCCGCTGATGAGTACATTGCAGATGTGCTGATAAATCCTCTATCTGTGATGAGGTTTAGCTACTTCTGAGACAAGCTTGGTATGGTAGAAAATTTCTTGTTAGTTTTAACCTTGACTCGAGAATGAGTCAAAGGTGGTTGAGGTCCAATACATAGTTTGGGAAACATGGTTTATTATATCCCATGGTATTTTTCTATGGTATTGGTTGTAGATGGTATTTTGGTGTCCCATGTTATTCACCCATGGTATTGCATGTAAGGAAGTCTTTATATGGCTTGAGGAGGCTCCATTGTAAAGTGGCTTGGAGGTGAGTGGTTGCTAGCTCACTTGGGTTGGCTTGGCCGCTTTAGGTCAAGGGACAATAGATCTATTATGGTGGTTTTCCCAGTTTGGATTTTCCATGTAGACATTTTGTTTCTATCTTTAATGGTTTCTTATGCTTATGATTTTCCCACATATTGTTATATTTGATTGCTTCTAATTCCTAATAAGTGGTGTCGGAGCCATGGTTTGACATATATTTGTGCTCATTGTGTTGTACCTTGATTTTTGAATTAATTGTGGGGTGGATGTTTAGAGGTACCCAACACCCTAGAAGTATTTTTGGGTTCCTGGTTAGAAACTAGTTTTCTTAGGTGCTAGAATTACAAGGTATCCCTCTTATGCACAAAGAAGGGATGTTCCATTAGGTGTGGAATGAACCACTAGGTAGGTACAAAGGTGGTGGATGTACTCGTAGCCTAATTTGATGTGAATCAAAGAGGTTGAGCCTTCAATTGCAGAAGGAATGTGAGATCGTTTAATCTTAGTTGTGGGACCTAGATTGATGAACCATGTATGTGAAGATAATTTCTAGAGAATTATATGTTACAGTGGCTAAGGAACCATTTAATTTGGTATATGGATCCTTTTTGTATGGACATCAATGACAAGGTTAGATCCAAGTAGAAAAGCAACATGGAAAAAAATGAGCAAGAAAGAAAGCATGGAAAAGAGAGAGGATGAAGCAACGGATGGTGATTATATACTCACCATGAAGAGACATGAAAACAAATTAATGGAGAATTTTGAATGTTGATGGGAATATGGATGTAAGACCTGGAAATGTATGCTTAACCTTGGTAACTCACCAGTAAAGTCGAGAGATATACCTAGGTGATGGGGAAGTGCATGTGAGATTCCTTGGTAAAAACTTTGAGGGGAGTTGGTGATTACTCCAAGTCAAGTTTGAAGGGTGGATTGTTAGGGTTAATCTTGACTCAGGATTGAGTCAAGGGTGGTTTAGGTCTAGCACATAGTTTGGGAAACATGGTTTATTATATCCCATGGCATTTTTTTATGGTATTGGTGGCCAATGGTATTTTTGTGGCCCATGATATTGATTGATGGTATTGCATGTAAGGAAGTATTTATAAGGATTGAAGAGGATCCATTGTAAAGTGTCCTGGAGGTGAGTGGCGGCTAGACCATTTTCCTATAGCTTGACCAGTTTTGGTCAAGGGATAATATATCTATTATGGTGGATTTTCCTGATTTTTTTGTTTTCCATGTAAACATTATGTGTCTATCTTTAACGGTTGTTTGTGATCATTATTTTCTTGCATATTTTTATATTTTATTGTTAGTAATTCCTAATATGTCTCCCTCACTGAAAGGGAGTGTTAAATGTACAAAATTAGTTGTCATTCTCAAGTATTGTGGTTTGCATCAAGACTATAAACTTGTTGTTTGTATCAAGTTTGGGCCTTGTGGTTTGCATCAATACTTAGTCGTGTGGATTTCATCAAGACTAATGGACGTTTGGTTTGTATCAAGTCAATACTTTTGGTTTGCATCAAGTCCTACCTAATCTTCACATGTTGAGGTGGATATACTATGCGATTTATTACTAGTCATGGTCACTAAATTTAATAAGTTTCCTTTAGGGATTAGGTACCCATAAAGTGATATACTGTAATATATGAACTTATGGCACAAGGTAATATATGTGATCATTAGTATGGAACAATTATTATTAGTATGATATGATAATATGGTTAAAATAATTAATACACATATGGACCATGCAATAATTAATTATTGATAATGACTTAAAGCATAGAGAAAGAGAAAGAATTTGAGTTTCCTATGTATGCCTCCAAGTGAACTCGAATTGTAAAGGCTTCAGTAAAGCCTTACTATTGTAATAAATCATGCATCTGGTCACTAAGAAGAATCATGCAAATATAATAATAGTAATTGAACATTGATGGCAATAATTGTGAACCACCAAAGCTATTCAATTAGGCCCCTAAATTTTGGTCCATACACTCAGATGAAGATTGAGTTCATATCCAGTCAATTCAAAATTAGTTCAATTAGTTTACATTTAGTTAAAGGAATTCATATTAAGTTAAATGAAAAATACATTCTATTAAGTTCTAATTATGGAAGGAGGGCACATATCTTCTGCATGATAAAGTATTCTAAGTGCCAACTTAGCACTAGTCCTAAGAAGGGCACTAAGGATTCCATGGAGGAAACCCTAGTTGATCCTCCTCCCTGTGTATGCTCTACTGAATGTATGGAGGGACTCTATAGCTTCCAATGATTGTTCTACTTATCTGATTTTAACTCTTTAGAGTATGTTGGTGTTGTATCCTTGACATTAAATTTATATTAACTTTTTATTTAAGTGTTAAGAACTTCGCAAGTTTTATATATAGTTGTATTAGCGAATATCTTCTATACTAATGAGGGGATATCTTTTATTGGGTAATCTATGTATGCGTTTTAAGCGATTATGGGAAAATCTATCTATCAAACTCAAACAATTGTTGGGTTTTTCATTCTCCATGCTTGAAGGGATTTCCCAAAGTATATATTATCTGTTATGGTTGATTTTTTTTATGTGGCTAGTTTATTCATGAGATTCATATGTGGTCAATATAAAGATTCATATGTTTCTGATATAAATATTCATATGCAGCTAATATAAAGATTCATATGCTTTTGAGATAATTATTATTATGTGGATGATATAATGACTCATATGTGGTTGTTTTATGAAACTTATAAGTGCTAAAATTGTTTGAATTTTTTTTAAAGTTCAAGTAGCTCCATTATTTATCAAAAACTCACATGGTATTAGAGGATAGGGCATGAAAGATATTTGTTTTGTGAAACAAGCTAATCATCTGTAGATATTGAAGCATTGGAAAAAATACTGTAGCCATGACATCGACATCTGTTCGACTGGAGGATTTCCTTGAAGTTACTTCCAAATTCAACACATGGAAAGAAAGAGATTTGAACCCTCTTGAGGAGCATGATTTTATTAATTCATGACTTCGGTGGTATAGGATCCTACCGCTAATGTAGAAAGAGTAAATTACAAGAAGAATCAAGCAAAGGAAAAGAGGATAGTATATGACTGTCTGAAAGAAAATCGTATATCAGTGATCACACCATTGATGACGAAAATGAGTGTTTTAATACACTCACAAACTTGTATGAGAAGAAGGCCACTACTCAAAATATGAATCTAAAGAAAAAGTGGCGCAACCTAAATATGGAAAAACATGAGACTACAGAATCATTCTTCTTGAGTATTTTATAAGTGAGAGATATACTAGCAAGCATCGGTGAGGTGATGGTTGACGATGACCTTATTCAAACCACCATAGGTGGACTCCCTTTGTCATGGGAAAATTTCTTACCAATAGTAAATGGAAAAGAAGAGCAACCCAACTTCAAAATATTATGGCATGACTGCATTCAAAAACATGGGCACATCCAAAGCAAAACAATCTGCACTAAAGAGGAAAATGGTTCCCTTGTGGAAAGAATGAATAAAGGAATGAGGTAATGCACTCCCAATAAGTTCTTCCATGCGAAGAAGAATAATATCCATAAGAACTCATTGAGGCCTAGAAAATCGTAGGAAACAACAACAAGGGATTCTCCCCATTCAACGTTCCCAACTATCCCGTGACTGTTTGGTATGGGGAATCCATCCAGTTTATGGTTCGACTACCATAAGTCAAATAACAAAAATAAAGGGTTTTACCGGTTGCGGCCCGGTCCACCGTGTATATTCTTGTGTTTTTAACTTTAAGTATGATATGCAAGTGCCTATCTAACATGTATATTGATAAAGAATACGAGGAGCAGTCACAACGTGATGCGCAGGTTCTTACCTCTCGTCTTAAACTCTCTTGCATCCAAATCACACACAACAGAAAACAAACTAACTAAGCTGTCCCTAGGGAGCGAGATTATCATTTCATGAGTAATGTATTACTGTTCATGTATCAAGATAGATCACAGGTAGTTTTTCTTTGAATCAAAACACATAAACATAAATAAAGATATACACAACAAGATAGCTCATTGTTTGTTAAGACATTCATTACTCACAATGGAAACCATCATAAAATACACCAGAGAACATTCATACAAGAACATAGGTTTAGAAAGTTAGAACGATCTCACAGTTAATGAAATACGGTTGAAAACGAAATAGTTCCCCTTCAGCATCATTAATTGCACAACATTTGAACATTCCATCCAAAAATTTGTCCAATAGGTAAAATTGGAATTATATTGTTGCAAAATGAAATAGTTCCTCTTACAACAAGTTTTTCACAAGTCTCACCGGGAAAAATCCCCTATTTTTGTTTAACTCTACTATACTTATACCAAAGCCAAAACCTTTGGGCTGCTCGAACTGTTCCCTCTCACTATTTTGTCATTTTGTGAATGTTCATGATTCATCCAAACGTTACATTCCAGATTTAAACAATTTTATGAAAAGGGGCCAGCTTGGTAACTGAAAAACTCCTCAGGCTTAAGCCTATTCTCTTAATGATTTCATCCTATCATCTGTTAGTAAATTTTTTTTAGGTTTGGTTGGTCTCAGTCTTTCCCTCCCTTCTTCCTCGAGCAACATTCCTATTTTCTTTATGCTTTAACTTCTTCTTTCAAAACTGCTTATCTTCAGCTTTACCTTTTAGACATATATTCTTTGTAGCAACCTTCCTATCCTGTGCATATCAGATCATTAGTGTTTGACAAGGTAATATAAAAATGATCAATCAGGCATTCTATAACATGAGCTATAAACAATATTAATGCATGAAAATAAAGAATTCTAAGACAAAATAAATCCCACAAGTTTGTGCCTACACCCTTGTTCAAAAATTTAAACACATGTCCAATAAAACAGACTCTACCTCCCAATCCAAGCATCATCATACTGAAAAAAATCGTCTGACAAGAGCAAATACCAGGACCAAGTACCTGCTACTGTTTGAAAAACCAAACCCAAAAAATGCATTCTTCAACCCAGACAGCCTTAACACTAACCTGTACCCACGGGAACCCTCCGCTATTACATAGAACAGTGTAAAACGTATCTAAATAGCCGGAAAAATCCAAATGCCAGCACTAAGCACTGGACAGATAAAATTTTCATCGACGAAAAGGACAACAAGGAAAGGGTGATTAGCCTACTGCGGAGCCACAACAGTAGGTGACGCACCTACTAAGGGTTTGCAATCAAAAGAAAACAATCGGCGAAAAATAGAACAACTATGTCAGATGGTTAACCCGCTCTAGAGCCGCAACAGTGGGATAAAACTAGACTAGGGTTGCTAGAAAATGAAACCATCGATGATCAGAAACACTGAGGCCTAATCCCCAATCAAAAATTCCAACAAAAATTAGATAAGAAAAATAGCCATGAAATCAGCGTGGGTAAAAATCATCGAAAATTTTGCTATCAATCCTCCAAAACAATGGTTCTACAAAGGACTAGTGCCCCGATGGTGACAAAATAAAATGCCGAAACTAAAAAAAAGTGCGTCAATGGTAGGTGGGATTTTGGATCAGGTTGTTAGTCTACTTAGCCTCCGCAAACGGCGGTTGCATAGGAGACTATGGTTCCAATTCATAACTAATATAATTTTCGACAGTGAAAATAAAAAAACCCTTGTGAGTCACAATTTAAGTCAAAAAGAATCATCATCATAAAATATATTCGTCTAGCAATCAAACTCAACAATCATATTTGCAATAACTTTAAACAATCCCAGCAGATCCAAGTAGGACAAAACTTAAAGGAGGGTCCCAGTTTTTTGAAATTTGGGAAAAGGTTGTAGCTACAACAATTGGCGACTATCTAGTAAACCCGGATCTTTGAATCAACTCCTCTTTAAGTAACATACTATTTTAGCAATAAAACCAAAATGTTGAATTCTTCTAGATGTCCAGATTTCCCCAATGGCGAATATACATACTTTTACACATTGTTTATAGTCCAATCTTAGGAGAATGGAAACCCAAAATCTCAAATTCAAGATGACTCTTTTGAGGCCAAGTAGATGAGTTTAATTTTACCTCTGTCTTCTGGGTAGCTTCCAGCTTGTACACCACAGGATTGTAACATATGGTAAATAGAAATATTCATTTTTTCCTCATTCCCATGCCATTTCGCACTTTTTTGTGCTTTTGGATTTTTTGTCCTCTTTTGAGTCCTCCTCACACCTTTCTTTCTGAATTTTTTATTCAGGCTCGTCTATCCATAGTGTCCTTTTGTGTGAGTAATGTATTTGATTTTTCAGCTCACGAACGTAGAAGAAATTTTGGCAAATTTGTACTCATATGATTCAGTGCTTCGCTTTGATAGATATTGCTTTTTGGGAGTTTTGACTCTTATCAGCCTTTTGGCTTTCAATTTGTTGGCATGGGATCATTTATATATAATATATTGTTTACCATGCTTCCTTTCCATGGGTCTTTTGCTGTCACCCCCTAGGACATTTTTCTAGATGTGAAATGGATGGAGCCTCGAAATAGTATTCTAGACCTTTTGATCCTAATTTTTTTTTTTTTAGGGATTAAGCGGGACTTCAATGTGTTCATAGCCATTTATGAAAAACCACTTACAAGAAGAAATTCTATCAGCTCAAACAAAAATGCACAGTCTTATACCCAAGGATTTTAGTTAATCCATAACCCTAATGCTTTCCATGCAACCAAAAGTTTGCCTCTTTTATTTGCATCAACAAAATCTACATCAAACAAAACATGACATAAAACAAACAAATGACCAAATCAATTTATTTATGTACAAAACAAGAAACAATAAATCAGGAAAAATAAGGTTTGGGAACTAAACCATTAACTGGTAAGTTCTCCTCCCATCCCTGCAAATATTGCAATTTATAGGTTGAGGGGCCAAGCTTTGCTTCAATTTGAAAAGGGCCTACCCATAACTATTGAAACTTTGTGTTCTTTCCCTTTTCATCATGCAAGTGATCTCACTTAAGAACCAAGTCTCCCACTTCAAATTCCTTTGTTTCAGCTTTGTGCTTATCAAACCACCTTTTCACTACTTCCCGCTATTTCTTAAAACGTTCTTTGGCCTTGGATCTAGACTTCTCTGCCTTCAAAAGATTATAAATTCTAAGTTGTAGGATTTCATTGTTTGTGCCTCTAGACTCTTGGGCTATTATGGAATATCATAGCATAACGTTTGGAGGAAGTATAGCCTCCTTTCCATAAACAAGGGTATATGGTGACACACCTAGGTAGTTCTTGGGTGTAACCCTTTTAGCCCAAAGAGCATTCAGTAACTTTGAATGCCAAATCCTCTAGTTTTCTATGACAGTCTTTTTCAAAATCCTAATCAATTTCTTGTTTGTAGATTCTACCAATCCATTTCCTTGTGGGCAGTAGTTGGTAGAATAATGCAACTTAATTCCTTTTCCATGAGCAAATGCAGATAATTTAATGGAACAAAAGTAAGTAGAATTATAAAAAATTAGGGAAATTGGAACCCCAAACCTGGTCATGATATGATCCTACAAGAAATCCATGACAACATCTTCATTGACGTTTTGTAGTAAAATGGCCTCGACCCATCCAGTGAAATAGTCCATTGCCGTTAAAATATATTTGTGCTGCAAGGAAGAATTTGGTTTTATTTCTCCAATGGTGTCAATTCGCCATTGCTCAAATGGTTCCATTATCATAACCGGATTTAGTGGTCCTATTGCTTTGTCTTGTCTTTGCCCACACCTCTGACAAATATCACACTCTCTCACATGGGCATGAGAATCCTTGAACAACGTGGGCCAATAGTACCTAGCCCTGAGAATTTTGTGGGCTGTCGTATCTCCAGAGAAATGGCCTCTAGCAGGCCCATCATGTAACTTAGTTATAACCTTTTTTGCGTCTTCCTTTTATAAACATCTGAGAAGGGCTCCATCATAATTCTTCCTAAGTAAAATTCCATTCAACAATTTGATAAGAAGCCGATTTAAGGCACAACGCTCTTCGCTACTTGGAATTCCAATGTTCTGGAAACACGCCTTCCTGAAGGTAATGAACAAGGTCTTGATACCAGGACTCTGGTGCTGTAAAAAGAGGACATACTTCCATCATATGTAATTCAACTTCATTTTCCCAATAAATTTCTTCATTGTTATTGCCTTCAACCATTAGTTTGCATAGTCCCTGCCCTCTAACTATTGAGGCTGGCTTGAATTCGAGGACATACTCTTGTAAAGCTATTACCCAATTGCCTCTTCTTTCTCCTAATTCTTTTTTCATGAAAAGAGACCTCACCACTGGGTGTGGGACTATTACCTTTGTTCGGTTCTTCAGGATGTATGGTCAAAATTGTTTTACCGCTTTGAAGACTGCATAAGCTTGCTTATCCACAGCTGGGTAACTCAATTCGGTGCCCTGTAGACCAGTGCTCATAAACGATATGGGGAATTCATCTCCCCCATCTTCCTTTCGAGTAAGCACCGCTGTCAATGAATCATCAGACGCAAAAGTGTACAAAATAAAATATTTATCAAAATCTGGGCTTTTAAGAGATGGTGCGTGAGCAATAGCCATTTTTATTTTGCTGAATGCATTCTTTTCTATGTCAGTCCACTTGAATTTTACACTTTGCCTAACCATTTGTTGCAGAGATTTAATGATTTGAGCAAAATCAGGCACAAACCTTATTGTTCCCATGAATGATTGCATACCTTTCTTAATATGGGGTAAAGGGATCTGTTCAATTGCTTTAATCCTTTCTGGGTCTATGGATATCCCCTTTTTAGATACAATGTGACCCAGTAGCTTTCCTTCTTGTTGATGGGCAAGATTGACTGTGCACGCAACGGGGGAAAACAACCCAGACCGGGATCCTTAAAGTAGGCTCCAAGCTGTTTGGGATGGTTGTTCCTGATAGGTTTAAAGGCTCTGTTAGCCTGAAAGTCTAATTAAAGGAAATCTAAAAGATAAAGCTAACGCTACTAATTGTTAATCAGATCTATATCTATGATTACACAAGCTAATCAATGTTATTAATTACAAGAGCAATCTGTGAAATTAAGTCTACTTCAAACAGTTAATGTAAAATACAAGAATAAAAATAAACTATTAACAGAGATAGATTATAAACACTTGTACATTAATTACAAGAAAATGATCCGAATGAAATACATATATAAAGACCTGATTCAAATAGATTTTTAAGTAAAATAATTCGCAGAAACAAAGAAATATATTAAACTAATCTAAGTCCTATCCTGATCAGGAGCAATGTAAATGTTTAAACTGAAATCGAATCTGCTAATGGGACTACTGCATTAAAAATCTTGAAAATATTCAAAATAAATTCAGAAATTAACAAGATCATACAATAGAAACAAATATCACCTATGTTATGATGTCAATCATCAAATTCACAACATGATATCCATTGACAAATCGAAATCAGCAAAGTCGATAATCATACATAATATATTTGCAAAATCCTTTAAAGAGATTGTGACAAACATAAATAATATAGAAAATGGATAACAAGACCAAGAGATACCGCAAACCATATGCAAAGTATAAAAACTATAAACATATATTAAGTATCACCAGTTCAAAATATGGTAGCTGGTGACAGGAAACCGTCACAAGTCACCGGTAGATCAAACAGTAGTCTTGTCTTCTCGTTCCTCAAACTATCGACCCCCCTTTTCCCACAAGATATCTCCCCTTTAAATACATTTAATCTCCAAAAAAGTTCTATAAACTGGAGATAGCCAAAATTGAAATATTTAACCAATTTTCAAAAAATGACAAGTAAAACATGTCATTTTTTATATTCGTGAAAATGCCTAGAAACAAGAAAGATTCGATCCTTAACAGCGAATCAAAACATCAAAACATAGATCATGTAACAACACCTGGAAAACAGCTCCTGCAAAATTGATTTATTCCCAATTATGTAGGGATTGTCCAAGCAATAGACCATTACCAAAATCTGGGAAAGAGGATCCATCACATTACCTGCGATACGGCGCACAAAAGAAACAAAATTAAAATGCAATCAAATAGAAAATCAAATAAACTAAATAATAAATAAATTAACATAAACAAAATACCTGTAAGGAAAAAAATTGGTTATCAATAACTTCAAAATCTGACATAAAAAATAAATGCACCGCCAAAAAATTACAAATTTATAGGGGCGTTAAAAACCTGGATGTTTACCCCACTTGATGGACTCGGAGACAAACCCTTAAATTGCATTAGCGCAACTTGAGCATTGAGCTCCTGTACCTTCTCTTCGTTCTTATTATTTTCATTCTGTAATTTAAGAACCCTTCTTATCATCCTATTCTTGTGTTCTTTCAAATGTAGAAGATGCTTATCACCCGAGTCTACTTTCTCCTTCAACTTAATATTATCATCCTCCATCATATCGCGATGAGCTACCATCTCAGTCACCCTTTCTTCCATCCTACGAATTTTGTCCAACAGGCAATTAACAAACAGTGGGTGCATCATATCTCCAACTTGATGGAGACCGGGTAAACTTGTCTCTACAGACTTCCCTATAGATGGAGGATCAACAACCGGGTCAACTCGAAAATCTTTATCAAAAGTAGGAGGAAGACTATCCTTGGCAAAGTTCGAAATGAACTCATTCCCAAAATCATGGTTATCAACAGGCAACACAGGGTTTTCTTCCTCATCGATTATCATGACAATCTCGACACGAACACCATCATTCACAGATGATTTGACAACCTTACCTTTGGCCATACTTCTAGTGAACCTGCCTGTAATCTTGGCTTTTGGCTTATCGCTTCCACAACTGCATGTTTTATCAACATTATTCTTTGGTGTAACAGGAGACAAAGTTGAATACCTTCTCATACGTTTAGACACCAGAGGACTACCAGGGCTTCTTACCGAAATGGACATAGGGTCATTACAAGGGTTGGAGCCCATACGGCCGGTAGGGTTTGACAGAGGTTCACGTAAAGGAGAAATTGAAACCTGATTCGACTCTTGATGTCTGATACATTTGTCAGGGTTGTCAAACTGACAGTGGAAAAAGGCCAAAAAACCATTAGAATCAATGAAATCATCCCACGACCGGTCTAATTTCAATAGTTCCCTCTCAATTAACATTCAGATCAAGCCATGATGGAAAAGGCTATGATTAACATGCTTCGGGCCCTTTTTAATTGCAGAGGACATTTTAAACAGACTGTGGACTAGATAGTAAGGTAAATTCAAAGGAAAACCAATAAAAGCAGACATCAACCGCAGATGGTAAACATAGGCTGAAGACAGGTGACCTTCACAGGTCACGTACCTGTGTATTAAGTCCAAGACCGGGCGCCATTCCTTTTTAAAGTATTTGCGAGCTACTCCAGCTCAGAACGATACCTCTTGACAGGGGTTTTTGAGAAGCTGCCTCCATTTGGAAATGTTCATTGGCTTACACTTAAACCACCTTTCCCTGGTTAATGGAAGACAAGTTGCAAGTACAACTGAGTGTTCATCCACACGAAACTGGAGGTCACCCACCTCAGCCTGAAATTCAACCAAAGACACAGCAAACACCCTTGTAACCTCCGGGTTCGAATCCGAGAACTTATTGATAAACGATAGCCATCCGACAGCCTCGACCTTTGCTAATAGCTCAGGGTTCGAATCCAGTAATTTCCTCTCACAGGGCTCAACTCTCACCACCGGCACCATGACTAACTGTGCAAACACATGTAACCTCACACAGAACAGATACCACAGCTTGGCACATGATAGCAGACTGGAGAATGAGTACTCAAAGTGCAGACTGAGCAAGAACAACAAGTAATGAAACTCATCCCTGTGATAAGAAAAATAAGTCATGAACAAACACAGACTACACCCCTACAACCTCGGCGTAAACGGAGGCATTATTACGCATAGAGGAAATCAAGTGATAGGAAACGACGGTCAAAGAGTCCAGATTAACCCATGTTGCTATCATTTATCTGGATTCATCACCATAAACCTATTCATCACATCTAATACAGATGTCCGACGAGGAAAGAGCCACAACATTGGTTATGTACTGACCATTCAATGCGATCGACAGAGTCGAGTACAAATGCCATGATTCCATATCACCCTCGCAACAGGTAGATCAGAATTGGAGGCTATGACATAAATTGAATTGATGAAAAACAATAATCCATGTTACCCTTACCGTAGATTTGATCTAACTTTCGAAGGTGGCGAGTAATGTGACATAATACAAACCATCAATCGAAACCAGACTTTGCAATGTAGACCATATTGTAAAAATCAACATTAAATAGTTATGGTAATATTAACTATGGTTTGGAATCGGAAAGGTAAACTTAGGATATAGCATGTTTATACAAAAATATTTGTCTTTCTAGACCTTATCCAAGTTATAACAGACTTACCATGCATACCCCTTAATTAACCTTCGAATGAAATCTATGGTAACATGCCAACCCACACTTGATCAATCACCCAATTTCGCAACCTTATAATAAAATCAAATGGCAAAATCAATTGATTACTATTTAGACAAGATTTCAAGGTTAGGTTATGAGGAAAAGATATGAAAATTATAAATGCTCATCCTTTGACTGTTAAGGTAAATCCATTCAAAATAATAACTTGAAAATGGTGATTTTGTCAAATAACCTATAGTTTGCAAAGGCCGCTTAAAAACATAAAATTCCACTGATTCAGTAGCTCACAGAAAGTCATTATTTCAGTAGCTGGTAATTCATTAGATTTGTCCCTTTAAAATTTGAACATTTTATCAAAACAAAATAGGATTTTGTTTGATGAAATATGTTTTTTAAAGGATGTTGAGTAGGGGCACAACACTTCTGTAACAGAAAACACACACTTCTTGGGGTTTAGCGAGATGTCATATTTTCGGCAACGCTCAAAAATATGCTTTAGATGAAATTCATGTTCTTTTCTTTTCTTTGAAAATAGCGTGATGTCATCGAGGTATACCACAACACTGTGGTCAATCAGATCGTGGAAAGCTATATCCATAGCCCTTTGGAAAGTAGCTCCAGTGTTTATGAGTCCGAAAGGCATCCATCTATAAGAAAAATTCTCCCATCTTGTTCTGAATGTAGTTTTGAGTCTGTCTTCTTCAACTACTAACACCTGATTGTAACCAGAGAATCCATCTAATAAAGAAAATAACTCAAAACCTGAAACCATTTGCAATATCTGTTCCATGGGTGGAACTGGATAATTGTCTTTATCTAAAGCATGATTTAAGTTTCTAAAATCCACACATAGTCTAATTTCTCCATATTTCTTCGTTATTGGTACTAGATTTAAAACCCATTCTGAATGTCTAACTTTGAATATGATTTTGGCATCCAATAATTTCCTTACTTCATTCTAAATTAAAGGCTCAAGTTTGGAATGCATTTTCATTAAGGGTTGTTGATAAGGCTTGACCCTAGTCCTAACAAGGATGACATGCTAAATAATCTTGGTGTCATAGGTTTTCAAATCTTCATATGTCCAAGAAAACACATCTTTGTATTGTTTGAACAAACTGATGAACTTATTTCTTTCACCAGGGGAACAACACTTTCCCAAATTCACACATTTGGGCTCAATTTCAGTTCCTAAGTTTCTCAACTTGAACTGTAAAGATGAGATGTGAGTCTTCATGTTTGTTGGTCTTCTAAATTTGTCGTTTAGATCAAACATTCATTCTAAATTCCTGACTCCTTTAGGAATGAAATTGTCAAATTTTAGCTCATCCTGATGTTCTTCATCATCGATAATTTCCCTTTTGAAAGTATCATCATTTGTCAAGCATTCAAGGATCTGTTGATCATAATAAAAAACCCATAAATTTGTAATCATGTCTAGAACCGAAGGCTTGAAAATCAATTCAATAGAACACCTGTTATTAGAGGGTACAAGCCTTCCAGCTGATGTGGCTAACAAGTCAGATGCGGCATTTCTTAGTCTAGGAATTGACACAATATTAAATGCACAAAAACTTTTAATAAAATCCCATACTTCACTTTGGTAAGATTTTAAATGAGGTGAAATGCAATGTATCCGATTTCGAATCTGTTTCACAATTATTTCAGAATCTCTATATACTTTCAGATTTTCCACTTTAAATTCAATTGCTTTCCTCAGTCCTCAAACCAATGCTTCATATTTGGCTGTGCTGTTGGTACATTCAAACTCTAATCTACAGGAAAGGAAGTGTTTATTATTATTTGGATCAATCAAGACACAACCAGCTCCTGATCCTTCCAATGTCTTAGATCCATAAAAAAAAGTGTCCAAAAACTATCTATTTTTACCGTATCTAAATTAGAATCTACATCTAAAGCTATGTCTACTATTTTACAATCAATTTCATCAGCCTGCGAAAACCGAAGGAGATCAAGATGGGTGTTCGATGTAATGCTGGCTTCTTCTGCTTGGTAATTTCGTGGTTCCAGCTCAATAAAGTAGTTCCCCAAAACATAATTCACCGGTTCATTCTTGTCTTCTAGTTGCGTGACATTATATTTGATGTGGGGCTCTCTTATAAATTTAATTTGATTTGGGCTTCCTTTATAAGGTAGGAACATATGTTACCAGTCTGAACCAAAATATCCATTCAACTTTGCTAACCAATCTCTACTCAAAACAAGTCCATAATCCTCAGGTATGTCTGCTACTACAATATCAATGAATTGACATACCTTATCATTTGAGGATAAGCCAATGAGAACACCCTCCATTTCCCCAACTACTTTCACATTGGTCCTGTCTAGCTGAGTAACCTTCCAGGTAGATGGTTTGGGTTGTCCATTTATCCTCCTACATACTAAAAGTGGCATAACATTTACTGATGCCCTTGAGTCTATTAGACAGTTGTGCATGTTATGTTTGAAAATTTTCAAAAGTGAGGAGAAAAGGTGGATTTTTATACTTGGACTTACCTCTTGCACTTGCTTCCCCAATTTCTTCTTCTTCAGGTTGGGTATTAATAGGAAGTTTCTCTTCAGGCATTTCTAGTGCTTTTAACAATTTTTATTTCTGCTATGGCACATTGCACATTTCGAATAGTGAAATGTTTACTTTCACCTTTTTGATATCTTCTACAATGTCATACTCCATCCTGTGTTCTATGAAATTCATCTTTTCATTCTTTATCTTCTCTTCAATGGGCTTAGTTGGCATGCTGATATGATTTGGATTTTTATTGGTAATGGTGAACTTGAGAATTTTATTTGTTGTGGTATTTTTTCGGAAATTCTTTACATTCTTTTGAAGTCTCTTAATATTTGGGAGTATAAGACTGTTTTCTTTAATCAACCCTTGGATTCTCATTGTCACATTCATTTCCGATATATCTTCATGTCTCAGATCATTTTCTTCTTCGGTATCAAACAACAATACACAATCCCATAAAACCATGGCATCATCCTCTTGTTTTTCTTTTAATTTATTGTTATATTTTCCCTCTTCATCATTATCCTCAGTTAATTTGGAATCCAACAGCTGATTCATTGCTAATGTCATTGAATTTATCCATTGAGGAAAAAAAAAATTAGAATGGGGTTGTTGGTGGAAAGTGCAAAAGTTATCCATCCCTACCTCTATTAATTTCATCGATGCAGGACTGTGTGGACGAGGTTGGGATTGATTGTTATCCTCTTTTTTCTTGTAATAAGGCTTATAGAACTTCTGGGCTTCCTTTTCCTTTTCGAAGTCTATTATTCTGTTAGAGAGCTTCTGCATCATCTTTGCCATTCCTTCGAAATCATGTGATTGTTCCTCTTTAGGATTAGTAAATAACAAAGCTTTCTTCCCAACATTTTTCTCCCCTGACTGCTCAAAATAATCTTTGGGTAAAACTATGCACCTTTTCTTTTCTTTCTTTCTTTAAAGCGCACAGTCCTTTCATGAGAGCCACATGAGTTTTTTGGGTTGCATATCTTCTTCTAAATATCCTTTCAAAGGTATCCCAATCTGGGATTGAGTTTTTAGGAAAACCAAAATACCATTAGGCTACTGCTCCTTAAAGGGTATGCAGAAAAACTCTCCAGACTACATCCGCGTGTTCTATAGCTTTTAGTCCTTCTATGGCCAAGTAAAAACTTTGCAAATGCTCGTCTACTAAAATCTTCTCATTCGGGTCAAACTTGGGCAGCATCTTCTCAAAATATTGAGGTAAGTCATGCAATATAGGTGCTAAGTTTAAAGGCGATCTGGCTTTCCAAGCGGGTGGTGGATTTGGTGGGTTAGGTGGCTGATTTGCATTTACACCTGCCATGAGACCTGGTGGAGAGTGAGGAGGTGAGTGAGCAGGAGTATGGATAGGTGAACTGTTAGGTGTATCAGGGCCTACTTGATTCAAAGGATGAACAACTTCCTGTAATGCTACTTCTACTAATTCTTCCAAATCTCCAACCAACACTGAATCTTCCAAGATGGGACGGTCATTCTTCTTGTATTCTTTTCGAGGTAAATCAGGGATAGTGGGTAATCCCCCAATATTCTTCACATATGCTCTAGTGTTTCTTCTCAGATCATTAACTACTTCATTGTTTAGAGAAAACAAATGTTCTCTATTCTCTTCAGGATTCAGATTAGGAAATAAACCACTTTCAAAACTATCATTGCTGGAGTAATTTCGAGGAAAAGGGTTTCCTTGGCCAGCCATGCATTGGTAGCCCTCCTTCTAGCACGAGTAACTATTGAGGCCTAGAAAATCACAGGAAACAACAGCAAGGAATTCTTCCCAGTCAATGTTCCCAACTAGCCCATGACTATTTGGTATGGGGAATCGATCCGGGTTGTGGTCCGGCTACCATAAGTCAAATAACAAAAATAAAGGGTTTTACCGGTTGCAGACCGGTCCACCATGTATATTTTTTTGTTTTTAACTTTAAGTATGATATGCAAGTGCCTATCTAACATGTATATTGATAAAGAATACGAGGAGCGGTCACAATGTTATGCGTAGGTTCTTACCTCTCATATTAAACTCTCTTGCATCTAAATCACACACAACAGAAAACAAACTAACTAACCTGTCCCTAGGGGACGAGATTATCGTTTCATGAGTAATGTATTACTATTCATGTATTAAGATAAATCACAGGTAGTTGTTCTTTGAATCAAAACACATAAACATCAATAAAGATATGCACAACAAGATAGATCAGTGTTTGTTAAGACATTCATTACTCACAGTGGAAATCATCATAAAATAAACCAGAGAACATTCATACAAGAACATAGGTTTAAAAAGTTAGAACGATCTCACAGTTAATGAAATACGGCTGGAAACGAAATAGTTCCCCTTCAGCATCATTCATTGCACAAAATTTGAACATTCTACCCAAAAATTTCTCCAACAAGCAAAATTGTAATTATATTATTGCAAAACGAAATAGTTCCTCTTAAAACAAGTTTTTCACAAGTCTCACAGGGAAAAAGCCCCTATTTCTATCTAACGCTCCTATACTTATACCAAAGGCAAAACCTTTGGGCTGCCCCAACCATTCCCTCTCACTGTTTTGTCATTTTTTGAATGTTCATGATTGTTCCAAACGTTGAATTCCAGATTTAAACAATTTTATGAAAAGGGGCTAGCTTGGTAACTGAAAAACTCCTCAGGCTTGAGAATATGCTCTTAATGATTTTTTCCTATCATCTGTTAGCTATTTTTTTTTTAGGTTTGGTTGGTCTCAGTATTTCACTCCCTTCTTTCTCGAGCAACATTCTTGTTTTCTTTATGCTTTAACTTCTTCTTTCAAAACTGCTTATCTTCAGCTTTACCTTTTAGGCATATATTCTTTGCAGCAACCTTCCTATCCTATGCATATCAGATCATTAGTGTTTGACAAGGCAATCTAAAAATGATCAATCAAGCATTCTGTAACATGAGCTATAAACATTATTAATGCATGAAAATAAGGAATTCCAAGACAAAATAAATACCACAAGTTTTTGTCTAAACCCCTCTTCAAAACTTTAAACACCTGTCTGATAAAGTAGACTCTACCTCCCAATCCAGGAATCATTGTACTAAAATGAAACCCTCTGATGTAAGCAAAGACTAGGACCAAGGGGCCAGCTACTCTTCGAAAAGCCAAACCCCAAAATGTGTTCTTCAACCCAGACAGCCTTAACATTGACCTGTACCCATGGGCACCCTCCGCTATTCCATAAAACAGTTTAAAACATATCCGAATAGCGGGAAAAATCCCAACGCCAGCACTAAGCACCGGATAGATAAACTCTTCATCGGTGAAAAGGACAATAAGGAAACAATGATTAGCCTACTACGGAGCTGCAACGGTGAGTGATGCACCCACTAAGGGTTTGCAATCAAAACAAAACAATTGGCGAAAAATAGAACAACTGCGTCAGATGGTTAACCCACTCCAGAGCTGCAATGATGGGATTAAAATAGAATAGGGTTTCTAGAAAATGAAACCATTGGCAATCGAAAACGCTGATGCCTAATCCCCAATCAAAAATTCCAACAAAAATCTGATAACAAAAAGAGCCATGAAATTAGTGCGGGTAAAAATTATCGAAACTTTTGTTATCAATCCTCTGAAACAATGGCTATACAAAGGACTGGTGCCCTGATGGTGATAAAATAAAACACCGAAACTAGACAAAAGCATGTTAGTGGCAGGAAGGAGTTTGTATCAGGTTTTTAGTCTACTTAGCCTCCACAATGGTGGCTGTGTAGGAGACTACGGTTCCGATTCATAACTAATATAATTTCCGATAGTGAAAATGAAAAACCCCCCGTGAGTCACAATTTAAGTCAAAAAGCACCATCAGCATAAAAGATATTCATTTAACAATCAAACTCAACAATCAAATTTGCAATAGCTTTAAACAATCCCAGCAGATCCAAGCAAGACAAAACCTAAAGGAGGGTCCCAATTTTTTGAAATTTGGGAAAATGTTGTAGCTGCAATAGACTTTTCCAAAGGGCTTTGAAAAATAAAAAATTTTGTTTTTCTATTGTCAAAAGAAGGGCTAGTTTATATTATATTTCTTATTAAGAAAAACAATCAAGTGGAGCATCATGATTATACAATAGTAGAAGAATAAAATAAAGCACCCAAGGAGAATGAGACAAGGAGGGAGTATTAACTTTTCTAGGATTTATCTGCATCTATCATCATGGGTGAAGGAAACATTGTTGATTGACAAACATGCATCAAAGCACATTTTCTGATATAAGGGATCAATGTCCAACATAAAGGAAAATAAATTTCCATGCATGGTTGAGTTAGTAGATAACACTACATATTCAATACAAGGATTTGGATCTACATCGTTCTAGTTGGGTTAGCGATATGTGTTACATGTGGAGAACATTCTTTATGTCCCAATCCTATCTAGGAACATACTTTTAGTATCAGTTCTTGAAGATAATGGATTCTGAGTCATTTTCATGGAGAATAATTCATACGTATGGCCAAATAATCAAAGCATTGATTTTGTTGTAGTTATTGAAGTTCAAGAGGGACGAATCTAGAAGGTACTAAGAAAGAATATTTCAGTGCTACACCATACTATCTGTCACAAACAGGGATGATTTTAAGGAACCATACTTATTTAAAAGTGTATAAATGTTGGTGAATATTACCAATTCTTAAAACACCAACTATAAAATGATTGGCGATATTTTTGAAAAAAAAATTAATTTCCAAGGATTTTATATCGTTTATATAATAATTTGGCGATTTTTAGGGTGAAAAATTTTTACCCCATCAAAATTGGGTGAAATAGGACTTCAAAAAATGCAAAATGGCGAATTTGTTTTGAGAGAAAACAATAGAAAAATAGCCCACTGGTCTAAAATTCGCCCCTAAAATTATCCCTGGTCACAAACCCATAAAATCCATAAATAATTTTAATTTTTACCTTATTGTTAATTGTTATGTTTGTCCTAACATGTAAATGTTGGTCGAAGCATCTTACAATCATAGTCACATCTATTTTATGTATGTTAGTTTAACTTGATTTGTGTCATGTTTTTTTGATAGGTGAATCCCTCCATGGTGTTTCCTTCAAGTAGCGACAGCCATGTCACAGTATTACCAAGGTGATGTTTTTAGTCCTTGAAGATTTATTATTGAATTTTTGGGTGTTAGGACCTAATCCTAAACCTACAACTTAGTTCTAGCAACCATTAATGTTTATCTTATTGTTAAACCCACCCCTCTTAATACATGTTTGGAAAATGGGGGTTTCGTATGACTAATTAAAGGTTTGTTTATAAATGTTGACCATGTTATGAATGGTTGTAATCATAATTTCATTGGATTAAGATTTTATTAAGTATTAAAACTAGGGTGAGAACCTTTATAAGGAATTTAGCAAAACTATGATTTGATGGCCCTAGCTGCGGGATTTTCACCTCATGGGATGGATATTAACAAAATTGACATGCGATAACAATTAAGTGGGAGGTGCAAGGGAATGCTGGCACAAATGTTTTAAAGGTTTGGAAAAAGGTTTTGAATTTGGACCCAACTCCTAGTTGATAGCACAACAAGGCACATTCAATGGCAAGTCTTGATCATATGTGTCCTAACCCAAGAAGGATCTTGGCCATCCAATTTTCTAGGTATAAAGAAAGGGTTTTTTGTAGGGTTTTAACACATATTTATGTTGTAGGGAAGGTTTCCTGCACTCATTTGGTCTGTATTCCTTTCCTGTGAAAGGAACTCAGTCATTCCATGGCTACATTACATCAGTATTGATCGTTTCCTTTTCATGGTTTGTTAATGAAGGTTTTTCTTATACGTCATTTTTACTTGAAGGTTTTTATCAGTATGGTTAATGGTGAAGTGGTCACCCTTACTATAATACCCCAGTTTTGAACCCAAGGGGGAGGGGAATGTGTGCCCCGATTTTCACCCCATGGTATTGAATTGTACATGATAAATATATTGAATTTGAATCACGGAAACGAGCTCAAGGCCAAGGCCCTGCAATTGATATGATGTTTTGTGTATAGGTGATCAAGATTGATTGCTATGGTTATGGTGCTGGTCATGCACAATATGTATTGAATATCGTGAAAATGTACAAAATTAATAAAATACCACATCTAGCTATGGGACTGCAACATTAAAGAGATACGGTCATGCTTTCATAAGGAATAGGGAAGGGATTTAGTCAAACCCCCTAAGCTAATAAGGTTTGACCTATTATTACTATTAATCCTTCCTTCTCCAATTTGGTCATATGTCCAAATCAGGAGTAATGTCTAAATCGGGAGTCTATCCAGTCTATTTTTAGTCACTAGCACCATTGGGTCCACTTGGCCTAACTGGGGCACATGTTTCAGTTACTAAAGTGTGGGGAACACTAATTGAGGCCTAATTGCACTGATTTCACTTGCATGTATCAATTTAGGAACCTCCTAGACCAATCCCTACAATTTAGGAGCCACTGGGAGTGCCGAAACCAACAAAGGTTAGTTCAGTTGAGTTGGTTACTAGTCAAGCTAAGTTAGGAGTCAGTTACATTCAGCTGTAGTCCTCTACATTTAGTTAGTTCTAGGTTTGCATGGATGCATGCAGGAGGGGTGCATTTGTCACCTACCACAATCAATTATCCTTAGTCAACACTAAATGTAACACTTGAGTTGTGTTTTAGAACTCCAATGAACTCTAGTTATGGTTTAGACAAGGTCAGTTAACCATTGAGTCCTCCAATAATGATTTAGACAAGTTCTTAGTTACCTACAGTCAAGTACAGTGTAATCAAATCAAATTTCCTCATGTGGATTCAAATTGCTTGTGGCTATTTAGCCATTTTAATTCATTGTAATTATTATCTAATTACCATTGATTAATGAAAGCATTCACAGTTGCAAGCCATTTTTGCATTTTTTCATTCTTCAATTGCTGAGTAGATTGTTAGATCAAAGTTTCTTCTTCCAGTAGTGTACCAGTAGCGGAGAATTTACCAATTAATATCCCAAGTTAGGAAATTGTTGATCAAGCTTGCTTGATAAACTATACTAGGTGTGGAGGAAATTCCAAAAGTGCATGCTGTCAACCTTACTTTGTACGTTTGATTTTATTATAGGTTATCATCTCTTCTCACAGGATTCACTACAAGCAGCCCTTTCTTCTCACTTCATTTGCTACAGCAGCTCAGTCCTTCTTACTGCATTCAAAATGGTTCATCCAGTGAATCCTCTCACTCCCTTCAACTATCACCAGTGGAAGGATGACATGGAGGTATTGTTCTGCACCAAGAAGCTCTTCAGACTCACAGATGAAATGGAGGCAGTGCCAGTTTTGAATCATGACAAAGAAAAGTACTGGAACAGGCTTGATAAAGCTCATGGATACTTATTCTCCTTAGTCTCTCTATATCTTCGATTCCACATCCAAGTATTGAAGACTCCCAAGGAGATTTGGGACAATATTTCCTCCTTGTTTGATAAGCAGGATGAGATGAGAGTCTATCAGCTAGAAATTGATCTGATCACTGTTAATCCATCAAAATTCGAATCACTGAATGAATTCTTCACAAAGTTCAAGAACCTGATATATCAATTGAAGCAATGCAAAGTGGAGAAGGATGAATATCAACTCATTCTTTCCATTCTCACAAAGCTCAATGCAAATTACTCAGTCTTTGTATCAACCTTCCAAACAGTAAGGCTCACTTCTCCAAATTGGAAGATCCCCACTCTTGATACCTTCATCCAATATCTCACTTTTGAGAATGATAAATTGATCCAAATGGGGATCATTCGATCTTCCAAATATCAAGCTCTAGTTGCAAGAGGAGATAAGGTAGAGAGTGACAAATAGAAGCAAAGAGATGAGTCTCCAGTGAAGAAAGAGCAGTCAAAGGAGCCTTCAGTTTCAAAGAGAAGAAAGAAGAATGGAAAAGGCAAGGTCCTCTACTCTTATTGTGGAAGGGGCTTTCATTCAGAAAGCTCCTGTATGAGAAGACAACTTGATGAAATTTCTCTTGTTTTAAAGAAACATAACATTTTTTCACCTTCTAGCGCAAGGAAGGATGAATATGAAGAAGAAGATGAAGAATACCAAAGGAAAGGCCATGCACTAAAGGATTTCTTCTCATCAACACATGTCTTCCTGATTGATTCTGGAGCTTCCAGAGAATCATTCTCCTCTTTTCAGTTCTTTGATGGTCCTAGTATTCAAATGGGAAATAATAGTAAAGTCAAAAGAAGGGGAAGGGCTCTGTCAAGCTTTAACATGGAAGGCTCAAAGGTTTGCTATTTGTTCCCTCCCTAGCTTCAAACCTATTATCTATCTATCGGATGACCCATATTGGATCTCCAAAGCGAGTGATCTTTGGTCCTGACTCAGTGGAGATCATATATATCTCTATTGGGAACATCATAGTGAAGGGTGTTACAAATCATGCTTCAAAATCATTTGAGTTCTCACATTTCATGCCTCCTTCAAAACTAGTGCACTCTCAGCAGCCACTTACAAGGGAAGGTAAAATCATTGCATCTACTTCTTTTTTAGCTTCTACTAGTATTGCAGATCCATATTTATCAATTTATGAGATTGAGATTCAGGGTGACTCAGATCTAGATCTAGTCCCTACTTCCAAACTGGAAGCGAGAAAGATGTCTAGAAACTCACCTAACACTCAAAAAGGAAAGACCCTTTCGTTATGCCATGCAATATTACCTCCTTCAGAGAGATGCAATAGAATCACTGTAAGATGCTATATGGCAAGGGATTAGTCTAAATACATTCACACGAATGGATATAATCATACACCTATTCATCCAGCAAGAGACAAAGGTTACATTCCTCCTTTCTTCCATCATCATTTTTTGGAGAAGAAGGAGAAGTCTACATGCCATGCCCCAGAGTACCTGTGCACAACACACCATGCATGTTGCTTCGCTACCTCACAGAGATGAAGATTGCAGCAAGAAATTTTCAATTTTTTCAAACTTGAGACCTGATTATACCTACTTAGATAGAGGGGGGGATTTTTTCCCATGTAGGTTTTGCCCCATCTCCTTGTATTAAGCAGTTATTTTATTTTACATGATGTAATTGGTGACCTATGGTCTTAGTTACCAGGGCCCACAGATTGTCCAAGTTAGCATTCATGGGGGGTATTAGGATTATTAATCCTTCCTTGTCCAATTTGGTCAAATGTTTAAATCAGGAGTCATGCCTAAATCGGTAGTCCATCTAGTCTATTTTTAGTTACTAGCACCATTGGGTCCACTAGGCCTAATTGGGGTAGATGTTTCAGTTACTAAAGTGTGGGGAACACTATTTGAGGCCTACTACCACTGATTTCACTTGCATGCATCATTTTAGGAGCCTCCTAGACCAATCCCTACAATTTAGGAGCCACTGGGAGTGTCAAAACCAACAATGGTCAATTCAGTTGAGTTGGTGACTAGTCCAGATAAGTTAGGAGGCAATTACATTCAGTTATATTCCTCTACATTCTGTTAGTGCTAGGTTTGCATGGCTGCATGTAGGAGGGGCGCATTTCCCACCTACCATAGTCAGTTAACCTTAGTCAACACAAAATGCAACACTTGAATTGTGTTTTAGAACTACGATGAACTCCGGATATGGTTTAGACAAGGTCAGTTAACCATTGAGTCCTCCAATAATGATTTATACAAGGTCTTAGTTACCTATAGTCAAGTAGAGTGTAATCAATTCAAATTTCCTCATGTGGATTCGAATTGCTTGTGGCTATTTAGAAATTATACTTCACTATAATTATTATCTAATTAATTTTGATTAATGAAAGCATTCACAGTTGCAAGCCATTTTTGCACTGTTTCATTCTTCAATTCCTGAGTAAATTGTGAGATCTATTTTGTGAGTTGTGTGTTTGTCTATAGATCTAAGTGCTCAATTTATATGACCAAATGTGAAAGGGGAAACCCATGAAACCTCAACTACCTTTTTTTCTCTATCCTCAATCATTCATTTCTTCTAGAAGTTGGTTGAGGTAGTTAATGCCTTGGGTAGAGCAAGGCATGGTAGTCTGAGTGTGTGTCTGAGAAATATTGCAAGTGTATAGTGTGTGAAGCTTCATTCTTGATTCTAAAGCAAGAAAACCCTTGATTGTGTGCCATTCCATCATTTCCCTAAGTCACGAATGGATTTTCTTGTTTTTTTTTCATTAGGGGAGGAAACCATTCTATCATTCACGCAGATTATTATTCATTCTACATCCCATAGTTGTGTTCTTTCTCAAATAGAGGCATTCTGATTAATTACGCATTTGTTCACTCTCATGAGCCATGGAACTGGTTGTTCTGCAGGATTCCTCTTTGTTGATAAATTGGTTTATGATTTGTAGTGTTATGTTGAACCCCAGATTGGTAGGTGACCCTTTTTTTCTCTGTGTCATAGTTTGAATGCTATATGTCATGTTTTCACTTTGAATTGGTGTGATTTGCAACCTGGTTTGTGTCTGAACTATATGCAAAACATAAGAGTGGAAGAGAAGAGGAATGGGATTAACAAACGTAGTGGAGAGACGAACCTCATGAAAATGTAAGAGTGGCTAGTAAATATTCATTGCATACCTTGAAGAGCACTAGAAGGGAAGGCATGGCTCGAGGGACTTTGGAGCAGAAAAGGGGATGCTTCCTTGTGTTGGGTTTGTAGGTAATGTGGATGCCAGTCCATATAGATATTGTGGAGGTGTCCCTAGCCCTTCAATGAGCCACTAGCTTAGTCATTCTACCTTTCCACTACCTTAGCAACCTGATAAACCTAATTTGATATTGGCATGGATGTGTCTTCTTGTATTTTGGCCAAGTGTAATCCTTGGCTAGATAGCCTTAGAAACCCATTTTTGTCTTGGCTGGTCCTTATTGTGGAATTTGGCTTGATTGTGTTCAGCCTAATAAACACAAATGGTTGTTGGATTGACTGTGCTCAGTCTGATAAACCCAACTAGAGGTTTTCTTGACTATGTGTGTTTTGATCTGTTGGTGTGTGAGTGTGTTGTTCCCTAGTTCCTTGTACAAGTCATGCCCAGCTCATGGGTGGAAGTTGTGTTGAGATATTGATGAACACAACTGGGATATGGTTGGGTGGAACGTTGTAGCCACATAGCTAGGTGTGGGACAACTCCATCATCAAGATAATATTCTTCGTCCTTATTTTGTATGCAATGTAGTTGCTTATAAATGAATGACTAAATGAATGAATATGATGAATGACTGCAATGTTTCAATAGATTTTACTGTGATGAATGTTCCTGCATTTGCATTGTTTATGCCTTGTATGTTTTAATGCATTTTCTCCTAAGTTTATGGAGGATGGAAGCCTGTTACAAAGTCAGAATGCATCTAACTTAGCATTTTCTCCCTTTGAAATATTCCTCGAGAAGGAGAAAGGAAGAAATCAGAAAAGAGCAGTAGAAACAAGGAAAATTGTGGGTTTTCTGCACCTTGAGATCCGCCCGTGAGAGGCGGAGGGAAGAAGTAAAAAAGGGAAGAAAATTTCTAAGTCAAAGTTAAATTTTCAATTTCTGAATTCCAAGGTTGAAAAGAAGAAGTTGGAAATGCAGAAATGACTAAGGCTAAAGCCTAAGCTTTTCAGTTCTCAAGTTCCACACTGGAGGGAGGAAAGGAGGAATGCAAAAGGCAGAACCATGGATAAAGGTTTTCATTGTTTGATAGTTTTTTGATTCCTGAGTTCCACTCTAGGGGGCGGAAAGGTGGGATGTGAAAGGAAAAACCATGGATAAATGTTTCCATTGTTTCTTAGTATTTTGATTCCTGAGTTCTGCGCTCGACGGTGGAAGGGCGGAAGATGGAAGGTGGAAACAAGGATAAAGGTTTTGGTCGTTTCATATTTTTCTGATTCTCAAGTTCTGCACTCAAGGATGGAAAGGAGGAAGGAAAAATATGCTTGAGTAATTCTCTTGAATGGTTAGGTTTCTGAATTTTGATTTCTGAAGGAGAAAGGTGGAAGGGAAGAAGGTGGAAGGGGGAAGGCCGTTAAACTATTCTGTCAGAAATTTATGCTTCTGACTTCTGAGTTTTGAAGGAAGAAGGTAGAAGGGTGGAAGGAATAATGAGGAAGGTTTTTTAATGATTCCATCACAAAGTTATGTTTCCAAATTCTGAGTTGCGAAGGAAGAAGGAGGAAGGCCTTTAAGCAATTCCGTCGAAAGGCTATGTTTTGGAATTTTGAGTTTCGAAGGCATACGATGGAAGGGAAGAAGGAGGAACGTGATATGGATATCTCTGTCACACCTTGTGATCCCAATTCTTGTATTCCACAGTGGAAAGTTATAAATTTGAGTGCAGAGGGAGGAGTGCAGAAATGACCGATTCCATGCAAAAAAGCTATTTTTGGTCACATAAGGAGTTTATGAAGGGTGGAACAAATGTTACAGTTGTTTCTAATCCTGATAATGAATGTGGAATATTGTGTTTTGAAATAAGAACAAGGTTCTTTAGAAAAAAATTAATTTATCGACATTATGAGGTATGGGGACGTTATAGATTAGTATCAAAGTTGTTAGTTGCAGCAGTAGGGCCTAAATGGGCTAAGTTGAAAAGTTAACAGAATGCTTGGTTACAATAATGGCCCTAGAGGGTCTAGGTGAATAGTTGGACAATGTTTTTGAATTCTGATATTCTCTAACAATGTGTTTTATTAATGCATTTTTGTAGAGTCATAGTGAAGTTGGGAAAAGGTGGTTTTGTGTGGCCATGAGAACCTATGACATGAATGATGCATAGAGTTCCTATGAGCACAAGGAAGATGCCATGGGTGAAAATGGCTGAGTTGGAAATGTCAAGACAGATTCTAATGGAAGAAGATATCAAGATACTCCCCTAGACATTGTAGCCACCATGAGAAGCCTGCTTAAAGCTCAAGAAGAGCAGCTTCAGCTGAATGCAGACATGTTGCAAAGTTTGATAGACATCAAAAAGAGGATGAGCTCTGGATGTCGTGTAGTACATCTAGAAGGAAGAAAAAGAAGTATGAGAAGAATAAGAAAGTCTTCTAGTGGATCGTCTGAATCTGAAGGATCCACTATGGGTTAAGGCTCTTAATCTCACAGAGATAAGATAAATAGGAGCTATAGAAACATCTCACATGATGAATTTAAGAAGGAAAGGACACCTACCTTTAATGGTGAGGTAAATACTGGTCAAGAGGCAGAAGCTTGGATTCTTGAGATGAAGAAATATTTCCAAGTACAACACTACTCAGGAAATATGAAGGCTAGAGTATCCATCTTCAATCTAAATGTAAGAGCATCTATATGGTGGGAGCACCTCAGGCATGTGAGGAAGATCAATGACAGGAATATTGTGTGGAAGTAGTTCAAGAAGTATTTCAAGTAGAAGTACCTCTCTGATAGATACTATGATGATAAGATAAAAGAATTCCATGAGTTGAAATTGGGACAGCTGACCATGGAAGAGTATGCAAATGAGTTCTTGGATTTGTTGAGGTATGTTAGGTACATCAAGGCTGATAAAGTGAAAATTTAGTGTTTTTGTAGTGGGATACCTCAAGCATAAAAAGACAATATTGAATTTCATGAGCCTAGAACTCTAGAAGAGGCTATCAGGAAGGTCAAGTATTGCTACGATTAGAACAAAGGAAAACCTGATTACCATAAGGCATGGAAGGACAAGAGAAATGAGAAGTATGAACAAAGGAAGAAAGGTTTTTCAAACCCTATAACTACCGAAATAAACAAAAGCACCCATCACAAGTTGTTACTAAGCCAACCAGAGTGATGGATGACATGTAAAGAAACCCAAAAGAGATCAGAGCACCTCTCCAATGGTGGAAATGTGGAGGACCGCATGTACTTAGTAATTTTCCACTTGAGAATGGGTATGTGAGGAAATCTCATAACTTTGAAGAAGCATAGACAATGGGTCAAGTAGAAAGGAATTCCCTTAGGATTTAAGTAGCATTGGAAAACTGCTAGGAAGATCATTAGTCAATTCTCGTTGTAGTTGCAAGTAAGATTACCGAGCAATCTGTTTCTATTTTTTATTGACCCTGGATCTACTCAGAGTTATATTTCTGCTAGAGTAGTTGAGATTTGTGATTTTAGGAAGTTAAAGAATAGAAAATCATCGTTAGTTAAACTAGCCACTGGGACTAAGAGAAAGGTTAGTGAAGTGGTAGAAAAATGATTATTAGTCATGAATGGGCTAGTCACTTATGAAGATATGAATATTCTACCACTTGGTTCCTATGATATCTTCATTGGAATGGATTGGTTGGAAGCACACATAATAAATATTTATTGTTACAATAAGACTTTTGGTTGCATATATGAAGAACAAAACTTAAGAGTTGTAAGAGGCATTCGAAAGGTGATTTATGTTAGGAATATTTCAACAATGCCATTGAAGAAGTTGTGTAGGAAAGGTTGCAGAGTGTATGCAAATCGTGGTGTGGAGGTAACATAGAATGAAATTCCTAGGTTGGAGGAATTTCATGTGCTGCAGGAATTTGAGGATGTCTTTCCTAATCAAATTCCAAGGATTCCTCTAAAGAGGGGCATTGATTTCACAACTAAACTTGTGCCAGGAGTAGCACCAGCGTCCAAGACACCCTACATGATGAGCACACCAAAATTTCTAAAGCACAAGATGCAGCTGCAATATTTGTTGGAGAAGAGGTATATAATGTCAAGGGTGTCTCCATGGGGAGTACCAGCTCTGTTTGTGAAAACTAAATATGGTACACTTAGGTTTTGTATTGATTAGAGACAATAGAAAAATGTCACTGTGAAGAATAAACACCCCTTACCTCAAATTGTTGACCTCTTTGATCAAATGAGAGGAGAAAAGTTATTTTCCAATATTGACTTGAGGTCTAGTTACCATCAGGTAAGAATCAAGGTTGAACACATTAATAAGAAAACCTTCACAACAAGGTATGGACATTATGAGTTTGTAGTGGTACCATTTAGTCTCACAAATCCACCAGCTACATTTATGTGCTTTATGAACAGTGTCTTCAATAGGTATTTGGACAAGTTTGTTCTTGTATTCCTTGATGACATTCTTATTTATTATAAGAATGAGGAAGAGCATCAAGAATATCTGATATTGACATTCCAATTTCTCTAGGAGCATAAGCTGTATGCAAAGTTGAGCAAGTGTTACTTATATCAAGATAGAATTCATTATTTGGGTCACATTATCTCAGATGAGGCAATATTTGTAGACCCTAAAAATATTGAGGCCATTGTGAATTGGCCCACTCCAAGAAATGTGATAGATGTAAGATCTTTCATGGGACTTTTAGGATACTACAAGAGATTCATTGAAGGATTCTATAAGATTGGACATCCAATCACTTCCTTTCAAAAGAAGGGAATAAAATTTGAGTGGACACCAAGGTGTGAAGAAATCTTCCAGCAATTGAAGAATCTTCTTACAAGTGCACAAGTTCTAAAAATTGCAAACCCGGAAAAATATTTTCTAGTATTTATTGGTGCATACGATCAAGGACTTGGAGAATTTATTATGAAAGAAAACCAAGTGATATGCTATGAGTCAAGAAAATTGAAGGATCATGAGAATAACTATGCCACTCATGATTTATAAATTTCATCCATAGTGCATGTTGTCAAGATGTGGAGGAATTACTTAATGGGAAGAAAATTTGAGTGAAGGACAGACCACTTTGGTATGAAATATGTCTTTGATCAACCAACTCTAAATGCTAGGAAATCCAGATTGATGGAGTTTTTATGTCAATTTTATTTCTAAATCAAACACATAAAAGAAAAAGAAAACAAATTAGCTGATGCACTTAGCAGAAAGGTGCATGAAATGGATGTGGCATCTCTTAGTATTTTCCAATCATATATGAGACAACCGATTGTTAATCATACTGCTGAAGATGAAATGTATGTGCAGATAAACGAAAAATTGCAACAAAAAAGTTTTGAGAAGTGGTATGAGGGATATCAGTTGGAATAATATGCTCTTCCTATTTATAAAAATAGGATTTATATGCCAAATGTAGCATATTTGAGGAGATTTGTTATAGATGAGATCCATCAAGCTCCATATTCTGGTCACCTAGTATATTAGAAGACAATTTCTACAGCCAGAAATAAATGTTTTTGGCCAAGAATGAAAAAGTACATTGCTGAGTATATTTCAAAGTGCATGAAATGTTAGCAGGTGAAGGTTGAGCATCAACACCCAGCAGGTTTGTTGCAGCCTTTTCTAGTCCCATAATGGAAATGGGAAGTTGTTTCCATGGATTTTATTACATGATTTCCCATGAATTGGAGACAACATGATTCCATCATGGTTTTGGTGGACAAGTTGAAAAATGAAGCACATTTTATACCAGTTAAGTCCACATATAAAACTGATTCCATTGCAAAAATATTCATAAAGGATATTTTCAGATTGCATGGCTGTTACGGAGAGAAATTCCTATGGCTTGGGGTACCACAACAGATAGATTGACTCTAGAAATCAATCCTTTCCAATATGCAATAGAAATTAAATGTCTAACACTAAAGGATCATACCTTGTACCTTATTACGGACGGTTGAAGTAAATCCCCATTGAGCTTTCCAATATTCAGCTTGAATTGATCTGTTACTTCCTCAACAACAAGTAAACAATACAAGCATTCTATATATCACGGTGTTAGATCTATTCTAGCATATATAATCAATAATGCAAAAGCATTTGACATGATCCCATGGATAAAATATTCATTCAAACACACATTATTGGACAGGAAAAGATATTTCTATTAATATAAATCAGAGATTACAAGGTACAACCTCTGATGGAACATCTGCGAACTAGAGAAACTGAATCCCCCACTTGGGCCTCCACCACCTCAATCCTCCATCTCTCGATAGCAATCTCATAAGAAAAATACAAGCTTGGGAAGAACACACAAGTGCTCCAAGGGACAAAGGGATGCAAACTCAAGCATAAGTTCCAGCAACAATGCACTATAGTTTCTTTGCTCTCAATTCTCTCTTATGCCTTCAATGTACCAAGGGGTTCCTTATATAGCTTTTCAAAGGGGTAATGAAAGGTCGAATCCGAGCGATCTCAAGGAATAGGGAAGGCTAGGAGTCAAATGAGTCGAATCCATGTCAAGGAAAACTCCAAAAGGATTTGGATTATGCACACATCCCAATGTATGCGGTTTTAGTGGTCAAACCCGCGTATATATGCGCTTATAGGTTTAAAAGTCATGTATATCATTTTTCATATGTTTTTAGGGATGATCAAGGAAACATCAAAGGACAAAAAGTGGTACATAGGGTCTAAGGAGTCTGCAGTGGGACAGGGGAAGGACATACAAAGTGTGATTCACCTAGAGTGGTGAAATCCACTATAACAGATGTCCCCTAATGTGTGAGGTTAGAGGAGTCATACGATGGATGAAATACATTATAAGTCCATCCCAGAAGTGGAGTGATGAAGGATCCCAAATGGAAGACCAGCCACCCGATCAACATAGTACAATAATACAACTCTGCATACAACTGCAAATACATATAGCAGTCCTGGATACATAAGAGTACAATGGCCATGAATAGGCATGATACATGATATCACATATGTGGTCATCACGATGTACAATATACATAGATCAGAATCTCCATGATGAAGATATACAAAGGACCATGATCTCAAAAATGGCTGAAGATATATAATAGATCAAGATCTCCATAGTGGCTAGAAATATCTAACATATACTGGAATCAAGTCACAAGAGCTGAAATCTCATGAACACTATCATGATCAAGGAGGTAGCATATAAGAGATGCCACCAATCTGGAAAGTCTTCTACATAAACCGCTACGAGTACATGTCCTACTATGCGAATAGAGGTGTCGAGGTCGAAGATAGTAGTCCATCGTCTGATTAAAAGTCATTAATGTATACTGTTAACAGATGTGAGATCACCCACCGATAATGAAAATGGGAATCAAGGTACTAGAGTGCAAAATAACAAGTGTGAATAAATGTGTTGAGGTCAAACACTTGAAAGAGTCCATCGATCAGGGGACATTGATGTATTCCCAAGAAATTGTCGATGGCAAGAGAACCTGCCACTGATGACTGCAAGTCTCAAGGCACTCAAAATGACTCTAGACTCTAATTCCAGAATAAATGATCTAAAGTCAATGGGATGAAATCCGCTGGAAGGAGGGAATTAAGGCATCCCCGATCATCCAACACAAGGTACTCAGCAAAGCTATATAATGTGGAAGAACTCGATCATAAAGTGCATGAACCAGTAACTATATAGGGAATGGCCGACATGCAAAGTCAAGATAACTGAGGAATGGCCGACTCAGGTTTCAACTTCCTTCGTATAAGAGAATAACCATGTATGGTGACTGAATGAAGGCAGCATAGACTCGATATGCAAACTAGGACATCTTTGTGACATAGGAGGCATCAACAGAGGCTCCATAGGGACTGGAAGCTTAACTAGTCGGTGGAGATAAAATCAGATAAACAAGTACAGATCCTAAAGTTCAACTGTAACCCAACCAATGGATGTGATATATAGTGCTTTGTTCAAGGGTGACATGACTCGACAGCTGCCAAAGATAGCATCTTTCCTTGTCTGAATTTTTGGTTTTTTGTTTTTTTTTTGTGGACTTTTTCAGTTATTTGAAAAGCTTGAAAAAAGAATAAACTAGCGTTATAGTTACAAACTAGGAGGAGACGAGTGTCACAAGGGAAAACAAACTAGTTCCAAGAAGTGAAACATACCTATGCTCAATGCAAGGATACATGTGTAGGATATCGACACTCGGTGGAAAATCCCCTCCCGGTAAAAAGGGAATCAAGCTGCGAAGGATAAAAAAAATGGCTCTGCATGGCTAGATATGAGACAAGCTCGGGCAATATGGCTGGAACGCAATGTCAGGGGAGCCAGCATAAAGCTCAATAAGGCAGGAAAATCTCATGATAATGCATTCACAACTTGACATGAGGGAGTCCTGAGGGAAATAGGCCAGCATAAGATCAAGAGGAGTATGAGGCTCTTGCAAAATGTCATGGAAGTACTATACAATGGAATCCCACACCCTAAAGGAGAAACTATCAGCATGGGCACCAAATGCAAACAAGGCACTAACTAGGGTACCCATGTAAGGTGAATCTCTACCACTCGTATCATGCCACTTCTAAAGCAACAAGAAGGTTCCGTGACATAATGGAGTGGGTTCGTACCTAAGGTCATGGTGATATGGTCACAAGGTCATGCAAAATGCAAACGGTGGTGAAAACTAACCTAAATTCAAGTTTAGACATGATACCTGAGATCAGCATGAATGGGTCAATCCAACGGCTGAAACAACACTGAAAAAGGGCTTCTACAACACCAATTATGTCAAAAACGGTCCAAAATGGTTAGAAGATGTTGAAACTATAGGAAAGGGGGTAAAAATTTTCAAATATTTGAAAATTTTTCTATAAATAGTAAAAAACATAAATCATTTGAAACTTATACCCATTTGAGCTCTGATTTTCAACTGCAAATTCCAGGAGATCCAGCCAACCGTTTCTTACAGGTATTTACTCATGCTCTTGTCTTGCATTTTGACATAATTTTTATAGATTTTCATGGTCAAGTGAGTTTTTTAGGCCATCCCAAAATGAGTGCTGTGGCCCACGCGGAAATCGAGGATTTTTCCGCGTATAGGGATAGATATACGTGGAAAACACCCTCAAACCAGCATACATACACGACTGTTTTCAAAACAGTTGCGTATGAGGCCGCGCATATGATTTTTCACTAAACTAATGGGAAAATTTCCAATTTCTTTTGCAGGATGGTGCTACAATGGAGAGAGCGTGAGCATGGTGAAGTAGAGGAAGTAGTAAGGATCGGCTTAATGGCTCAACAAGCTCTTCATGCATGCAAACTCTACAAGTTTTGGTGTGTTGGTGGTTTGAGGGCCAAACCAAGACTGCTATAGATGCTGGTAGACTATTAGGATCCAGACTCAGAGTCCTTTCATATTGATGGGATGTCCCTCACCATAGAGGTGGAGGACATATACTTTATCACAGGGCTTTCTAGATGAGGGGAGGTGGTGAACCTTCATTCCCGTGGTGGGCTAGGGGGTGGATTGACTATCGACGAGTACATTGTAGTGTACTGTTATCCAAACACCGAGAAGGTGCGGAGTCAGGTCCCTACCAATGCTATACAGGTGCTGGGCCTAAAGGCCATATTATTGACATTGGGAAGGATAGCCGGCTTAGCATCACTCCACCAGGCCTCATGGCCTTTGATGTTCTATGTAGTGGAGTGCATGAGACCCACAATCTATGACTGGAGTACTACACTACTAAGAAACATGAAACACCATCTCATTGAGTATAAGGCAAGTATGGTGTGGAACTTCAGGTTTAGCAGTATCTTGAGCACGTTTTTCTTCGAGCGTGTTCCAGGATTGAGCCCTAGAGTGGACACTCCTCTCCATGAGGTTCGAGATCTGGCCCAGTGGTGTTGGGAAGATGCTATGTGTAGACTAGGGGGGGGTAGGGTGGCCAACCCATATCCAGCTGACTTCTTTCCATGGTGGTGACGACAGATAGTTGCCATTGATGGCTACCCCTATGCAGGGATAGATTTCCAGGGGGACCTAGACATTCCGTTACCACCAGGATTGGAATATGGTGATATAGGTAACGAATCTCGACCCTCACTCTTTTTTAAATTTTTTTAGTTATTGAATTTTTTTGTATTTTCTTGATTTTATGGAAGCAAAAAGACATGTTTTTGCGCAACAACACATAGTGACATTTACCATTTGTGTGCACATGTGGGACCACAACGGCCGGAAGGATTCCTTCATCATAGACGGAGGGGAAGAGGAGATGACATCACAGGTGTGGATGTGGAGTGAATGCTCTAGAGCATTCATACCAACTTTGTGAGACTGACTCATAGAGTTCCCATGGTGCAAGTTGAGGACTTGCCTAAGGCCATGCAGCGACAGGTGGTGGGTGTACCACATGCATGGGTGCGTTTATTTCGATGGCTAGCTAGAGCCGTAGTGATGTTCCATGATCACAACCCTCCTCCTCCTCCACAAGATTAGACAGCTGGGAGTGTATACATTTTGTACGACCGTGTATTATATGATTGTGGCTTAAAATCCCCAATTTTGTATCATGACACTATGTATTATCACATTTTTGATGTATAAAAAGTTTTATGGTGATCGATTATGCATAGTATTTTTTGAGATAGAGCCCATTTCTAGGCTCTGCCAAAGCTATTCCTTCGTAACCCACTAGCTCATAAGCACCCTTCTCTAACACACGCTTGACCACGTAAGGAACACGCCACATAGGATTAAATTTCCCTGCCCCCAAGGGTTATTTCGGTTGATCCCACAAAAGGACCAAGTCTCCTTCACTAAACACTCTTAGATGGATAGACTTATCGTACTGGACCTTAACGCGATGCTTATTAACCTATAGAGCCACCAAGGCATCCCGACACTGCTCATCGAGTTGCTTAAGATGAACCAAATGCTCCTCCAAAGGGGAAGTTTCTGGTAAGAGTTCCATAGCTAGCTTCAGCGAAGGAATTTTGCATTCAACCGGAAATATCGACTCCACTCCATGTACAAGCTGATATGGAGAAAAACCAGTGGCAGTCTTAACCATTGTTCAATATGCCCATAAAGCACGATATAACATAATGTGCCAATTATTCTTTCTTTGTGCGATGGTTCGTTGGAGAATGGATTTGAGTATTTATTCACTGCCTCTACCTGTCCATTCACTTGGGGGTAGTAAGAAGAAGAGTGCTCTTGCTTATACCCTAACTTCGGTTCCAACTCTTCCATCATAGGGTTCTAAAAGTGCGAGCCATGGTCAGTGACAAGCTCTTTCGGAATCCCGAACCGAGTAATAATTTGGTTGAATACAAAGTGAGTGGCTATCTCACCGTTGGATTTTACTGTAGTCATAGCCTCATCCCATTTCGTGAAATAATCAACAACCACTATAATGTGATGGTGCCCCCCAGCCGAAGCTGGGTTGCAATCCATAAAATCAAGCCCCCACTTAGTGAAGGGACCGACGGTGATAATGGGATGTAATGGGGTAGGTTTTGAGTGCATATTATGTGTGAACACCTGGAAAGGGTGGCACCTCTTGACCGCATCAACACAATCCTTAAAGATCGACGGCTAGAAATAACCCACTCTCAAAATATTTTGAGCTATAGAAAGACCAGATAAATGACCACCACATGCCCCTCCATGGCAATCATTCAGCACAACCTCAGCCTCGTCATGAGTTAAACAACGTTGTAAAATGGAATCTACCCCACGATGGTACAAAGTATTGTCCACTATGAGGTAGTTCTTAGAGATGTGACGTAATCGTCACCGTTCATATCGCGAGAGGTGAGTAGGGGTCTTCAACATTTGTAAATATATTATGATATCCCCATACCATGGGTCTAATGTAGAGATTAAGAAGATGTGTTCATCGACAAACATATCTTCACAAACCAACTCCTCGGCCTCGCTCAAAAAATCCAATATAAGCTCTGCAAATATTAAAGACTTCTTCGATTTTGCCGAAACAAATTCGAGATCAAATTCTTGCAGAATGACAATCCATTTATTATACTTTCCCCCAATCATCCTTCGGGTGAGGACGAATTGAAATGGATTGACATGGGCCACAACCAAGGTCTGGTGAAGGAGAATATAATGTCTCAAATGCTGAACCGCATGTATAGTAGCTAAAGCAAGCTTCTCGACATGAGAATAATGAATCTCTATGTCAATAAGGTTTTGTCTCAGATAATATATGACATGATCTTGGAGCTCCTCATCCTCTTGAACCAAGACCATACCAATCATCTCTAAAGATGTGGCCACATATAATAAGAAATCACGGCTATAGTCCGGGGGACTACTCACTGGGGCCGATGCTAGGGCTTGCTTGAGTGCATTGAAGGACTCCTGGGCTCACTCATCCCAATAAAAGGGAGTATCCTTCTTCAAGAGAACCATTAAGCCTCTAGTCAAATTGGAAAAGTTGACAAAAAATCTTTGTAATAATTTTGCCATGCCTTCCAAACACTGAAGATGACGAATATTCTTCGGGGGAAACAACTGAAGTATTTCCTCAACCTTCAAAGGGTCGACTCTTATACCCTCTTTCAAAATGATGAATCCTAACAAACGACCTAACTTCACGCAAAAGATGCACTTATGAGGATTTAAGCTAATTGAATAGTGGCGGCATATTTCGAATACCAATCTCAAGTGATAGGTATGACACATTCTCATACGAGAATGAGCAGCGAGATCATCCAAAAATACCTCGATAATTGACTTCAGATCATGGAAAATCAAGGTCATTTCCTGCTGAAATGTAGCTTCGGCGTTTTTAAGGCTGAAAGGAATTTTTTGCTATGCAAACGCTACCCAAGGACAAATAAATGTAGTCTTATGTTGGTCCTCAGGTTTAATCTGTGTTTGATTATACCCATAAAAGCTGTCCATAAAGGATAACACATCGCTACCTGCACACTCATCCAAAATCTGATCTATAAATGGTGTGGGGAAGTTATCCTTAGGACAGGCACGATTCAAATCGTGGAAATCAGTGCATATGCGGATCACTCCCTGCTTCTTATCCACTGGAATGGGGTTTGAAATCCACTCCATCAAGGGAACAGGATAGATGAAACTGACTTTCAACAATTTCTCTATCTCTACCTTAATGGCAGGTTCTTTCCTAGGATTCACCGCATGTAAACGTTGTCGAACAGGCTTAGCATTGGGTAAGTCTTAATCTCGTGCTCGATAATACAAGGATCAATACCTAGCATCTCGTCATAAGACCAAGCAAACATATCACGGAATTCATTGAATAGCTCAGTATATTCTAGAATCTTAGCATGGGAACATTCTGCCCCAATATAGACATTCTCTATCATGCCAGGATTGAGAGAGATGTTGATAGGAATCATTGAAGATATGTTTTCCATGTTTCCATCAGCCATCGGACTAGGAGAGCTTAATGGAACCACAAGACTACCAACTCTTTGACTAAGAACCACCCTAAAATCCTCATGCTCCAAATGGTCAAGCTCTGGAAGAAAGTACGATCTATGATGAAGTTCCTCCCATGGTGGCTCAACTCTCGACATAGCCTCAATAATCGCTTCATCTGAAGGGAAAACCGTATCAAGGTAGTCGTGGGCATGGGAAGACTGTACTGCCCATGCCGACAGCACATACTGGTCCTCCTCTTCCATCCATGAAGAGGAAGGACTAGGTTCTACAACACTCTTGAGATTAGCTTGATAAGCTATCATGGCTATAGGAAATGGCACGCTCATCTCTATAGGCTCACTCGAAGTACCTAGTGTAGGGAGAATCCACGGATCTTCCATATGACTCATGCAAAAAGACACTGATGTCGTAGAAGTTGAAGCGTCATTGAAACTATATCCTATTATGAGGATCGGTGTAGGACAACTAAAGCTTCCCATGAGGGATGGATACATGCCTGCACCCACACTCCCAGTTGCCGGTTGAGAGTGCTCAACGATCGAGATCGAAGCTCCCAAAGATGCGGTAATAGACGAATTCTTGAGTGTCATTTGATCAATCGTTACGATCTTCTTGTTATGTGGAAAGCATACAACACGGAACAAGGAAGAAGTAATGGCTTGCATACTGTACATCCAATTCCTACCCAGCAAGAGATTATAGTCAAGGGGCGCATCAACCACCTCAACCTCTATCGCAACGGTCTTCCACCCCAAATGGACTTTAAGGGAAGGAAGGATGTCATGCGGCCTAAAAGATCTCCCATTGAATGCAGTTAACATAGTCACTGAATTAGACATCTCAGGAGAACCGAGGCCCTTCCAACAGGCCAAAGACATCACAGAAGCAACAGTGCCCTCATCAATCACAGTATGTTTGATGGTCATACCAAGACATTCTACGTGCACCAAAAGAGACACATAGTAGGGAAAGCAAGGCTGAAGTCCTGCGGTTTCAAATTTGATCACAGAGGAAGAATCATCATCGTTCACACCAAGGGCAGAAAGCAATGCCTTCCTTTGCAAAGGACAACTCTGAAGCACTTCCAATGCATACATTGCACAAGGAGTATGGCCCAAATCCTTGACAACTAAATAATTTTGGGTGGCTTGGGCATTTGGATTATACCCTGAACACTTAAGGACTCCCTTAGGAATGCGAGGTATAGCCTCAGGTTTATCCGTAGGTTTATCAATGCGCAAAGGGGTCCCTGGTGGATCAAGCTCTTTTCCTGGGCTGGGTTGTGATGAACTATAATCTTTCATAGCATGGACCATGTTAATGTACCCACGACCACTACCCTCTGATGGATCATCATCACTAGACTGGTCATGGGACTTCGAGTTCATATTTTGATTATGCGGTAAAGGGTTAGTTAGCACAGCTAGGCCTTGTGCTAAAAATATCGAAGCTTCTTCAATTCGAGGGCACAAGTAAGTGAGGTGATCGTCCTTACATAGTTTGCAAGGGAATTTAACCTTATGTTTTTCTTTCTTGTCCCCCCCAGCATTTCTACCATTCTTGTCACTATTGTTAGTATTCTCATTCTTATTCCCACCCTTTCGATTATTATTTTTACCCTTTTTTCTATTATGTCCGGGCTTCTAGTTACCCTTCTGGTCCGACGATTGCACAGAAATTACATTCACCATTTGGGTGGGTTGAGATGAAGCTGTAGCTTGTCCCAAAGTAGATTGGTTGAGTGACAATTGACTAACTTGTTTTGCAACCAAATTTGCAGGTTTCGCACTTGCACAACCCACAATTCCATCAGCATGTGGTCGAGGTTTGATTTTGGGATTAAAACTGGAACGAGGAGCATTGGGAATAATCTCATACAACAAACTGGACTTAGCATAGATCAAGTCTAGTTCATGTGCCCTAAAAATCGCATGTTCCTCATTCTGCACTCCAGATGTGGAAACATCCTTCACTATATATGGCAATAACGACTTGAGGAACCACTCGAGGAGGAATTCCGGCGGTATAAAACCTTTGATTAATCTCTTCCATCTACGCCACTCTTGAATATGATCAGAAATATGTGTGGGTTTATCTTGCCGAAATGTCAACAAGAGTTCAATACCAACGATATAGTGCACTGGTAGCTGGAAGTGATTAAGAAAAGTCATTGCAAGGTCATCGAACAAAGCGAAAGCTCCCTTAGGTAACTCTATATACCATTTCGCAGTAGGCCCTGTGAGGGTTTGTTGAAATAGTCTCAAATGGACTGAGTCCTGATGTAATGAATTCGAAGAGCACCATAGGTGAAATGTAGTAATGTGTTCACTCGGATCCTCTCCTGGTTTGCCTTCGAACTTAGGTATGTCCGAAGGAAGCTTGGTAGGGACAGCCGGCCAAGCCGAGTCATGAGCCACAGGATCATTCATCAGTCTCGATAAGTCAGGAAGATTAAGTGTCGCAAGGAAAGGGAGCCTAGGATGATGAGGTCAATGGACCACTCCCTGGTTCCTATAGGGTTGATTACCACCATGGCCTTGGCCATAGTGTCCTCCTCTTTTTTGACCTGTATAGGGTGGCGTGGAAATACCATAGTATGGTGGAATTTGACTAGTAGGAGCTACAAAGCCATAATTAGGAGAGTAAGTGGGTTGTTGATACCTACTTCCATAAGGTGAAGAAACCTGTCCATGCTATGCCCCATAATAAGGTCCATAGGTCATCGCATGCGACGCCCCATGAGACACTCCGTAGGTAGGAAGATACGCTCTGAAAGTAGGGATATACACCCAGGAAGTAGCAATATGACCTCTAGAAGCATGAACATAACCTCTTGAAGTAGTGAGTGGTATGTGAACTTGAGACACAATCGGTCTAGTAACTGCAGTATGGACCTGACTTGTAGCCATATACCGGCTCAAAGGACCACGTGAATAAGGTGGAGGATGTACATTTGAAGAATTAGGGACCGAGGATGAAGGAATCTGAGTAATAATCTATGTACTACCACCTATCATCACTTGTCTCAGATCTGGTATCCTAATCGGATCGCTAACCCTAGACCTAGGAGGGAGATACGATGTAGCTTCCACCACTGGGACGAAAGGTGCAATGTGACTAGTGCTCCCAAACCTCTCCGCATGGTAAGGAATGAGAGTGCCCCTAGGCATAGTGTTAGGCTCGAAATTGGATTCGACATGAAATGTCAAAACATGTGTAGGGAAACCAGACGTAGCATAACTACCGTAACTAGTGCTGGCAGGTTCAAAATGAGTCTCGGTGTCCTCCGACATTCCATACCGGTAATGTGTCAATGGGGAATTAGACCTGGAGTGAGTAGGCCTATCGTGCAAGGTTCCTATCTCAGAAATCACAAGACCTAAATTAGCTAAGTCGGGTGAAGGATCATAAGTAGGAGTAAATTCCCCTTCGTCTACATGAATGGGAGGAGGTGGTTCAGGAATATCCTCTAAATGGTCTCCCATGGTGTGTGAATCAATGTGTGAAATAGTCTACCTGGACTTTCTAGGTCTCTCTCACAAAGGAGGAGGAGAAGTAGAAGGCGGAAGTCCTACTAAACAACAAGAATGGCGAGGAACTGCACTCGAATCCACAATGACTCAAAAAATAGCAAAGACTCTCTATTTACGTAAACCCTAGGACAACTATCGTGCACAGAGGAATCACTAATAAAATATAAATCCAAATGCAAGGAAACAAGGGTTGGATAAGTGAGCTCCCAAATGAAGCAGGTATGTCTCGCCTAGGAGAGGCTTGAGACTCCCATACACAACAAGTGGAGGTACGTAACCAATTATTGTGGACATCAGCTTCAACGCATAAAGTGACTGTGCTGTCCGAAACCAACCTGACCGGGACACCTGAAGAATAACCCATGCAAAGTACCCCCTTGATATCCTAAGTAAGGCCACTAAGGTCACCTCAATATAATCAATGCTCAGGCAGACAGTCGCAGGCAGGATTGACCGTATGGGTAGGGTAGCAAAGCCCGAAACTCTCAAAAGAACCCCCAAATACGAATACAATCCTGGAAATATGCCCGGTGCTACTCAGTTATGACTAGGGGTCATCCCAATCAATAACCACTCACACTGCCTCATGCTTAACTCCCTTTTGAGAGGAGGATTTTGAGAAACTCTGGTTATACCAAGGATTTCACACACTCACCTGGACAGATACCTAGATGTTGTTGTTTAGTGATCTTGGAGAATTGACTTACAATGAACTATTCCAAGATCCTAAAACCTAAGCTTGTTGGTGCACCCTAGAAAAGAAAAGAGTGTAATTCATTTTATTTAGCGTTGATTTTAGTTGGATTTATTACTCAAAAAGGGATATGATCATGCAACTAATGGTGTTATGACGCAATATGAAATAAAATGCACACCTAACAATCAATGCAAATGCATTGTGTCCATGAAAACAGGGTATGCTACTACGTGAAATGCACAATTCTTCTTCAAATGATAAATACAAATTTTCCTGTATGAAGTCCTAACTAGTACTCCAAACCAAATCTAGTGCAAGTACAATGCAAAGTGTAAAATGCAATGCATGATGATAAGCAAATGTTTTTTGGATTTTTTGAAAATAACAGAGATGAAAAAAGAAAAAGAATGATTTTACGACCCCTAGACTCTGCAAGCACACCCAAACAGCACTCAAGCAAAGCACTAAGGTAAAAGAACTCTAATTCACTAATCTCAAACAAAAAATCAAAAATGCCATGACAAGAACCTTCTTAAAAAAGAAAAATTTAGCCTAAAAAAAAAAAAAAATCTTTTTGGTCAGAAAGAAAGGTCTAAGCAGATCCAGGCAGTGCCAAAGGAGACTCAGCAAATATTAGAATTCACCCAACAACCAATTATCTTCCACAAAAAGGAAAAATTAAGGGCATACGCAACTGTTTGCAGTAAACCCGTGTGTATATGCGGAAATCATAGGGGAAACCGCGTGTATACACAACTGTAAGTCAAAAACTCGTGTACAAGAAGAAAGGTGCATAAAATCAAGGCAAACAGATAGGCTGAGACAAAATTCACACCAATTAGACTCTACCAGGCATACATGCCCCCAAACCTGACACAGAAACAAGAGAGAAAGAGCAATTCAAATTCATTGAATGCTGAGAAAACAACCCCCAAAGGACAACTACTAGGAACTCCCCAGCGGAGTCACCAATTATGTTATGGAGAGAAATTCCTATGGCTTGCAGTACCACAACAGACAACTTGAATCCAAAAATCAATCCTTTCCAATATGCAATAGAAATGAAATGTCTAATAGTAAAGGATCAGACCTCGTACCTTATTCTGGACAGTTTAAGTAGATCCCCGTTGAGCTTTCCAATCTTCAGCTTGAATTGATATGTTACTTCCTCAATAACAAGTAAACAATACAAGCATTCTATATATCATGGTGTTAGATATATTTTAGCATATATAATCAATAATGTAAAAGCATTTGACATGATCCCATGTATAAAATATTCATTCAAACACACATTATTGGATAGGAAAAGATATTTCTATTAATATAAATCAGAGATTACAAGGTACAACCTCTGACGGCACGTCTGTGAACAGGAGAAACTGAATCCCCCACTTGGGAATCCACCACCTCAATCCTCCATATCTTGATAGCAAGCTCATAAGCAAAAGAAAAGATTGGGAAGAACACATTAGTGGTCCAAGGAACAAAGGGATGCAGAATCAAGCATAAGTTCTGGCAACAATTGACTATAGTTTCTTTGCTCTCAATTCTCTCGTATGCCTTGAATGTACCAAGGGGTTCCTTATATATCTTTTCAAAGGGGTAATGAAAGGTCGAATCCGAGCGATCTCAAGGCATAGGGAAGGCCAGGAGTCAAATGAGTCGGATCCATGTCAAGGAAAAATCCAAAAGGATTTGGATTATGCACACATCCCGATGTACACGGTTTTAGTGGTCAACCCCGCGTATATACTCACTTATAGGTTTAAAAGTCATGTATATCATTTTTCATATGTTTTTAGGGATGATCAAGGAAACATCAAAGGAAAAAAAGTGGTCCATAGGGTCTAAGGAGTCTGCAGTGGGACATGGGAAGGCCATACAAAGTGTGATTCACCTAGAGTGGTGAAATCTGCTATAACAATGGCTTGCCATAGGAAATAGTCTCTGACAGGGATCCTAAGTTCACTTCCAATTTTTGGAAGGGTCTATTTGTAGATTTGGGTACAAAGTTGAACTTTAGCACTACCTACCATCCTCATACTGATGGATAGATAGAAAGAGTGATTCAAGTGTTAGAAGACATGATTCACATGTTGTGATGGACAAACAAACCAAGTTGGAGGATTACTTGCACTTGGTATAGTTTTCTTATAATAATGGACAACAAGAATCCTTGGGGATACATCCATATGAAGCTTTGTATGGAAGAATGTGTAGGACACCAATTACTTAGGGATAATCTAGTGAATATGATTGTGCTTGGTCCATAATTGCTGAAGGAAATGGAACAAGAGGCTGCAAGGATCAGGTAGAATCTGAAAGAAACCTAAGATAGACAGAAAATATATGCAGACAAGCATAGAGTGCATAAAGAGTTCAGTGTTGGGATCATGTTTACCTCGGAGTGATGGAGAGGAAGAGTTCCTTGAATCTTGCAAGTTTTTCCAATCTATCACCTAGATACTGTGGGCCATTTGAAGTGATTGAAAGAATAAGGCTAGTTTCATATAGTATTGCATTTCCTGTTATCACTAGAGCTCATAATGTTTTTCATGTTTCTTTGCTTAGAAAATGTGTACTTGATCCTAACCATGTGACAAATTGGGATGTGATTCAGGTGGAACCGAAGGGAGAGTTCCAAACCGATCCATTACACATCCTTGACAGGAAGGTCACAGTGCTTTGAAATTGAGCTGTTAGACAGGTGAAGGTACAATGGGAGCACCACACTCCTGAAGAGTATACATGGGAGATGGAGGATTCCATGTGATTGGAACATCCATTTTTTGTAATTTTGTAAATCACTGAGGATAGTGTTGTTGTAAGGGGGAGGGGAATGTGATACCTTGGTTTTGAACCCAAGGGACAGGGAAATCTATGCCTTTGTTTTGACCCCATGGTATTCAATTCTACATGATAAATATATTGTATTTGAATCATGGAAAGGAGCTCAAGGCCAAGTCCTTGCCATTGGTATGGTATTTTTTGTATAGGTAATCAAGGATGATTCCTATGGTTATTTTGTTGTTCATGCATAGTATATTTTTAATATCATCAAAATGTACAAATTAATAAAATACCACATCTAGCTATGGGTCTACAATGTGAAAGATATGGGGGCATGATTTCAGAAGGAATAGGGACAACAGTTAGTCAAACCCCCTGATCCAAAAAGGGTCTGACCATATGTTAATGCTTTGGGGTAGAGCAAGGAATCAAAGTATGATTGTGTTTCTAAGCAATCCTACAAGTTTACAGTCTCAGAAGTGGCATTCTTTCTTCTAAAGCAAGCAAATCCTAAATTGCATTCCAGTACATCCTTTCCCTTAGTCGCAAAATGTTTTTGTTGTTGTTCCTCATTGGGGTAGGAAACCATTTTATCATTCACACATAGGATTGTTCATTCCTAATCCCATAGTCTTGTTCTTGCTCGAACATAGAAATTATGAAAAATTACACATTTGTTCACTCTCCTGAGCCATGGAACTGGTTTTTCTAAAGTTATCTCCCTTTGCTAATAAATTGGTTGATGTGTTGTAGCATTATCCTGAACTACAGATTGGTAGGAGATCGTTTTTTTCTCTTTGTTACAATGTGAATCCTATGTACTGTGTTTCCCTGTGTATTGTTGTGATTTTCACTTTGGTTTGGGTCTGAACTGTATGCAAGATTGAGGAGTGGAAGAGAAGAGGAATGGGCTTGATAAACCTAGATTAGAGAGGAACCTCATGAAAATCTAAGAGTGGCTGGTAAATATTCATTGCATGCCATGAAGAACACTAGAAGGGAAGGCATATTCCGAGGGATTGTGGAACATAGAAGGGGATGCTTCCTTGTGTTGGGTGTGTAGGTAATATGGATTCAAGGGTAGGTAGATCTTGTGGATGTGTATGTATCTATTGAATGAGCCAATAGCTTATTCATTCTACCTTTTCACTGCCTTAGTATCCTGATAAACTAAATTTGATATTTACTTGGATGTGTCTTGTTGTTTTTTGGACAGATGTAATCCTTGACTGGATAGCATGAGAAACCCATCTATTGGCTTGACCGGTCCTTATTGTGGAATTTGTATTGATTATGTTGAACATGATGTTAGTTTTTCAACAATTAAGCTAGCATTATGATCTTAGGATCTTTTCACTAAGAGAATAACAAGTACAGCAATAAAACATGAGCACATCACAAGAGACAAGAGACACAAAGAGTTTTCCTCAGGGAAACCATAAAGGAGAAAACCCCGCAAATTCCTCTAAGATAGAATCAACACCAAAACAGTAAGAGATCTCCCAAAACAGCAGTAGCCTTCGATCTTCTGTCAAGCCAAAGTATTTCCTTCTCCAAAGGTGCGCCACACTTGAGAGAGCAAGTGATGTATGTCACAAGTGATAAATAGAGATACTCACACTCTCTATTTATATTCATCCGTTCACTTGAATTTCCATTTCACGCGTAGGCTCAACCTAATAATTACTACTCAAGCCTACACCTTAATTAGTGTATAATAACTCGAGTGCCCCAAAACTATGGGGACTTACCTAATGACTTGACATGACTTGTTTACATTATTAATCTTCCCGATCGGAACATCGGGGCATGACCACATGACTCAAATACATAATAGAAACATCCCGGAATAAACATCGGCGTACAATACATAGAAGAATACATTCCGAAGTTACATATACATCAACACTCCCTCTTAACTAGGAAGGTATTCTTTCGACACAATTTTCAGCACTGGTCTTCTTCTCTGTATCAGCTGGATCATCTCGCCTTCAAGTCATATTCATATTCAATTCATCTTCGTCTTCAAGTAATCATCATCTTCAAGTCATCATCATCGGATTTGGATCATCTCTTGATCTGGATCATCATAGAACATCATCACTGGATCTGGATCATCTCTCGATTTGGATCGTTACAGCTAGATCATCATTACTGGATCTCGATCATCACTCGATCTGGATCATCCCTGGTGCTATCTCAAGATTCTTCTTGTCATAGGAAGTTCTATAGAGCCAGCCCTTTTTCATGCTGGTTGTAGGCCTACTTCTCATGTAGGTCTTCGCCCAGCACTTACATCTGACCTACTCGTCAGAAAGGCATGCCCAGCACTCACATCTGACCTACTCGTCAGAAAGGCCCATCACTTACATCTGATCAACACATGATGCGAAGACTGGCACATCACTTACATCTGATCAACACATGATGTGAAGAATGGCACTGCACTTATGTCTGATCAACACATGATGCGAAGATTGGCATAGCACTTATGTATGATCAACACATGATGCGAAGACTGGCTCAGCACTTACATCCATCTAGACAAGAACACATCTTATCACAGTGATGGAAGGGCGTGCACTCACATCTAATCTTGTAGTAAACTACAATCACATCAGAATGGCCCCCAGTCCTCCTCGACTGAGCTACCTGGTAACTGACCAGGCGCCTCCATTCTCCTTGAGAATGGCAGTTGCCCTTAGATCCGACCTGCTCATTGAAATGGCCAACACTCACATCTGACATGGAAGGAACTAAATCCTTTATCCATGAACATAATGGTTCAGCCCTTACATCTGATCTAGTGGGAACACATCCCTCTATCATATCAGAATGGCTACTCAGCTTTTACACTGAGTCTTCCTGGTAACTGACAAGCTGCCTCCATTCCTAGAATGGAAATTGCCCTTATATCTGTCCTACTCGATAGAATGGCCAGCACTCATATCTGACATGGAAGGGAGCAACCCTCTCACCATGATAGAATGGATATGGGTCTCATCACTTTCTCTGGGAGGAAGCCTCAATCTGGAGAACACCAAGTCTCTCTCTGAAGTACTCAAACTTCATCCTAGCCAATGGCTTTTTCAATACATCAGCTATATATTCCTTCGTCGCAACATACAGGAGCTTCACTGCTCCTCTCTGCACCATATCCCTGATATAGTGATATTTGATCTCGATATGCTTCGACCTGTCATGGAACACATGATTCTCTGACAATTTCACGCAACTCTGGTTGTCACAATGTATACAAGTAGCATCCAACTGGAGATCAAATATATCAGACAGTAGCTTCCATAGCCATACTGCCTTGCAACTAGCTGAACAAGCTGCGACATACTCTGCTTCAGTTGTACTCAGTGCCACAAAGGATTGCTTCCTACTAAACCAAGAGATCACACCTGATCCCATACTGAAGCAACATCCCTAAGTACTCTTCCTGTCGATGGCACTGCCTGCCCAATCTGAATCAACATAACCCTCTAGGTTAATATTCTGATTCGCATCATACTTGAGCCCGTAATCAATTGTACCCTTCAGGTACCTTAGAATATGCTTTGCAGTAATCAAGTGAACACTTCTCGGATCTGTCAAGTACTAGCTCAAGGTGTTCACAGCAAAGCAAATCTCTGGTCTCGTGTTCTTCAGGTACATCAATGACCCAATCATCTGACGATACATCATAGCATCAACCGACTCTGACGAAGCATCACTCAATAGCTTCAGGTTCGATTCCATAGGTGTGGCCATAGCCTTGCAGTCCATCATCCCAAACCTCTTCAGGATCTCTACTGCATACTTCCCTTGTCCAAGGAAGATTCCATCTGTACTCTGCCACACCTCCATACCTAGAAAGTAATGCATCATCCCCAAGTCCTTCATCTCGAACTTAGCAGCAAGATTTCTCTTCGTATCAGCAATCAACCCATCTGTACCTGTCACAAATAGATCATCTACATATAGTAGAAGCATCACTAGGTTGCCATCTTCAACCTTGTAGTAAAGGTTGGAATCTGCTTTACTTTTGGTAAAGCCCAAACTGGATAGAAAGCTATCAATTCTTCTATACCAGGTCCTGGGTGCCTGTTTCAAACCATACAGGGCTTTCTTCAATCTGCATACATGAGACTCTCTGTCATGTGTCTCAAAACCGAGTGGCTGTTCTACATACACATCCTCTTCTACTACACCATTCAAGACAGCTGTCTTGACATCCATCTGGTGTATCTTCCACTTCATCACTGCAGCCAAAGCAAGTACTGATCTAATGGAAGTGTATCTGGCTACAGGTGCAAAAGTCTCTTCATAGTCTATTCCCTCTTTCTGAGAGAATCCTCGAGCTACAAAAATTGCCTTATACTTTTCAATGCTACCATATGCAGCATGCTTGATCTTGTAGATCCATTTGGAAGTAACAACTGACTTCCCTTTTGGTCTTGGGACAACATCCCAAACATCATTCTTCATGATCGATTGATATTCTTCAATCATCGCATCCTTCCATTCTTTCTGATCTGCCGCTTCTTTATAACTAGAAGGTTATTTATCAATGAAATCACATAGTAAAGCTACATACCCAGAATTTGATCTGGTCCTCTTTCTTTCTCTGTGATTTTCTTCTGGAGCCCCATATCTTTCAACACCTTGGATAAGTTCACGTACCCAAGAAGGCTTCCTCTTAAGAGGATTCTTCTCCAGAGGTGGATCTATAGGTCTTTGTGGTTCCTCGAACTCTTGATCTTCTTCTTGAGCTTCTTCATTCATGATTGTATCACGGATCCTGGGTGCTTTTGCTTCTCCTTCTTCAGGTTCTTTAGCAGGTCTCTTTTTGGATTTGTTGTAAGCTGTGTCTTCATCAAATGTCACATCCCTACTGATGTCAATCTTCTTGTATCCTAGAAAGTAGATTTTGTACGCCTTCGAGCTTTTAGAGTATCCCACAAATATGCCCTTCTTTCCTGAAGGATCTAATTTTGTTCCCTTCTCTTTTGGAATGTGAATGTACACAGGACAGTCGAATATTCTGAGATGGCTGACTTCTGGTTTCTTGCCGGAGAATGCTTCTTCAGGAGTTTTTTTCTCGAGTACTCTATGTGGAGTACGGTTATGTACATACACTGCTATTCTAGCAGCTTCAGCCTAAAGATGCATAGGTAGATCTTGATCATGAAGCATAGCTCTTGCAGCTTCCATGATAGTTCTGTTCTTCCATTCTGCAACCCCATTCTGTTGTGGATTATAAGGAGTTGACAACTCCCTCTTAATCCCTGCTTCTTTGCATAGCTCTTTGAATTCATTCGAAGTGAATTCTCCACCATTATCTGATCGAATGGTCTTGATCTTCTTTTCAGTATGGTTCTCGATCAAGGCTTTGAATTCCTTGAACTTGCTAAATACTTCATCTTTGTTTTTCATAAAATAAATCCATGTCTTTCTAGAAAAATCATCAATAAAAGAAACATAGTATGCATACCCTCTTAGTGAGTTTGATGACATCGGACCGCATACATCAGAGTGGATGACTTCTAGAATTCCTTTGGCTTTGCTTTCGCTGCTAGGAAATGTCTTCTTTGTATTCTTCCCTTTCGCACATCCTTTACAAACTCCATCATGCTTTGCTAGGAATTCTGGAAGACCTTCAATAGCTTTGCTTGCAATAGATAGTGCTCTGTAATGCACATGTGCAAGCCTTCTATGCCAAAGCTCATTTGGTTCTACTAAATCATGGATCAAGGCTTGTTCTGGATGACCCTTCAATTTGTACAAGCCTCCTTCTTGTTCTCCAATCACTACCGCATCATCAATTGTCTTTCCTTTTGGCCACATGATGACTTGACCATCTATGAATGCAACCCTCATTCCTTTTGCATCCAAGGCTGAAATAGATAGAAGGTTCTTCTTGAGTCCTGGAACAAATAATACTTCTTTCATTGTTAGAGACTTACCAGAGTCTAGCTTGTATGAAGATTCCATGCTACCTTTTATTGGATATTGGTAGTCATCTCCTAGTTTCACCTTGTGAGGTGAATCATGTTCTGACAGTCTTACAAAAGATTCCTTGAATCCCGTCATATGTTTGGAAGCTCCACTGTCTATAAGCCAATCATCACTCCCATGAGTAATGTTACCTGTGAGAGCTGATATCAAAACATATTCATCCTCGCTTGAAGAATCTTCACTTTCATATCTGGATCTCTTCTTGGATGGTTCATCATCCTTTGCAGCATGAGCATGATGTCTTCTTTTGTTCCCCTTCTTCTTATGAGAGTGGCCCTTTTTCTTAGGACAGTCTTTTGCAAAGTTCCCTATCTCATCACATGTATAACATCTTAATTTTGAAACATCTCTTCTAGGATGAAAATCCTTACCTTTGGAGTAATGAGGTCTTCTTCTGCTTTTCTTGGAGTGAGCTATGAGGGCTTGGTCTTCACTTCCCATCTTCTCTTCTCGAGCTGCTATCCGTGCTTCTTCTTGAGAAAATTCTTCCCAAAGTCTGCTGAATTTGACTAGCTTCTTTATTGCACAGATACCTTGAATGAAAGCATCCCATGACCTAGGAAGGCCATTCAAAGTAGTCATCACAATTTCTGCATTTTCCACTTCTTCATCAACTGCTTCTAGTTGCTCTTTGATTTGAGAAACCCTTGTGAAGTAGGACTGGATAGTTTCTGCATTCTGAATCTTCACATTCTTCAATTGGTTCCTCAAGGTCATCTTTCGATTGATGTTCTTTCCTTCAAACAATTTGGTTAGGGCATCAAACATAGCTTTAGGTGTCTTGAGAGAGGACACCTGTGGGATGAGATGATCCTTAATAGAATAAGCAATGATTCTCTTTTCCATAACCATCATTTTCTTATGTAATGCTTTTTCCTCATCTCCCTCTGGAACTAGAAACTCCTCCTGAATGTAGGAGTCTAATTCATTCTCTTCCAGGACCAGGGAGATCCTATACTTCCAGGCTCAGAAGTTTTCAGCTCCCTCAGGCTTTTCATCAATCTTGGTATGATGAGACATCTTTAAATAAGAACCTCAAATGGAAATACAAAAGATTTTAGATCTTACCAGGTTCAAGATGTCGGATCTGAAACTTGAGCTAAAATCCTGCAGAGCTGGTTCAGGAGCCAACTAGGGTTTTGCTTTTCCAGAGTTCTGTCCACCCAAATGCCCTCAAATTTGTTCCTAACTTCGATTTTGGGGAGGAGATCAATCCAGGCCTGGGATCACTGAAAAATTCCTCTTATGTAGAAATCCCTAATTTTCGACCCCAGTGACAGGTCCAAAACTGAAAAACCTCAGAATTGGATTCTGCTTCGAAAGAAAGATGCGCCCTAAGGAGGAGAGTAATTCCACCTTACTTTTGCTGAAAATCTGTGGAGGAAGATCCACAAACAAGTAAGCCCTAGCTCCCGCAGCTGCACAGTGTCTTCTTCTTAGGTTAGCTCTGATACCATGTTAGTTTTTCAACAATTAAGCTAGCATTATGATCTTAGGATCTTTTCACTGAGAGAATAACAAGTACAACAATAAAACATGAGCACATCACAAGAGACAAGAGACACAAAGAGTTTTCCTCGGGGAAACCATAAAGGAGAAAAACCCACAACTTCCTCTAAGATAGAATCAACACCAAGACAGTAAGAGATCTCCCAAAATAGCAGTAGCCTTCTGTCTTCTGTCAAGCCAAAGTATTTCCTTCTCCAAAGGTGCGCCACACTTGAGAGAGCAAGTGACGTATGTCACAAGTGATAAATAGAGAGACTCACACTCTCTATTTATATTCATCCATTCACTTGAATTTCCATTTCACACATAGGCTCAACCTAATAATTACTACTCGAGCCTACACATTAATTAGTGTATAATAACTCGAGTGCCCCAAAACTATGGGGACTTACCTAATGACTTGACATGACTTGTTTACATTATTAATATTCCCGATCGGAACATCGGGGCATGACCACATGACTCAAATACATAATAGAAACATCCCGGAATAAACATCGGGGTACAATACATAGCAGAATACATTCTGAAGTTACATATACATCAACACATGATAAACCCAAATGGTTGTTGGATTAACTGTGCTCAATCTGATAAACTGAACAATGTTTGACTTAATTTCCTGCAACCTGATAAACCCAACTTGGTGTTGGATTGGTTGGACAATCTGATAAACTGAAGTAGAGGTTGGCTTGATTGTGTTTTTTGATATGGCTGTGTGTGAGTATGTTATTCCCTAGATCCTTGAGGAATTCATGCTTATCTTGGGGGTGGCATTTGTGTTGAGATATTGATGAACACAACTGGCCTATGGTTGGGTGGAACATTAAATTCACATAGCTAGTTGTGGGATAAATCTATCATCAAGATAAGTATTCTCTGTCCTTCTTGTTTATGCAATGTAGTTACTTATGAATGAATGAATGAATATGATGAATTCTTGCAATGTTTTAGTAGAGTTTACTCAGATGAATGGTCCTGAATTTGCATTGTTTATGTGTTTGTATGTTTTAATGCATTTTTTCCTAAGTTCATGGAGGCTGGAATCTTGTTACAGAGTTAGAATGCATACGAATTAGTGTTTCTATGCTTTGAAATCCTCCTAGGGAAGGTGGAAGGAGAAAATTGGAAAAGAGTAGTGGAAACAAGGAAAAATGTGGGTTTTCCGCACCCCAGGATCGGCTTGTGGGAGGCGAAGGGAAGAAGTGGAATAGTGCAAAAAAATTCTAAGGCAAAGTTAAGTTTTTGATTTCCGAAGTCCGATGTTGAAAAGAGGAATTTGGAAGTGCAGAAACGACTAAGGCCAAAATCTAATATTTTTGGTTCCCAAGTTTTGCACTGAAGGGTGGAAAGGAGGAATGCGGAACCATGGATAAAGGTTTCCACTGTTTAATAGTTTTCTAATTCCTGAGTTTCACAATAGGGAGCGAGAAGGTGGGATGTGGAAGGGAGAATCATGGATAAAGTTTTTCGTCGTTTTTTAGTCCTCTGATTCCTGAGTTCGACACTAGAGGGTGAAAGGGAAGAATGTGGAAGGTGGAAACAAGGATAAAGGTTTTTCGTCATTTAAGAGTTTTCTGATTCTCGAGTTCTGCACTTGAGGGAAAAAAGGTGAAAGTTGGAATGTGGCTAATTAATTCGATGGAAAGGATAGGTTTTTGACTTCCAAGTTCTGAAGGAGGAATGGAGGAAGGCAGAAGGAGGAAGGTGGAAGGTGGAACGGCAGAAGGAAGAAGTGCAGAAGGTGAAAGGGAAGAAGGTGGAACATGATATGGATATCTCCATCTCACCTTCTTCTTCCAGTTTCCATATTCCATATCAAAAAGGAAAAAAGGGCATTGTGGAGGGTAGAGTGTGGAAATGACATATTCAGTGCATAAAAGTTTTTTCCAGTCACATAAGGGATCTATGAAGGGAGGAACAACTATTACCATGGTTTCTAATCCTGACAATTAATGTGGAAGAGTGTTTTAATTCTCATTCCCTTTTCTTCAAAAGAAGAACAAGGTTATTTAGCAAAATATTTTAATTTATGCACATTATATGGTATGGGGACATTACAGTTACAGTCTTGGACTTTACGGTTTTCCATGGGATATGAAGAGAAGCTAGTCCTTATTCGATATTTAGCAGAGAATTTTCAGCCTTCCTAGCTTCACCAAGTAAATAAAGAAAACTCCTCCAATAACATTATGCAATCTCATATTTTTAAAGATGTAAAGTAAATATAAATTTTAACTCCTAGTCATCTGTCGTTGTGCAGGAAAACAAGAAATAAGGGGAAAATAGGAGGATCTGACCCGTATCCATCTCTACGTTTATCATAGGTGACTTTTATCCTTAGTTTGTAAGTATTATTGATGATTGTAAATAAAACGAGTTCATAACTTCAAATGTTATTTGCATATGAATTTAGGTTGCTTAATGAAGCTTCAGATGAGCCTAGGTTCATCCTCATGACCCATAAATTGCTTGGAAGGGTAAGGGTTTATTCAACAAACACTTTCCTTATTCATTATACTTGTCATAGTTTACCATACATAGATTTTAACAAAATGTAGATGTGGATAGTAGGTAGTTAAGCCTAACCTGGCTAGGTGACATGGTCTCCTCCTCTCACGCCTCCTTCTTCTTTGTATAGAGGTGAGGGCTTTATACATCTCTATTTGAATTAGAATAATACATTCTTTAACCTTCTAGCAAAATATACTAATGCTATTTTTTTTTGTGCATGTACCTACCAATGCATTTATTGGCTTGGTCTCCATGACTGGATCCACCAACATCCAAAATGGTAATGCTCTTGTAGTTTAAGGGCTTCAATGGTTTCCCATCGGTTCACAATTCAGGAATGGAGGGGGATTTTACAACCATTGCGAAGATAAGTTTTGTATTCTTCTTTTTAAAAACCTAATGGGTCTGTACTTGGATTCACCATATTATGGCATGGCTGTGCAACCTCTCACATTCTAATGTGTTTGATTTGAAATCCTATTCGGATGCACATCATGTTTATAGTTCTATAATTTCGATACCAATAGATTTTCTTATGACCACGATATTTTTGACACTTGGAAAACTCGGTTAAAAACCTGATTTGTAATTTGATTCTAAATGTTAAATGAGAAAAGTGGATTTCTAGTTACACTTGGATATCATGATCATATTGTTGTTTAAGTGCTTGATGAGTTTGATCTAACCTTGGGTATGGATGCCCAATTTCAGATATTGTTCGTTTGTGTTATGTTTATTGGTTTGATAAAATATTTACTCTGTGATTTTATAAAGATCTATTTAATGTTGATTTTATAATACAGATCTGTGAAGTGGACATGTGTTGATTAACTTGTAAAATATTATGTTGGAATTGACTATGATCCTTTCGTTTAGTTTGATGCTTTTTTTTTTGGAATATTTAGATTAGTGCCAAACAGGTAGAAATGGTCCTACATTTTATTAATGTTGATTTAAACATAAATCTAGAGATTCACGATCTAGTTTATTATTAACTAAAGAATCCTTTCGACTCTACCTTGTATATCTATGAATATCATATTTGACTATGTGCAATATTTTCGTTTGGTGATTATATTCTTAACTTCTTGTTGGTGTGAGTCAATTTGTTGGTTTACTCATGATTCCTTCTTTAAGTCCTTTTTTTCTTTGGTATTGTGATATGGCCGTAACTAGTATGTACTCTTAGAACATATAATAAGTTGAGAGAATATATACATTAATAAAATAATGGAGCTAAGATAAACTCTGTGAGGATAACTTTATTTCTTAGGGGTATACGATTAGTTTAATATGACTTAGATATAGTTTTTTTTTTAAATATATTAAAAAATACATGTAGAAATAATTTAAAGTATTAATAAGATCTACAGTTTGGGCATTGCTATGGTTGAATCGGTACTAGGTTGGTTTATTATGATACATACATTCAAATACTTTAGTTGTACTAAATTTAGATGCACTCTAATATGGGTATGGAATCCCAAACAAAGACTAGGTTGAAAATGCATATAAATTTATATAATGAATTTTAAACTAAGATAATAAGATATGCGATTCTTTTACATTCTATACATAATGAATAGTTTATACTAAAACATAACATTTAAATAGGAAAAAGGTTAGGAACAAATGCATAGTATAATATTCAGTTTAAAATTGATTTACGAAATATATACTTTCTATATAACTTATCAACACTAACAAATAAGAAATTAAGTAGGGAACCTGACACCATTGATAGAAACAGTTGATGAGATTACTACCGTGAAATATTTCAAGAATCTTCTCCTGATTATAGACCTACTCAAGGGTATGAAAATGTGGAGAAAATAAAAACCATCGCCGCATATTCTTCCTTTCAAAAAGCTACATCTGCAGAATAATGAATAAAGAAATAACTGAAGTTGTAATTTCTCCCAACCAACTCCTAGAGAATCCAAGTCTTACTTACTTTAGAACCCTTGAGCATGTTTGTTGAACCACAAGGATAAAATATGATCAATTTTCCATCTCTTTGCATCAACAAATTAATTCTCGATTAATCATCGGCCTCCTGCTTTGTTAATGAACAAACTATTTTATAATAATTTCCATAGGACTTGGTCATTTATGAGATTCCTGCTCTTTATCACTCCATAAGGATTTTTGACCTCATTTTTGGAAAGATGCCTCCTCCATCACTGGAGTTTTCACTTAGCAATTTTTTCCACTTGTATTTTCCCCTTGTGGGCCAACAAACACCCTTTCAACAACTACTTCATTTTTGATTCCTCTGGGTATTTTAATTATTAAATAAAAATAATCCATTACATCCACTTTGAATTTCTTGTCATATCTAATATATATATATATATATACCAAGTGAGCTTTGGCACATGAGCCTTGGTCACCTCCACTTCATAGCACTACTTGGTTTACAATGAATCATAAAAGGTATGCCTATTTTTATATTGAGCATGATAGTGTATGCCATGGATGTGCTTTAGGAAAGAATGTTAAAAATATGATTTTTGTAACCCATACTAGATATAAATGTGTGTTAGATTTAGTACACTCATATGTATGTGGTGCCACGTCTTCCCCTCCCCTTAGTGGATATTTCTACTATGTATTATTTATTGATGATTTCTCCTAGAAGGCTTGGATTTATTTTATGAAAGAAAAGAGTGAAAATTTTAGTAAGTTTCAAGAGTATAAATCCTTAGTAGAGAATAATACAAGTAGAAAAATCCATCCTTTGAGGTCTGATAACAAAGGGGAGTTTGATTCAAATTCTATTATTAAGTTTTGTATTGATGCAAGGAATCGTAGACAATTAAAAATTCCTTACAACCACCAACAAAATGGGGTTGCATAAACAGAGAATATAATTTTTTGTGAGGATGAAAAAACCATGCTACATGATCATGATATGTCTGCTTCCTTATGGGAAGAAGCTACTAGTATAAGAGTGCGCATTTAGAACATAAGTATGCATTCCATCCTTTATAAAAAACACTCGAGCACATATTCATTGGTGAGAATATAGACATATCACACCTAAGTATTTTTGGTTGTCTGGTATATATTCACATACCAAAAAAAAAGAGAACCAATATCGAACCTTCATGTGAGAAGGGAGATTTTGTGGGATACAATGAGACCTCCAAAGAATTCATAATATATATACTTCATGAAATACATATTGAGTTTAGTTGAGATGTGAATTTCCATGAGGAAGTTTCTTTCAAGGGATCAAAAGAGATTGCACATGATATAGAGACTAAGGACCATGATATTTCTATGTCAGAAGACCTTGATCATGATTGTTCCCCTTCTAATGCTTAGAGGGATAACCATTTAGAGTAGTCAGAGTTACATGTCATTGATGAACCAATTGATCTAGTTGAGGAACCTACTACAAAGAGGTGGGATGCATTTTGTCAATATGTATTGAAAGATGTTGAGAAGCATGAAGCAGCAGTGGGCTCTACCAGAGAGTCAAAGAAACATGATAGGTATGCTAGATGTGTTGCAGTAATGAGTGACATCTGTGAATCACACTCTTCATCATATGAAGAATATGAAAATAAATAAGTGTGGAAAGATGTATGATAGAGTAATATTAGTCGATACTGAAGAATGATGTTAGGGAAGTTCTTCCTAGACTTACGAGGAAGTCGGTTGTTACTTCCAGATGGATTCACTAGATAAAGCAAGTTGAAAATGGAAGTGTGTGAAAATAGAAATACATATTTTCTTCCCAATGTTTCTCTTAGAAAGAGGGCATTGATTATCAGGAAAAAATTTCTTACGTGTCCATATATATCAGAATTAGCTCTGTGATTTTACTTGCATCAATATTGGCTAGAAACTTCAGTAAATGGATGTGAAGACTTCTTTCCTCAATGGAGAAGTTCAGGAAGAGGTTTATACTGAGTATTTGGATGGGTTTGTGATCATGGGAAGGATTCCCATATGTGAAAATTTAATAAATCCATGCATGGCTTGAAGAAAAATCACCAAGCTTGGTATACTAGAATAGATAGTTATCTTTAGAAACTAGGTTTCTGGAAGAGTTAACCAGATACAAATTTTACACTTATAAGTAGTGGATAATTGGCCCTTCATACTGGTTTTGTATGTTGATGGTTTATTCGTCATTAGACAGGAATGATTTATTACAGAGGGTAACAGGGATCTAAGCTCATAATTTGTTATGAAATACTTAGGTACAATGCACTACTTTCTAGGTCTTGAGATTTGGAATATAAAAGATGAGATATTTATATCTTGAGGGAAGTACACTCGGACATTTTTAATAGATTTGGCATGGTGGATTCTAAACCCATGAGTACTAAAATGGTTTCCAATTTGAGGAAACTTAATGAGATCGATACTGGATCAAATCTAGTGGACCCCGTGACTCTATATAGATAGTTGATTGGATCACTAATGTATTTGATACAATCGAGGCCAAAGATTCTCTATGTAATTATCATATTGAGTCAATTCATGGTAGATCCTAGACATAGAAATTGGGTTGCAACAAGGCATGTTTCGAGATACCTCCATGGTATGATTGCTTATGGGATTAGGTACGCTTGAAATGGAGGGGTGTTACTACTTATATATTCTCACTTTTATAGGGGTGGTAGTATTGTGGACTAGAAACTATATTTAGGTTATTATTTTATCTTGGGTTCTACTATGATTTCATGGTCAAACAGAAAGTAGGGCTCAATTTCCCATACCACCACATACGGAAAGTACATTTCTACTAGTATTATATGCAGAGACTTAGTGTGTATGAGAAAACTATTGGGATTATTTTTCAGTGAGAATATTGATCCTATAGTGTTGAGGTGTGACAAAAAGAGTTTTATGAAGCTTTCCAAAAATCTAGTGTTTCATGGTGCAGGTTGAAACACATAGAAGTGAAGTATCCATTCATTCGAGACATGGTTCATAAATCTATTGTGAGACTTTAATACATAGCTACCGATGAGAAGGTTACATATGTGTTGAAAAATCCTTTGTAATACAACAAGATTTAATAATTGATTATTAAATTCTTTTAGAATATTTTATTTTATTATTTTAAATAATTTTTACAAGAAGTAAAAAATAAAACAAATGTAATGCATTATTCTTTTATTAATAAAAGATACTAGAGGGAATATAAATGAAATAGTTGTTGAAGAGTGTTTGATGACCCACAAGAGAAAAATACAAGTGGTTGTAGCCACTTAGTGAGAACTCAAGGTGCATAAATCATTTTCCCAAAATCAGGTCACAACTCTTTATTGAGTTCTAAAGTGAAGGAGGCTCATAAATGACAGAGTACTAGGAAAAAAAACTATATAATAGTATGTCCATTTGCAAACAAGAATCTAGCATTGGAGGGGGATTGAATATGATAATGCAAGAGATGGCGCATTAAGTCAATTTTTCTCTTGTGGTTTTGTGAACATGCTCAGGGGTTTTGGAGAAAGTAAATTGGTTGCTCTAGGAGTTGGTTGGGAGGAACCTATATTCCTTTTATTTTTTCAAGACAGTGGTGACAATTTCCATGTCTTATTTCCTAACTCATTAGAACTAGTTACAATAGAATGTCTATCTTAACTTTGAATTACAGATATTTCCATTTAGGCATAAATGTATTATGCATATGTATAGGATGATGATCTAATATGTTTTTAAAACTAGATTTTATTTGATGTTATTATATGCATTCCTGTAAATACTAGATTTAGTTTTTAATGTATCTTTTATCATGAATCTAGACCCAAATTGAATATTTCTAGTGGTGTATGTTATATAAACAACTAGTATATTGAAAACGCAAGTTGTTGAAACACCTAGTTAAATGTTATAAACTAAGCTTGATTATTTTACAACACAATGTTTAAATAACGTATTTAGAGACCCTAATATTAGTAGGAAATATTATCAATTTAATTAAAGAATGATGGTACCATTTAATAAACTCATAGATATCTAGTATGATCTAACTAAACTAAATAGTTGAAGTAATCCTCTTCTTTAACTAATAGTTAGGGACACTTTAATACAGACCCTTATTTAGGTTAAGCGTTGAAAGGATTTTACAAAACTATATCTTATCATAAATATTTGTGTATCATAAACCCATTATAGATCTAGAATGATTAGATCGGGATCAAACGGGGTCTAAGGAAATATCAACAAGTACCCTATATAGAATTATAAAATATATATTTATGCAATTAACTATTTATACAATTTTTATTAATCATAAAATATCTTCCCATTCAAATAATGAATCATAACTATCAGTTCACTAATTAGATAACCATCCTTGACCCAAACGAAGGTATCAATTCCAGAGCTAGTAATTCTTTAAGCCTCTAGTTCCCTTTTCAACTATAACTTCGAGTTATTTCCTTACTGAAAAAAAAAAATAAACAAATCCAATCCACAAGATACAAAATACTCTAACAATCAAATTTATATATGTTTATAACTAAATATTCCAATATCTTTTCCATTATCGTGTTTGGTAAGTCAATTCATACGGGTATTTGACCAGAGGTAAAAAGTTACAATCAACACTACAGATTTCCAAATCAAATGCCCCAACTATTCTTTCAAGCAGCAAAACTTCTCAAATCCAATGTATGTTATTAAAACCATCAAAGGACAGAAACTATTACATAAGAAAAGAAACATGCAAGTATATAGGATAACCATGATATAAATTTTTTTATGACAAATGATTCCAGAAACTTCAAAGAAATCACAAAGACCCTATGGGTTGGAGTAATATTTATAAAGAGTAATACTATAATATATTAAACAATAATTTTGCAATCCATGTGGTCATAAGACCACCATGATGGCATGCACTTCCATTAAAAAGTAAAAACTCCATTAATTTAACAAGTTTACAGGTCAATCAAAGTTGTGGTAAGTCCATACATGATGGCTCCCATGAGGATGATTTAAAACATTGGAACAAGCAAAAGATTCATATAACCATTTAAAAAAATTGTTGCAGAATATTAGGGTTGCAAATTCCTATGTCCATTAAAGCATGAATACTCATGGCTGAACTGAAAAAAATCCATGTACTTATATTGTGTAAAATGCAGAATCTTGAATCCCTTCTTATCCCTAAAACCCCACCCAAGAGCCACTTGTAAAATAGATATGAGGAGCATGTTAGAATAATCAACCCATAGTTACCTACCTTAGACATTAATTTTAATTATTTTTGTCTTATTACCTAATTTCCTAGATTCCATTCTATGCTAGTTGCCTTCTACAAGTATTAGAAGTCAACACATGCTAAAAATGAGTCACGGAGTGCTTGGGAAACATCCTAGAAACCCAATTTAGCATGTCTTCTTTATTTGATATCCTTTAAAGTGCATATCTACTTTTTTCTGAAAAGTTGCATTGTTTTATTCTGATTTAAGGCAAAAGGAAAAACTAGACTAGGTGTAGTTGAATTGTTTTTTCCCACATCATCCTCCTTCCTATTCTCCAAATAAAATCATGTATGAGTTGTATTTCCATCCCACTTTAGCTTTCCCACTTGACTTATAAAATTCGTTAGCATATTCATAATTTTGGAAACTGCTTTATGCACCTATGGGAGATTTGACTAGATTTAGTAAGCCTACTTTTTGACTATTTCGAATGAAATCTTTATGCATTCGATTATCTCATGTAATGATATATTGAAGTAGAGGCTATTATTTCACAAGGTTGGATATTTTACACTTATTGAATACATATCAGTGTTATGCTCCAATTCCAGTCTCCTTTGGTGTGAATTTTGCATGATTGATTAGCAATTTTGAGTGTAATTGTTCTATCTGTTGGGTTCAATTTCCATAGAACAATTACTAAGAATTTTTGTTTTTAAAATTTTAAATAAAATAGAGTAAGTGTTCGATTTGTCTTACCTTGGAGTTCTAATACGCGGGCCTTGGAAAAGATGACCATGTCGCCATCCTCATCAGTGCTCCCAACCCTCAAACCTACAATCCATAGTCAAAGTCAAAAGAATAAAAATATTTTGGAAAATGTAAAAAAAAATAGGTCTTTTTGTACCTTTTTTAATTGCAGAGAGGTCTAGGGATTGAATCCTCCTAAATTTTGTTATCCCTCATATTCCTGTAAGAAAGTATATTCATGAGTATTTACATCCGAAAGTTTATAAACCACTTTAAACAAAAACTTGCAATGTTTAACAAGTTGTTATTACCTAGTAATGGAAGTTTCCAAGCCAAGGATGATGGTTGGGTTCAATTCATTGTAATACAACAAGCTATGGGTGGCTATTAGCACTAAGAAATCATCTATTACACCTTGAAAAACAACTTTATAGAATGTTATTAACCTCAGGAAGTTATTCACACTAAACAACTTCATAAAATAGTCATTGACAAAGTTGAGTCTCAGATATTTGGCTTACAAACCAAATAACTTCAAATGAAGGGTTTGGACAAAAAAAATGAGACATTAAACCATAATGAAACCCTAGTAACTATGTCATACAAGTGGACGACCAAGATGCATTCTCGATCCTAACTTAAAAGACTGGTTGCGCTATCAAATCACAGCCAAGGAAGAACCTTAAATTCATAGGTAAGCCAAAGTAACAAAACTTTATATCCATCATAAATCATGACTGATAGCAATCACAACATCTGAATCATTGTTTTCATTCCGAAGTTCAAAGTACGGTGGAGACCCCATAATTCTTAAAATATAAGTTCCATATAAAATCATTACCGATAAATCATTATATTCATAACAAATTCAACCTATAGTATGAATCCCATAGACTAATGTATAAACATTTAAATCAGACTTGCAAACCTTGTCAAATGTTAACCTTTTCACATTAGGACCAAGGGCACCCATTAGTTCCTTTCCCATGTTACACTTTATAGCTTGTGCTTTGGGACCTAGGTTAAGTCTTGCATCGCCTTAAAACCTTATTACATAGAAATTATGGGATCAAGAATATACCATTAGTCTTCCAAGCATTTTCTCATGCAAGCTTAGCATTGTGATTTAGAAAGTTAAGGCGAAGATGAAAACCAGGACTTAGACCTAGGGCTAAGCAAGGATTTTGTAAACTAATAGCAATAACATGGTAAAAATAACAAAAACATCACCTGTAGGTATGATGATAACATAGCGATTAAATTTGTAGACATCGACGTTTGTGCAACCTTTCATATAGAAGTTCAAGATTTGTATAAGGGACTTTACAAAACAATAACAGATATATATATCCCATAGAAACTAATACATGTAGGAACATTAATTACGTGTCTATGAATATATGTTATATCAAATTTTGTATGGTTTTTTGAGGCACGTGACATAATGGTATCAGATCATGGTTACAACACTAGGGCTGAACTGACCCAATGTTGAACTTATTAAACCAGAAAACTAATTTTTTTTCATTTTGGGTTTGATTCTCTTACAAAATAGGAAGAGGAGGATAAATTTAATTTTGCAAGAAACTATGAAAGACGTATGAATGTCTACATAAGAATAATCTCACCCTAGAAGCACTGTGAACAATGAGGAGGGTGAAATCTGCGTAAATCTTAATGAGAGCCAAAACGATAACCCATCTGAATTGGAAAGAGCTATTAAAAAACTAAGATGAGAGTTAAAAAGAGTTAGGGAGGATAACAAACGAATTCTAAAAGCTCAATAAAAGCAAAATAACATTTTGTTGGCTAAAATACACAATGATTTAAAAGAGAAAAATAAATAACTTGAACATAATATGTCAAAAGCTACACCTTACAAGCATAAGGTGTTACATAGAGAAACTTCCTATGGCTTGGGGTGTGCCACAACAGAACGCTAGACACCATAAATCAATATTTCCCAATATGCAAGAGAAACCAATCATATAACACTAAGGGATATTGAATCGTACCTTGTTTTGGACGGTTGAACTATATCCCCATTGAGATTTTCCAATTCACACTTACTTCAAGAATTCACTCTCAACAACAACAAACAAGACAAGTATGCTATATAATGATGTGTTAGACCTACTCTAGCATATATATTCATAAATGTATAAGAAACTAAACATATCCATGTATTCAATATTCATTCAATTGCACATTAATTGGACAGGAAAATATATTTCTATTAATAAAATCAAAGATTACAAGGTGACAACCTCTGTCGACAGGCCTACAAACCGGAGAAACCGATTCCTTCACTTGGGTCTCCACCACCTCAATCCTCCATATCTCAATAGAAAGATCACAAGAGAAAGGAAATATTAGGAATAACACAAATGGATCCAAAGGGACAAAGGGATACAGACTCAAGTACAAACAAATTGAGGCAACAATGGACTATAGTTTCCTTGCTCTTCAATTCCCCCTCCTCAATGTATCTAAGGGGTTCCTTATATAGCACACCAAAAGGGTGATGGAGGATTGAATCCTAGAATTCTCAAGGAATTTGGAAGGCCAAGAGTCAAGTGGTTCAGACCCATACAAGGAAAAATCCAAAACTATTTGGCTTTATGCACACATCCTAATGTATGCAGGTTTGAGGTCAAAATTCATGTGTACACGCAAGTATGACGTTAAAAGTCACATACAACAATAAATAGGGTTTTTTAAGGGATGATATTGGAACATCAAAGGATATATAATTCCATGGGGTAGAGTCTGCAGAGGGATAGGGGAGGCCATAAATATGTGATCAACGATGTGTGGTAAAATCAGCTATAACATATTCCCCCTAATGTGTGAGGTCAGAGGGGTAACATGATGGCCGAAATACATTATAAAATCCATCCCAGAAGTGGATTAATGAAGACCTAGGTGGAAGAACCAGCCATCCATTAGTACAATACAATGAAAAATATCTGCATGTGATTGCAAATACATGGAGAAGTCCCAGATACATAAGAGTACAATGGCCATGAATAGGCACAATATACAAAATGTGACATGTGTGGTCATCACCTTGTACAATATAAAATAGATCAGAATCTCCAAAGTGGATGAAGATGTACAATAGAGCAATATATCAATAATGGCTGAAGATAATACAATGGATCAAGATCTACATAGCAGCTAAAGATATCCGATATACACTGGAATCAAATCACAAGAGCTGAAATTTTATGAACACTGGAATGATTAAGGATGTATAATATATGGAATCCCACCAAGCTGGAAGGTCTTCTACACTAAACGCTAGGAGTACATGTCCTATTATGTGAATAGATGTGTCAAGGTCGAACATAGTAGTCCATCGTGTAATTATTGGTCATTGATGTATACCATTAATAGACAAGAGATCACCCATCGATAATGAAAATGGGAATCAAGGTACAGAGTGAAATCGAACAAGTGTGAATAGATGTGTTGAGGTCAAACACTTGGAAGAGTCCATCGATAAGGGGACATTAATGTATTCCAAAAACTGTCGATGGAGAGAGAACCTACAACTAATGAATATAAGTCTCAAGGAACTCAAAGGACTCTAGAATCCTATTCCAGAATAAATAATCTGATGTCAATGGAATGGAATCCACTAGAAGGAGGGAATTAAGGAATCCCCCATCAACCAACACGAGGTACTCAGTAATGTTGTATAATGTGGAAGAACATGAAAAATATGTGCACGAACAAGTAACAATACTAGGAATGGCCGACATGTAAAGTGAATATAGATGAGGAATGGCCAACTCAGGATTCAACTTCCTTCGAACAAGAACATAAAGGAAAATGGTGACTGAAGGTAGGAAACATGGACTCGATATGCAAATTGGGACATCTCTATGACAGAGGAGGCATCATGAGAGGCTCCATACAAACTGGAAGCTTAACCAGTTAGTGGAGATAAAATTAGAGTAATGAGTATAGATCCTAAAGTAAAACTAATAACCCAACCAACGGATGTGATATACAGTTCTCTATTCAAAGGCGACACTACTCAACTACTGCCAAAGATAACTTCTTTTCCTATCCAACTTTTTGGTTTTTTTATTTTCTTTTTTTGGAATTTTTCAGATATTTTGAAAAGCTTGAAATAAAATAAGAGTGATTTATAATACAAATCTAGGAGGAGATGAGTGCCAGGGGAAAATAAAACTAGTTCCAAGCAGTAGAACATGCCTATGCTCAATGCAAGGATATATGTGTAGGATAATGACACTTGAGGGAAGGTCTCCTCCTGGTAAAAGGGATGGTCAAGCTGCAAAATATATGTAAAAAGGATCTGCTTGGCTAGACATGAGACAAGCTTGGGCTATATGGTTGATAACCCAAAGTTAAGGAGCTGACATAAGGCTCAAGAAGGAAAGAAAAACTCATGAAAATGAAATTACAACTTGATATATACAATAAAGTCCCAAGAGAAATGTCCAACATAAATTCAAGAGTAGTATGAAGATCTTGCTCAAGGAAATGGTGGTACTAAAAAGGGACTCCCACACCCTAAAGGAGAAATATCTCCATGGGTACCAAATGAAATAAAGGATCTAACTAGGGCACCCATGTATGGGAAAGCTCTACCATTCAGATAACACCATTTCTAAAAGCAGCATGAAGTTTCTGTGACATCAAGGAATGGGTTTGTACCTAAGGTTAATATCAAATGGTCATAAGGTCATGCAAAAAGAAAGAATATGTAAAACCCTAACCTATATGCTAGTTTAGACATGATACCTATAATAGACACGAATGAGCCAAGACCTTGGAGAGATTTTATAAAAAACCAGACCCTACATGACAATAATATTGGTCCAAAACAACTGGAAACAATTAGTAAAGAGTCCAAACTATAGGATATAGGGAGGATTGTACAAGACAACTGCATTCAAAGGAAACAATGCAGTGGACGATGGGACATAAGAACGAATATAAGGTGTAGACCCAATGTTCACGTATCCACCACCATCCCCATGAGAATGAACACTAGTGTTAGGACCGGATGAAGGGAGTGATAATCGACCGCAAATGGAGTAGAGGATGGAATATGACCACTACTGCATCTATGAGTGAAGTAAGGGGATGTGCTTCCCCCCATTCCAACTTCAGGGTCCGAACTAGGACCAAGGACAAGTGACAGAATACCATGCATGCTAAAAATAAAAGGATCTAAATTCAAGAGAACATACATATACTCAAGTAACCATGATCCCAAAATCCAACTACTGCACAAAGACCATAATCCTAAGAAAATATACAGTTAAAATGAAAGCAAATGAAGGGAAGGATATTTGAGCTCCTCAATGTAACAAGTATGTCTTGCCTAGGAGAGGCCAAAGACTCCCATACACTACAACCAAAGGTATGTAACCAATTATAGTGTCCCTTGGATTTAACGCATATAGCGACTGTGCTATATGACCCCTACCTGGCCAAGAAACCTCCAAAATAACCTCTATAAATACCCCATCGATACCTAGGTACTTAAACTAAGGTAACCTCAATATAACCAATTCTCAGACGGACATTCATAGGCAGGATTGACCATATAGGTAGGGTAGCAAATACCGAATTTCAAAAGAGCCCCCAAATATGAATACGATCCTAGAAATATCTCTAGTGCTCACAAAAAGTGACGAGGGGTCATCCCAATCACAATCACGTGCACTTCCTCGTGCTTAACTCTCGTGTAAGAGGATGGTGCTCAAAAACACTAATTATATCAAGGTTTTCACTCTCTCACTTGGACAAACATCTAATTGTTTTGTTTAGTGGTCTTGGAGAATTTACTCACAATGAACTATTCCAAGACACTAAAACCTATTCTTGTTGATGCACCCTACAAAATAAAAGAGTGTAATTCATTTTATTAAGTGTTGATTTTAGTTGGATTGGATTACTTAAAGGGTAAATGGTCATGCAACTAATGAATTTATGACTCAACGGTGAAGTAAATATGCACACCTAATAAGCAATTCCAAGTGCAATTGTGTAGAATGAAAAATAGGGCATGCCACTACATGAGATGCATATAATATTATCCTTTTTGAATGCCAATGCAATCCTTGCTACATGAAAACCTAAAAACAACTCTCATCCAAGCAATCCAATGCAAGTACCTCCTTAAATCCATATGTGAGATGCAAGTATGAAATAAACTATTTCATATTTTCAATATAAAAGAATGAAAATGCAATAAAAGTCATTAAAATTCTCACTCTCTACAGCAAGCATAAAACACAAGCCCAACAAGACACTGAGACAAAAAGACTAATGCACTAATGGAAAAACAAAAAAGGAGATAAATGACTAGAACTACTTTCAATGAAAAATCAATGACAGACAAGATCAGAACCCAAGAAGACCCAGCCACACTCACAACCCACCTAGCAACTTCCCATTACATCAAACTCAACCAAAAGGGAGGATGTACATGACTGTATAAAGAACAATAGCGCATGTATGCGAATTTTGGCAAAAAATATACATGTATACATGGGTTTTGGAAAAAAACTACATGTATAAATGACTTTTGGTCAAACCCCATGTATGTACATGACTTTTAGCCAAACAATTGCTTATACAGAGAAGAAAGTGATAAAAAGCAGGCAAAGGGTAGTGTCAATGTATGAACATACTATCTATAAACCACTCAAGGGGAGTATCAATGTATTAACATACTATAAAATGTGACAAATAAATAGGGAGAAACAGAGAGCAAGTATAAAACACATTGTGCCCCCATCCCCAAAGAAAAAAAGGACCTTCCCCAACAGCGTCACCAATTCTGTTACAGAGAGAAACTTTCTATGGATTGGGGTGTACCACAATAGACATCTAGACACCAAAAATCAATATTTCCCAATATACAAGAGAAACCAAACATCCAACACTAAGGAATATCGAATCGTACCGTGTTTTGGACAGTTGAAGTAGATCCTCATTGTGCTTTTTCAATTAACGCTTTCTTTATAAATTTTCTCTCAACAATAACAAACAAGACAAGAATGCTATATAATGATGTGTTAGACCTACTCTATAATTTATATTCATCAATGTATAAGTAATTAAACATATCCTTGGATTCAATATTCATTCAATTGCACATTAATTCGACATGAAAATATATTTCTATTAATAAAATATGATATTACAAAGTAACAACCTATGTCGACACGTATATGAACCGAAGAAATTGAGTCCTCCACTTGGGCCTCCACCACCTCAGTCCTCCACCTATCAATAGCAATATCACAAGACAAAGGAAATCTTGGGAAGAACACAAAGTGATCCAAAGTGACAAAGGGATGTAGACTCAAGTAAAAGCAAACTTTGGCAAGAACAGACTATAGTTTCTTTTCTCTTCAATTCCCCCTCCTCAATGTATCCAAGGGCTTCCTTATATAGCACTCCAAAAGTGAAATGGAGGGTCAAATCCAAGCATTCTCAAGGAATTTGGAAGATCAAGAGTCAAAAGGTTCAGACTCTTATGAGGAAAAATCCAAAACTATTTGGCTTTATGCACGCATCCCGATGTATGCGAGTTTGAGGTCTAAAGTAGTGTGTACATGCGAGTATGAGGTTAAAAGTCGCGTACAATAATAAACAGGGGTTTTTAAGGGATGATATTGGAAAATCAGAGGATAATATAAGTCCATGGGGTCTCTTGCCTCCTTTCACACACCTGGGGGGGATGTGGCAGAAATATTCAAGCCACTGAGTGTGTCCTTGGGGGAAAGTCTCGAGTCAAGGTTGTCACCTTGTTCTTGACTCCTCCGTTTAGGCTCAACTCCTAATGAATACTAGGGGGGTAGACCCTATTAAGTTTCTAAGGCTAATTAATTTAGTATGATGTTAATAAATTGAAAAAGTTTCTTAGGAGTTTGAAATTAACAATTGAGAACCACAGATAACAAGATGAAAAAAAACACAATTAAGCACAATATTGACACACAATATATATATCGAAAGAAGTAAAAAAATAACTAGTGCCTTGAAATGGAGTCACAAAATGATTAAATGTGCTTGTATGTGCTTGGAGTGAATGTTTTGCAATTGTCTCTTGGTACGTTTAAGTTAATATTAAGATTTAGTGGATTAAATTAGGCAAGGGGGGGACTCGAAATATACCTGAGGGGTACTTGGAGTATGTCCAAAGATAAAACCTTCACCACTACCTGAAAGGTGTTTGTGGGTTGGATGGAGTCTCAGAGACTGTGTTCATAATAAACCCATTAGGGTGTAACAGAGATCAGCACCTCAAGGCCACTTTCTAGTTGTTCCCACTCCTTTGGGTATTTTTCCACCGCTTACGGTTTGTTAGAGGCGTTGGATTTTCTCATGATGGTGGTTAATTGGGGAAAGTGAAAACTAATTAATCTAGTCAGTCACATTGCCTTTTATGCAGCTTAACTGAATGGATGAACCACAACCAAAACAAAGAGCATACACATCGGAGTCTTTGTAACTTTTAGTAAATTTTAATTGATGTGTTTTTATTAGAAAGAAAACCCCCTAGGAACCCATTTCGCTCCAAGTTGACCTCAATAGGGGAATCAAGGAGGGGGTGCATTTTAATTTATTGCTTGAAAATATTAATAGTGAATAATGAAGTAACAAAAATAAAACAAACCACAGGTTCTCTAATTAAATCTATCACGCTCCTCTTTCACCTTTCAGTTCAATCGGGATTCGTGGGGTAAGTATTAAAGTTAATTTGAATTTATAATATGGAATATATGATGAAATTAATCAAATTACACTATTTTTCATAAATAAAACTAATCTAGAACAAAAAATAGGAAAAATGCAAAAAAGGAGAAAAAGGATGCGAATCCCCCGAGGGGGAATGGGGAAAGGGATCGAAAGAGCCTATTCGAAATTGATTTTTATTACCAGTGGTTAAAATATCATAAAAATAATATATTTCCTCTTGGTTCTTATACATAATGGACCCAAGAGCTTACAAAGTTCAAAAAATAAAGATTTCAGAGAATGGGGAGACCCTTGGGGTGTTCCGGTAGGCCCAAAAGTCACCTTTCGGACAAAACCTCCTCCTGTTTTCTGTTATACCTGATAAAACAATCAATATTATTAAAATTAAATATTCCCAAAATCACTTTGAAAGTACCATTGGGTCAACACCATTTTAACCGAAAAGAACTAAGTTAAAACTAGTTTTAAAAAAAAGGGGAAAAAAGGAACCAAGGAAAGCAAGCTTTCCTTGGGATCTTGGCTTGCCTTTTGGGAATCCAATATGATGTGAAATGATTGCTGTATTTACCTTTTGAATTATGAAATATACATCTAATTCATGCAAGCTACAAATTTTCTTTAAAATGCCACGCAAAAAAGACGATTTCCCTAAAGCAAGATCTAGAATGCTTATGAAATCTCTTTTAAGAACAAGATCTAGATTATGAGTTTTGAGAAGATAGATCTATGTTAAATTTCACTCTAATATGATAGATATAAACAAATCAAATCTATGAACCAAGTAACCAAGTCAATTTTAAATTTTTAGAGGAGAAGGAGAAGAAGGCACACTTGTAGCCATGAAGATCAACCATGGAGCTTTCCGGTGGAATGTCAAGGGACTATGGCTTTGAGAAAGTTTGGAGAAAGTGAAGAAGAAAACTAGATCAGCACCCTCTCCAAGCCAGGAAACTACAACTAATCCAAAGGCTTTCCAAGATGCTTGTGTGATCCGATTAATACATAAATAGAGATATTAGAATAGCATGCATATAATCTTGTAATTCATGTTAAATCTAGATCTCTAGACATGCATAAAAGACAAAGACATAGCCAATAAACTTATTAACAAATTCATTTCCTATCAATATAATAATAAACTTATTATCAATCTTTTAGAACTGGATCCACAATATCAAAATAAGCAAGTTATGAACACAGATACAGGTTACCTCAGTGAAACATGGCAATGCTCATCCACACAAAATAACATGACACCATATTGCCTTCAAAGCTTCTCTTTATTTCAATGACAAATATAACAACATTACAATAGAAACAACTCTTCAATCCAACTCTAACAAGCTTGGAAAGGAGGAAACTGTGCTTTATTTATAGCAAAAACTTAAACACTAGCCCAAACGGGGCACCATTCCCAAGGAGAGAGGGAGTGCATCTACATGAGGAGTCAAGATGAGCTTGATCTGAGTCTAACTAAGTCTAATTTGAGTATAACTGAGTTTTATTGACAATCAGAGTGTTTATCGGACTGACACATCAACTGATTAACTAAAACATCAACCAAACCACATCTAGATGAGCCCACACATGTGGAGGAGAGAGAGAGGACACAAATCCAAAGGATGCATGCTATGGTGCATTCCCTCTTCAGCCCAGATCAAATCCTTCAATGAAGCCATGGTCATCTCTAGTCAATCTAAAGCCAATGAGACTGATTTCAGTCAAATCGGAGCAAATCCCACTGATTTAGGAATTTGAATTTTCTCCATTATTTAATTAATTTATCAATTAAAATAATCAATATTTGATTTTTAGGGTTTTCTGACCCGAGTGATGGGAAAATCACTCAAAACTTAGAAAAATTATGTTTATGGGTTTACCGAGTGCTATGATTTAGAAAATGAGAAACCCCATGACTAAAACTAATTTATGAGCCCACTTTTATTACGAAACCAATTTTTCCATTTAGACTATCAAAAAATAGCCTATGTTTTGGAAAACTTAAAACTTAAAAAAAATTAAAAAAAATTAAAGCCTAGGGGGACTTAGACACATTCATATGACTCAACCATAATGCCTAGGATGTTTATACATTGACACACAAACTCTAATAATCTCAATAGGCCTAAATGTCAATCCGACCACCCCAACTTTGGAGGAGTTTGGTGAAAAACTCAGAAATTACCAATTGTTTATTCAACAACCAATGATAACCAAGGGAAAAAACACCCTGGGCTGATCGAATTGACAAGTAAGTCTAGGAGATCAAGTCTTTAAAATACACTACCATGCTAGAAAATTTTATTACAACTTTCCTACGGTGTATGAACATGTGATATAGTACAACAAGCACTTCCCAGAAGCAATTCTGAAGGTCTTCTAAAGTCCGAACAAATCATCTTTGTCCTATTCATGAGGCTTATCTTGATAAAAGACCACTAAGTAAAACTTAAGTGGTAACATATTACTCCATCTAGGGACACACGGGTTGACTAATTTTTTCATCAAAGAAGAGGATGTGAGAAATTTGGAATCTCTGGGACTTGCATAGAAATTAAAGCTTGCGAGTAACATCTATATAAAAAAAACCAACTGTAAAAGTAGATTAATGTACAGAATTAGTTTGCGATGTACAAACAAGCAATATTTTACAATACTAATATACGAAAGAAAAATTTCAAGGTTGGTACCATGGTACAAAACATCTATAATACAACAATATGATACATGAAATTTAAAAATATATGGAGGGCGAGGTTTAGAAATTGGCTTTGAAACCACCGATGCCAATAAAGGCATCAAACCGTCTCGGTGAAGAACATCTTGAGGATAAATCCATTCACTTGTAGGCTTAAGCTTTCTTCTTCTAGGTCCTTTAGATATAATGAATTTGTTCCTGCTACTTCATCAATGATATATGGTCCCAACCATAAGCTGTTGAACTTTCAATGTTTTCGAGGTTTTTTTAGGGTTTTCTACATGTCATTTCCTCAGCTTCTCTGTATGGAGTATCACCCTAGTGTTTTTTGACGGAGGTATACTAGCATATGTCCAATCCATTTGAATGTAGCCACCAAGAGTTGCGGCCCACTTTTTGGATAGTAACATACCCCAATTATCCGGCACATCAATCACTACCACATCCATCGACACGTTGATGTTAGAATACTTGGCCAACTTAACATGTAGATTTAAGATTATTCCTACCACTTCAACTTCTCTTGAATCCATTGCACAAACATTGTGGTAGGGTAGATTGATCCTTATATTTAGTTCTTCCATTAATTTTCTTGTCATGACATTTGATGAAGCATGTTGGCCTAGGAAAGGGGCATAAGGAGGAAGTTTGTGCACGTAACCAATGAAAAAGCGCCGCACATGCGATAGAAGAGAAGGAAGATATCAAAGGACATAAAGGGCCCACGAAGGCAAAACAGAGAGGTGTGTGGCAAAGGAAAGGCAAGAGCAGAAGTGTGCAGGGGAAAAACAGCCAGAAAGCAACGGATGCAGAATCCAAATCATGGTCGTATATGGCAATGTAATCCTATAGCTATGCATGTATGCGAAGATATTTGTAAGTCTGGCCAATAGTGCCTCATGTCAAGTCATCATCACCACAGCTGTAGCCAGAGGGGTGGCTAATGGTGATGGATAACGGACTGTCGGTATGCAATTAGTGCTACATGGCCATGTAAATTAGTATAAATAGAAGGGATGCAATAGTTAGAAGGTTGGTCTGCATAGTTTTTGTCAATCCTTGTTAGGCATTGTTCATCTTTAGTAGCTTTTAATATGGACTCTGTTTTAGGTTGATTATGCAATACTAGTTTGCTAACTAGTGGTAAACCCTAGTGAGGGATGTCATTTTTGCTATAATGTCATAGTGATCAGAGAAGAGGAGACTTAGGAAGAGTATAGTAGCGATAGAGGGGTTGGTTAGCCATGGATCTTGCTACTGTGTGAGAAGACCGCTAGGAGTAGAAGTAGAGTAGAAGAACAAACCAGAGAGCATGAGAAACACAATTTTGAACTTAAAGACACATCTCAAGAAAAGTCTGCATCCCACAGAATGCAAGGTGTTATATCCTTTCTCATGCTAGATGAATAGCACCTTGGTGGTTTTTACCACATGGGTCTCCATGTTATCTCTTGTGTTCGAATGACTGGTTGAATGTTTCTTGAATCTCTATTATTATCCTACACTTGGTAGATGAATGATTGGAACACATTGTTGAAGTGAACCTATATTATACCAGTCTGTATGATTGTTGTTTTGAATCCTAACATAATTTGTAGGCCTGATTGATGTGAATTAGCTGCACCGTACAAGTGTGCTAGCTGCGAGGTGGAAAGGAATTTTAAGTCATGCATGATGACATGTGTTTGTGCTCAGTCATGCATAATTGACTTCTTTGTCTAGCCATCCTACTACCTTCGTTGAGCTCCTTCGCTGCAAGCCAAGGGACTATAATCCCTTGACAATCACAGAAACATGGTTCTGACGGTTACCCATCTATGAGATATCTCAGGTGATACTGCACCTACTTCACAAGTGTTGTTGATGGGGCTTGCTCTATCAGGCCGGTATCTCGGGTAGTTGTTGGATCAGCGAGCTACGCAGAACCTGGGTCATGTGAGTGGGGAAAAGTGTCCAACAAATGCTTCCATTGTCGAGCACCTTATTGATCAAATGGGGGGATATGTTTTGGAACCTAATGAAGGAGGAGATAGAATACTGGCTAGATGTTGAAACGATGGTGTTCGCACAAGAGGAAAGCGTAGGGACATGGTTGAGCGCAGCAAGATAGTTGAATGAATATATATATTATGATATTCATGATATATTATTTTCTGAGTTCCCCATTTTACTGTATGAATGGTTAGTAGGACTGGCAGCTAAGGAGACCGATTTCCAGATAAGTGAGATTGATGAGTGGAGTGGCCAACTAGTTTAGGAGGTAACCAATGTAAGTAACTCTTTCTCTAGAGATGTTGATTTTTTGTTTGATAGTATATTGCAATGGTATATTACTAAGTTTGTAGTAGATACTATAAATTCATATAGTGAAGCTGAAAGAATTTTCTTCCAAGGACCATGAAGGAGATACTTATTGAGTATAAGCACATGGATAAAATTACTTGCTTATGAGAAGGGTCTTTTGCGCTTGGATAGTTGAGCCGTGTGTCTAAGAGGGGACTATGTCACTAACAAACAAGTAAGAACATGGGGAAGAGTGCGTAGAAATGTTCCCTAGAAGAATAGAACTTGAACTCGAGGTTGGATTCCTAAGGAGAGGGAAAATATTCAGATCAGAAAATAGAAGGAAAACCGAAAGGGGTCGGCAGAATCCTAGTTTGTTCAAAGGAAGCAAACACAAACTTCAGTCGTGTGAAGATGAAGGGTCTTATGATGAAGAGGAGGACTATAGAACGATATTGGAAGGACCTAAAGATCCAAAGGAATTTGATGAGACATCGAGATCAGAGCACAACTACATAACACCAACAATATTGCCTAAAAAACGATATAGAGTCTCATCCCCTGAAAGGATCTCTAATACGGATAACACTATCCCTAGAACTAGCGCGCAAGAAGGTGCTACCACATTGAAACCTATCCCAGAAAATACTAATGCCAACCCAATGGCTGCAACAGATGTCCAGTTACCTACATTTAATGGAAATGGAACGGAAGATGTTAGATTTTTAACATATTAAGCTAGCATTATATTAGGATATTTAACTGAGATGATAACAAGCACATCAATCAAACACAAGAGACAATAGACACAAATATTTTACTTGGGGAAACCATAAAGGAGAAAACCCCACAACTTCCTCAGAGATAGAATCAACACCAAAAACAAAACCCCAAAAACAATAAGATGATCTCTCAACAGAAGTAGTCTCTCTCTCTCTTGTCTCAGGTAGTTCTTCTATATCAGTTATGCACTACGACTAAGTGTGAGTGAGTGTGTGTTAAATAGAGAGGCTCACTCTCTATTTATACTAATTCTTGAATTGACAATAACTCACTAGGGCCAACTTCTCTAGGAGAGTCTAATAACCCTAGGGCCCCACAACTACGAGGAATTTAACCCTTGATTAATAAGGAGGGTTACCCACAATGACTTTACATGACTTTTTTAGATTATTGAATCTCCTAATGGGAACATCGATGCATGGCATGACTCAATTACATTACAGATAATTCCCAGAATAAATATCGAGGTATAATACAAAAGATATACAAGTGTATACATTCTGAAGTTACAAATACATCAACGCTCCCTCTTAACTAGGAAGGTATTCTCTCGACACAATTCATTAGCACAAGTCTTATTCTTTGGTTCATCATCAAGTCATCTTCATCCTTAAGTCACCTTCATCTTCAAGTTGTCTTCATCTTCAAGTTATCTTCATCTTCAAGTAATATTCATCGTCAAGTCATCTTCATCAAGTTTGGATCATGACTTGATCTGGAGCATCACTAGATCATCATCAAGTCTAGATCATCACTTTATTTGGAGCATCACTGGATCATCATTAAGGTTGGATCATCATTGGATCATCATTGGATCATCATCAAGTCTGGATCATCATTTGATCTGTAGTATCACTGTTGGACCATCATCAAGTCTAGATCATCACTTGATCTGGAGTGTCACTGCTAGATCATCACTACATCATGATCACTGGTGCTATCTCAATTCTACTTGTCATAGGAGGTTATACAGAGCCTTCCCCTTTTCATGTTGGTTGTAGGCCTAGCATTCATGTAGGTCTTCATCGTCTTTAGCAATTATATCTGACCATGGAGTGAACCATGTCAGAAAGGCCCTCCCAACACTTACATCTAAACATGGGAGGAAGACATCCAAGAACCATGTCAGAAAGGCATGCCCGACACTCACATCTGACCATGGGAGGAACACATCCAGAACCCATGTCAGAAAGGCCCAATAATCACATCTAACCATGTGATAATTGTTCATGTAATTGTAAATTTAGAATGTATTCACTTGTATTTCTTATCTATTGTAACCGAATGTTTATTCCGAGATGTTATCATGTCATGTCATGCGTCAATGTTTCGATCAGGAGAATCAGTAATGTAAACAATTCATGTCAAGTCATTGTGGGTAACCCTCTGATTGTCTAAGGGTTAAAGTCCCCGCAGTTCCAGGGTACTAGGGTTATCAAACTCTCCTATTATAGGTCGGCCCTAGTAGGGTTTTAGTCATATCAAGATTAGTATAAATAGAGAGCTGGAATCTTTATTTAGCACACATCACATACACACTCAAGTGTAGTGGATAGTTGAGGAAGGAGAAGACACTAGGGCTAGAGAAGAAGAAGGTTACTGCTATTGGGAGTGCATCTTACTATTTTGGGGTTTTACCTTTTGTGTTGATTCTATCTCTAAGGAAGTTGCGGGGTTTTCTCCATTTATGGTTTCCCCGAGGAAAAACACTATGTTCATTGCCTCTTGTGTTTGATTGTTGTGCTTGTTGTTCTCAAAGTTAAAGATCCATATAATGCTAGGTTAAATGCTGAAAAAATAACATGGTATCATAGCTAACATGAGAAGAAGACACTGTGCAGCTACGGGAAATAGGGATTCCTACTTTTTTTTATCTCTCTCCACAAATTTTCAGCGAAATTAAGGTGGAATAACTCTCCTCCTTAGGGTGCATCTTTCTGTTGAAGCAGAACCCAATTCTGAGGTTTTTCAGATTTGGACCCGACATTGCTACCAGAAGTTAGGGCTTTTCACAGAAGAGGAATTTTTCAGTGTGCCCAGGCCTAGATTTATCTCCTGCGCAAAATCAAATTTATGGATAAATTTCAAAGAATTTGGGTGGATAGAACTCTGGAAAAGAAAAACCCTAATTTTCTCCTGAACCAGCTCTACAGGATTTCAGCTCAAAATTTAGATCTGACATCTTGACCTGGTAAGATCTAAAATCTTTTGTATTTCCATTTGAGGTTCTCAGTTAATATGTCTCATCATACCAAGCTTGATGAAAATCTTGAGGGTGTTGATAACTTCCGAGCTTGGAAGTATAGGATCCCCCTGGTCCTGGAAGAAAATGAGTTAGACTCCTACATCCATGAGGAGGTTCCATTTCCATAGGGAGATGAGGCTAAGGCCTTGCATAAGAAGAATTTGGTTATGACAAAGAGGATCATTGTTGATTCTATCAAGGGTCACCTTATCCCTCAGGTGTCCTCTCTCAAGACACCTAAAGCTATGTTTGATGCCCTAACCAAATTGTTTGAAGGGAAGAACATAAACTGGAAGATGAATCTGAAAAGCCAACTGAAGAATGTGAAGATTTAGAATGCAGAAACAATCCAATCTTACTTCACAAGAGTCTCTCAGATCAAGGAACAACTAGAAACAATAGTTGAAGAAGTGGAAAATGCAGAGATTGTGATGACTACCTTGAATGGCCTTCCTAGGTCATAGGATTCTTTCATCCAAGGAATCTGTGCTAGAAAGAAGTTAGTCAATTTTAGAAGACTATGGGAAGAGTGTTATTAAGAAGAAGCAAAGATAGCAGCTCGAGAAGAAAAGATGGGAAGTGAAGATCAAGCTCTCACGGCACACTCCAAGTCAACCAAAAGAAGATCTTGTCACCCTAGAGGTAAGCACCATCACAAAGATAACACTAGAAAATATTTGTCTAGGGTCATATGTTATACATGTGATGAAGTAGGACATTATGCAAAGAATTGTCCTAAGAAACCAAATCTATCAAAGAGGAGCAGCAAAATAAGACATCATGCTCATGCTGTAGAGGATGACGAACCATCTAAGAAGAGAACCAGATATGAAAGTGAAGATTCTTCAAGAGAGGATGAATATGGTTTGATTTCTTCTCTCATAGGTAGCATTACTCATGGAAGTGATGACTGGCTTATAGATAGTGAGGCCTCCAAACATGTGACAGGATTCAGTGAATCCTTTGTGAGACTGTCAGAACTTGAATCACCTCACAAGGTGAAGCTAGGAGATGACTACCAATATACAATAAAATGTAGCGGGGAATCTTCCTATAAGCTAGAATTTGGAAAGTCTCTAACAGTGAATGAAGTATTGTTTATGCCAGGACTCAAGAAGAACCTCCTCTCCATATCAGCATTAGATGCAAAAGGAATGAGGGTTGCATTCATAGATGGTCAAGTCATCATGTGGCCAAAAGGAAAGACTATCAATGATGTGGTGGTGATTGGAGAACAAGAAGGAGGGTTGTACAAAGTACAGGGTCATCCAGAACAAGCCTTGGTCCATGACACAGTAGAGCCAAGTGAACTTTGGCATAGAAGGCTTGCACATGTGCATTACAGAGCACTACCTATTGCAAGCAAAGATGTTGACGGTCTTCCAGAAATCCAAGCAAAACATGATGAGGTCTGAAAGGATGTGTGAAAGGAAAGAATACAAAGAAGAAATTTCCAAGCAGTGAAAGCAAAGCAAAAGGAATATTGGAAATCATCCACTCTAATGTATGCGTTTCTATGTCATCAAGCTCGCTAAGCGGGTATGCATATTATGTTTCTTTTATTGATGATTTTTCTAGGAAGACATGGGTTTATTTCATGAAGAACAAAGACAAAGTATTCAGCAAGTTCAAGGAATTCAAAGCCTTGGTCGAGAACCACAATGAAAAGAAGATTAAGACCTTTCGATCAAATAATGGTAGAGAATTCACTTCAAATGAGTTCAAGTAGCTATGCAAAGAATCAGGGATAAAGAGGGAGTTGTATACTCCTTATAATCCACAACAGAATGGGATCATGAAACAAAAGAACATAACTATCATGGAAGCTACAAAAGCAATGCTTCATGATCGAGACCTTCCTATGCATCTTTGGGAGGAAGCTGCCAGAATAGCGGTGTATGTACAAAACCATAGTCCACATAGAGTACTCGAGAAAAATACTCCTGAAGAAGTCTTCTCCAACAAGAATCTAGAAGTCAGCCATCTTAGAATATTCGGCTGTCCTATGTACATACACATTCCAAAAGAGAAGAGTACTAAATTAGATCCTTTAAAAAAGAAGGGTATATTTGTAGGATACTCTAAAAGCTCGAAGGCTTACAGAATATATTTCCTAGGATTCAAGAAGATTGACATTAGTGGGGATGTGGCATTTGATGAAGATACAGCTTACAACAAATCCAGAAAGAAACCTGCTGAAGAATCTGAAGATGCATAAGCACCAAGAATTCATAATACAACCATGAATCAAGAAGCTCAAGAAGAAGATCGAGAATTTGAAGAACCACAAAGACCTGTAGATCCACCTCTAGATAAGAATCCTCATAAGATGAAACTTGCTTGGGCATGAGAACTTATCCAAGGTGCAGAAAGATATGGGGCTCCATAAGAGAATCACAGAGAAAGAAAGAGGACCAAATCCTACTCTGAGTATGAAGCATTACTATGTGATTTCATTGAGAAAGAACCTTCCAGTTATGAAGAAGTAGTAGAATGAAAAGAATGGAAGGATGCTATGATCAAAGAATACCAATCGATCATGAAGAATGATGTTTGGAATGTTGTCCCAAGACCAAAAGGGAAGTTAGTGGTAACTTCCAAATGGATCTACAAGATCAAATATGTTGCAAATGATAGCATAGAAAAATATAAGGCAAGATTTGTGGCTTGGGGTTTCTCTCAGAAAGAAGGAATAGATTATGAAGAAACCTTTGCACCTGTAGCCAGATACACTTCCATCAGATCAGTACTTGCTCTGGCTGCAGTGATGAAATGGAAGATACACCAAATGGATGTCAAGACTGCTTTCTTGAATGGTGTAGTGGAAGAGGAAGTGTATGCAGAATAGCCACTCGGTTTTGAGACACATGACAGGGAGTCTCATGTGTGCAGATTGAAGAAAGCCATGTATGGTTTGAAACAAGTGCCCAGGACATGGTATGGCAGAATTGATAGCTTTCTATCTACTTTGGGTTTTACAAAAACTAAAGCAGATTCCAACCTTTACTACAAGGTTGAAGATGGAAACCCAGTGATGCTTCTACTATATGTAGATGATATATTTGTGATAGTTATGGATGGGTTGATTGCTAATACGAAGAGAAAGCTTTGTCTTGAGTTCGATATGAAGAACTTGGGAATGATTCATTATTTTCTAGGGATGGAGGTGTGGCAGAGTGCAGATGAAATCTTTATTGAACAAGGGAAGTATGCAGTAGAGATCCTAAAGAGGTTTGGGATGATGGACTGCAAGGCTATGGCCACACCTATGGCATCAAACATGAAGCTATTGAGTGATGCTTCATCAGAGTCGTTTGATGCTATGATGTATCGTCAGATGATTGGGTCCTTGATATACCTAACGAACATGAGACCAGACATTTTCTTTGCTATGAACACCTTGAGCTAGTTCTTGACATATCCGAGAAATGTTCACTTGATTGCTGCAAAGTATGTTGTGAGGTAGTTGAGGGGTATAGTTGATTATGGGATCAAGTACGATGCAAATCAAAAGATTAACCTGGAGGGTTATGTTGATTAAGATTGGGTAGGAAGTGCCATCGATAGGAAGAGCACTTTAGGGTGTTGCTTCAGTATGGGATCAGGTGTGATCTCTTGGTTTAGCAGGAAGAAATCCTGTGTGGCACTGAGTACAGCTGAAGCATAGTATGTCGCAACCTGTTCAGCTAGTTGTGAGGCAATATGGATAAGGAAGCTATTGTCTAATTTATTTGATCTCTAGATGGATGCTACTTGTATACATTGTGACAACCATAGTTTCATGAAGTTGTTAGAGAATCCAGTGTTCAATGACAAGTCGAAGCATATCGAGATCAAGTATCACTATATTAGGGATATGGCGCAGAGGGGAGCAGTGAAGCTCTAGTTTTTTGCGATAGACGATTAGATAGCTGATGTGTTGATGAAGCCACTATCCATAGTTAAGTTCAAGAACTTCAGGGAGAAGCTTGGTGTTCTCTAGATCAATGTCCTTTCCAAGGGGAACTAATGAGTCCAAAATCCATTCTGATGAGCAGGTTAGATGTAGGGGATTAGCCATTCTATCATGGTGAGAGGATTGGTTCCTTCCATGTCAGATATGAGTGCTGAGATCCATAGCCATTCTGACAAGCTGGTCATGTGTAAGGGCTGATCCATTCTATCATGGCTAAAGGATTAAGTTCCTCCCATGTCAGATGTGACTGCTGGCCATTCTGACGAGTAGGTCAGATGTGAGGGCTACCTCCATTCTAACGAGTAGCTCAAATGTTAGTGCTGGACATTCTGATGTAGGATGAGCTCCTACATAGATGTAAGGGCTACCGCCTTTCTGATGAGTAGGTCAAATGTGAGTGTTGGCCATTCCGATGTGACTATAGGATTAGGTCCTATATGATCAAATATAAGGGCTTCCACCTTTCTGATGAGTAGGTCAGATGTGAGTACTGGCCATTCTGACGAGTAGGTTAGATGTAAGGGCTACTACCTTTCTGACAAGCAAATCAGATGTGAGTGTTGGCCATTCTGATGAGTAGGTCATATGTAAGGGATACCAAAGACCTACAAGGAGGTAGGCATACACCCATCATGAAAGAAGGTTGGCTCTGTAGAACTTCCTATGACGAGAAGAATCATGAGATAACACATAAGATGGTGACCAGAGGAGATCCAAATTGAGCTATGATCCAAATCCAATTATGATGACCCTAAGAGATCGAGATCGAGTGATGATCCAGATCCAACATCGATGATCCAGATTAAGTGATGATCTAGATCCAATGATGATGATCTAAATCCAATGATGATACATATCTAGTGATGATGATCCAGATCCAGTGATGATGTTCCAGATCGAGTATGATCCAGTGATGTCCTAGGTCGAGTATGATCCAGAGATGTTCCAGATTGAGTATGATGCAGTGATGTTCCAAATCAAGTATGATCCAGTGATGTTTTAGATCGAGTATGATACAGTGATGATGATCTAGATCAAGTGATGATCCAGATCTAGATGAAGATGGCATGAAGGTAAAGATGACTTGGAGATGCAGATGATGAGAAGATCCAGAGAAGAAGACTAGTGATGAAAATTGTGTCGAGAGAATACCTTCCTAGTTAAGAGGAAGTGTTGACGTAATTGTAACTTTAGAATGTATTCACTTGTATTTCTTATCTATTGTAACCCAATGTTTATTCTAGGATGTTATCATGTCATGACATGCCCCAATGTTCCGATCGGGAGAATCAATAATGTAAACAAGTCATGTCAATTCATTGTGGGTAACCCTCCGATTGTTTAAGGGTTAAAGTCCCCGCAGTTCTTGGCCACTAGGGTTATTAGACTCTCCTAGTAGATGTCATCCCTAATAGGGTTTTAGTCATCACAGGATTAGTATAAATAGAGATTTGGACTCTCTATTTAGCACACATCACATACACACGCAAGTGTAGCGCATAGTTGAGGAAGGAGAAGACACTGGGGCTAGAGAACAAGAAGGTAACTGCTGTTGGGAGTGCATCTTACTATTTTGGGGTTTTACCTTTTGTGTTGATTCTATATCTAAGGAAGTTGTAGGGTTTTCTCCATTTATGGTTTCCCTGAGGAAAAACAATGTGTTCATTGTCTCTTGTGTTTGATTGTTGTGCGTGTTGTTCTCTTAGTTAAAGATCCATATAATGATAGCTTAAATGTTGAAAAACTAACAATAACACACCGCATCAGAATGGATCTGCACTTATATATGACCATGTGAGAACACACCACATCACAATGGCTCTGCACTTATCTATGACCATGTGAGAACACACTGCATCATAATGGCTCTGAACTTATATATGACCATGTGAGAACACACAACATCATAATGACTCTACACTTATATCGGGCCATGTGAGAACACACCGCATCAGAATGGATCTGCACTTACATCTGGCCTCATCTTGTCAAAAAGGATCTGCACTGATCATGTAGGAACACATCCCACAATCACATCAGAATATGTTTGTAATTATGTAATTATATCTGATCATGTGGGAACACATCCCTCAATCGTATCAGAATGGCTTTACACTGACCATGTGGTAACACAACCCACAATCACATCAAAATGTCTCTGCACTAATCATGTGGTAACACAACCCACAATCACATCAGAGAATATCTACACTTACATCTAACCATGTGAAGGTCAAGAACCATGTCAGAAGGGCCAATGGACACATCAATTCCCTTTGGAGGGAAACTTGATCTGGAGAACACAAAGCTTCTCTCTAAAGTACTCAAAATTTACTCTGGCTAATGGTTTTATCAATAGATCAGCTATCTGCTTGTCTGTCGCAACATACTAGAGCTTCAGTGCTCCTCTCTGCACCATATCCCGTATATAGTGATACTTGATCTCAATATGCTTTGACTTGTCATGGAACACTAGGTTCTCTGACAGCTTTACACAACTCTGGTTGTTGCAATATATACGAGTAGCATCCATATGGAGATCAAATACATCACAGAGTAGATTTCTTAGCCACACTACCTCGCAACTAGCTGAACAAGCTACAACATACTCTACATCGGCTGTAATTAGTGCCACACAGGACTGATTCTTGCTAAATGAAGAGATCACACCTAATCCCATAATGAAGCAACATCATAAAGTGCTCTTTCTATTAATGGAATTGCCTGCCCAATCTGAATCAACATAACCTTCCAGGTTAATATTCTAATTCCCCTCATATTTGAGCCCATAATCAACTGTACCCTTCAGGTACCTCAAAATATGCTTTGTAGCAATCAAGTGAGCATGTCGTAGATCTATCAGGAACTAGCTCAAGGTGTTCACAACAAAGAAAATATTGGGTCTCGTATTGGTCAGGTACATCAAGTACCCAATCATCTAACGATACATCGTAGCATCAATCGCTTCTGATGAAGCCTCACTCAATAGCTTCAGGTTTGATGCCATAGGTGTGGTCATGGCCTTGTATTCCATCATCCTGAACCTCTTTAGGATCTCTAATGCATACTTTGCTTGTCCTAGGGAAATTCCATTTGTATTATTCCACACCTCCATGCCTAGAAAATAGTGCATCATACCCAAGTCCTTCATTTCAAACTCAGCAGTAAGCTTCCTCTTCATATCAGCAATCAACCCATCCATACCTGTTACAAATAGATCATCTACATATAGTAGGAGTATCACTGGGTTACCTTCTTCAACCTTGTAGTAAAGGTTGGAATCTGCTTTACTTTTGGTAAAGCCCAAACTAGATAGAAAACCATCAATTATGTTGTACCATGTCCTGGGTGCCTGTTTCAAACCGTACAGGGCTTTCTTCAATTTGCACACATGAGTCTCCCTGTCATGTGTCTCAAAACTGAGTGGCTACTCCACATATACTTCCTCTTCTATTACACCATTCAAGAACACTGTCTTGACATCCATCTCGTGTACTTTCCACTTCATTACTGCAGATAAATCAAGTACTGATCTAGTGTAAGTATATCTGGATATAGAAGCAAAAGTCTCTTTGTAATGCCCTGGTTTTGACCCCGTTACATTAGATGTATATGATGTATATATTGTAATGATCATGGTGTGGAGCTAAAGGCCAAGGCCCGGCCATTGATCGGTAATGCTATGTTTTGGATTTAATTTTGTCACCGAAGGTCTATCGAGGCATGCAGCATATAATATGTTGGCCTTCATGTAAATATGCATCATAATTAATTAATGGACACAACCAGCTACGGTCGCGGCAACCAAATTGAATGGGACATGATTTTCTAAGGATAAAGAGGGTGAAATATTTAACCTATGGGCCAATGGGGAAAAGCCAAATGTCTATGAGAAAACCCATCAAGCTGTCAACTACCTTTCTTGTCTTTTTCCCCAAATCATTTATTTCTGCCAGAATGTGGTTGAGTTAGTTATTGCATGGAATGGGAAGAGTATGGGCAACCAAATTCGAATTGGGCAAAGACTCATTTTTGGAAAAACGTGTTCTGACTTCCTTGGCAAGGAAAATGTCCAAAAACCTATGCCATTCTGCTATGCATTCATGTTTTTTAGTTTTCTCACGTTTTTGGGAGCAGCTAGAGTTTTTCCTGTGTCTTTCATTCACGATTTTGGCTATTGGCTTCATTTTTCCCATGGATTGGAGGTCGTTTTTGTAGTGCTAGGGATGGGGTTGTCCTCCTCACGTTTTTGGAGCTGCTAGTGCATTTTCCATTCACGTTTTTGGTAGCTTCATGTGTTTTTACCATGGCTGTGAAGAGCCATTCACGTTTTTGACTGTCTCAGCGACTTTTGGCCTCACGCACAAGCTATTTGGGACGCTTTTCCCTGCTAAGAGTTGTGCTCACTGATAAGCTTCAGGATTGTGTGTTTTTCTCCACATTGTGATCCGTTTTTGCTGTTACATTTGGGGCTATGTAATTCGTTTTTCCCTGTTTAAGCTATGAGAGCTGAATTGATTGCCCGAGTGCAATTGTTGGTCTTTGGACTGTGTGAGGAGTAAGGGTGTTTGCTTGGTTGCTTGATAAACCTGGTGCTAGAAACCACACAGACAGAGCTAGAGGGCTGGCCTTCTTCTCCATCACCCCTGAATAGCACTGGAAGGGAATGCAGGGCCTGAGGGACTGTGTAGTAGAGAATGGACTGATTCCTTTTGTTGGGTGTGGATGGGTGTCTTAGAGGTCAGGCTAGTTCGAGTGTAGGTGTTCTTGGCTCTGTAATGAGCTCACCAGCTTAGCAAATTGCCTTCATCAACTCCTTAATGGCCTGATAAACCCAACTTGGTTGGCTTGGCTGTGTGTTTTTGTGTATCCTGGCTATGTGTAAGCCTGCTAGTTCCCTTATTCCTTGGAAAATCATGCCCAGCTCAGGGGTGGCAGCGTTGCTGAGAGATTGAGGAGCACGCTGGCCTATGGTTGGGTGGAACGTTGCAGCGACGTAGCTGGTTGCGGAGCAAATCTTTCATAAGATAAGTAATCTTGTGCATTTTACCTCTGCAATTCTATAATTACTGTTAATTAAATAGAAATGAACATGTTGAAATAATGATTGTGTGAATGCAAGTTGTTTCCGCTGTGCAAGATGAATTAATTCAGCTGTGTATGATGAACAATTGTATATGTGCATGTTTTTGCTTCAATGCATTCTACTTTATCATTATGTTTTGCCATTTTACTTCCTGTACATGTTCATGAGGCTGTTAGTATGCTTGGTTAATGCCATGGATCGCGTCCTCCTTGCCGGTCGCAGGCATGGGGACGTGACACTCTTCATAATCTATTCCTTCTTTCTTGGAGAAACCACGAGCCACAAATATTGCTTTATATTTATCTATGCTACCATCTGCAGCATGCTTGATCTTATAGATCCACTTGGAAGTTACAAAAGACTTCCATTCTTATCTTGGGACAACATCCTAGACATCATTCTTCATGATCGATTGATATTCTTAGATCATAGCATCCTTCCATTCTTTCCTTTTTTCTACTTCTTCATAGTTGGAAGGTTCTTTATCGATGAAGTCACATAATAAGGCTACATAACCTGAACTTGACCTGCTTCTTTTCCTTTCTCTGTGTATTTCTTCTGGAGCCCCATATCTTTCTGCTCCTTGGATAACTTCTCATGCCCAAGCAGGTTTCCTCTTGTGAGGATTTTTTTCTTGAGGTGGATATATAGGTTCTTGAGATTATTCTACTTCTCAATCTTCTTATGGAATTTTTTCCTTCATAGTTGTGTCATGAATTTTGGTACTTCTGTTTCTTCATGTTCTTCAGCAGGTCTCTTTCCGAATTTGTGGTAAGTCGAGTCTTTGTCAAATGTTATGTCCCTGCTAATGTCGATCTTCTTGAATCCTAGGAAGTATATTCTATAATCCTTCAAGCTTTCATAGTATCCCACAAATATACCCAAATATTTTGAGATGACTGACTTCTGGTTTATTGTCGAAAAACACTTCTCCAAGTGTCTTGTTCTCGAGTACTCTATGTGGAATATGGTTCTGTACATACACGGGACAACCAAATATTTTGAAATAACTGACTTCTGGTTTCTTGCTGAAAATCACTTACCCAGGTGTCTTGTTCTTGATTACTCTATGTGGAGTATAGTTCTGTACATACACAGTTGTTCTAGTAGCTTCTGCCCATAGATGCATGGGAAGATATTGATCATGAAGCATTGCTCTTGCAGCTTCCATGATTGTTCTATTCTTCCTTTCAGCAACTCCATTCTGTTGTGGACTATATGGAGTGGATAACTCCCTCTTTATCCCTAAATCTTTGCATAACTCTTTGAATTCATTTGATGTGAATTCTCTGCCATTATCTGATCAAAAAATATTGATCTTCTTTTCTGTGTAGTTTTTGATCAAGGCTTTTAATTCCTTGAACTTGTTGAATACTACATATTTTTTCTTCATGAAGTATATCCATGTCTTCCTAGAAAAATCATAAATGAAGGAAACATAGTATACATACCCACTTAATGAACTCGATGACATCAGACCACATACATCAAAGTGAATTTTTTTCAAGATTCCTTTATCCTTGCCTTCACTACTTGGAAATGTCTTCTTTGTGTTCTTTCCTTTTGAACATCCCTTGTGTACTCCATGTTTTGCTTGTATTTATGGAAGACCTTCAACAACTTTTCTTGCAAGTGATAGTGCCCTATAGTGCACATGTGCAATCATTCTATGCCAAAGTTCATTTGGTTCTACTGAGTCATGAACAAAGGCTTGTTCTGGTTGGCCCTTTAATCTGTATTATCCTCCCTCTTGTTCTCCAATTACTACTGCATCATTAATAGTATTTCCTTTTGGCCACATGATGACTTGGACATCGATAAATGAAAATATTATGCCTTTTACATATAATTTAGAGATGGAGAGAAGATTCTTCTTTAGTCCTAGTACAAATAGGGCATCCTTCATCTTCATAGACTTTCCAGAGTCTAATTTGTATGAGGATTTTCCACTACATTTTATTGGATATTTGTAGTCATCCCCAAGTTTCACCTTATGGGGTGATTCATGTTTTGATAGTTTCACAAATGATTTTTTGAATCTAGCCATATGTTTGGAATCCCCACTGTCTATAATCCAATCATTGCTTCCATTCGTGATGTTTCCTATGAGAGCAAAAATCAAGACATATTCTTCATCACTTGAAGAATCATCACTATCTTGTTTGATTCTCTTATTGGAAGGCTCATCATCTTTTGCACCATGAGCATGATGTCTTTTCTTGTTTCCCTTCCTCTTGAGAGATCTATATTTGTTTCTAGGATAATCTCTTGTAAGTTGTCCTCTTTCATGACATGTATAGCAAATCAACTTAGACAAATCTTTGGACTTTCTAAAGTTACTCTTTTGGTGAGAGTTCTTACCTTTGTGATGGCTTGTTTTGTTTTTCTTGGATTGTACTATGAGAGCTTGATCTTCACTTCCCATATTTTCTTCTCATGCTAATATTCGAGCTTCTTATTGTGAGCATTCCTCGCATGGTTTGCTAATCTTGACTAGCTTATTTCTGGTACAAATCCATTGAATGAAAGAGTCCTAAGCCCTAGGGAGACCATTCAAGGTGGCCATCACAATTTATTCATTCTCTACTTCTTCATATACTGCTTCTAGTATTTCCTTGATCAGAGAGACCCTTGTAAAGTAATACTAGATGGTCTCCATATTCTGGATCTTTACATTCTTTAATTGGTTTCTCAGAGTCATCTTTTGATTTATGTTCTTTCCTTAAAACAGTTTGGTTAGGGCATCAAACATAGGTTTCAAAAATAGGTTTAGGTTTCCTTAGGGAGGACACCTATGGCATGAGGTGATCCTTGATTGAATCAACAATAATTCTCTTATCCATCACCAATTTATTCTTGTGTAAGGCCTTAGCCTTATCTCCATCTAGAACAGGAACCTCCTCATTGATGTGGGAGTCCAACTCATTTTCTTCCAGGACCAACGAAATTCTATACTTCCAGGCTCAGAAGTTATCATCTCCCTCAAGATTTTCATCAAGCTTGGTATGATGAGACATCTTAACTAAGAACATTAAATGGAAAACAAAATCTTTAGATCTTACCAGGTTAAGATGTCCGAACTGGATTTGGAGCTCAATTTCTGCAGAGCTGGTTCAGGAGCGGATTAGGGTTTGACTTTCCCAGAGTTCTACACAACCAAAAAATTTGATATTGATCTCTAAAATTTGATTTTGGGGAGGAGATCAATCAAGGCCTAGGCTCACTCAAAAATTCCACTTCTGTGGAAAGCCCTAATTTTCATCAAAAGTGTCAAGTCAAAAACTAAAAATGCTCAAAATCAAATTCTCCTTCGACAGAAAGATGCACCCTAAAGAAGAGAGTTAGTCCAACTATCTTTTGATGAAAATATGTGTAGGGAGATCCAAAAATTAGGAAGCCCTAGTTTCCATAGCTGCATAGTGTCTTCTTCTGAGGTTAGCTCTGATACCATCTTAGATTTTTAACATTTTAAGCTAGCATTATCTTAGGATATTTAACTGAGAGAATAAAAAACACAACAATCAAACACAAGAGAAAATAGACATAAATATTTTCCTTGAGGAAACCATAATTGAAAAAAACCCACAACTTCCTCAGAGATAGAATCAACAGCAAAAGAAAAACCCAAAAAACAGTAAAATGATCTCCCAATAGCAATAGTCTCTCTCTCTCTTGTCCCAACTACTTCTTCTCTCTCAGCTATGCGCTATAACTAAGTGTGAGTGAGTGTGTGTTAAATAGAGAGGCTCACTCACTATTTATACTAATTCCTAACTTGACAATAACTCACTAGGGCCGACTTCTCTAGGAGAGTCTAATAACCCTAGGGCCCCACAACTATGGGGACTTTAACCCTTGATCAATAAGGAGGGTTACCCATAATGACATTACATGACATGTTCACATTATTGAGTCACCTGATGGGAAAATCGGGGCATGACATGACTCAATTACATTACAGATAATTCTCGGAATAAACAGCGGGGTGCAACACATAAGATATACAAGTGAATACATTCTAAAGTTACAAATACATCAATAGAGGACTGCGAACAACATTGTTTCCTTTGTGAAGCTGTGTGGATGGTATGTTTAGTCCATGGCACAGACATCAAGAAAGCCCAGATGATCACAACCTTAGGGGGTTGCGCACTAGACTAGTTCATGAAGTTTTGTGCCACACCAGCTGGAACACTGTAGAAGACCCTTGAGGAGATCTGAGCTACAATGATCTATGAGTTTAGGAAACCCAAATTAGAGTCACAATGTATTGCTGAGATTAAGGAAATTAAGCAAGCTCTAGTAGAAACTGTGTGGGACTTTGATCAATGATTCAATACATAGATGGCCAAAGTAAGATTCCAAATGTACAATGTACATCATAAGGAGTGGTTTATTGCTTCTCTGCTACCACATATCCATGGGGCATTGATGCAACAAAATATTGAATAGAAAACATAAGCACTTGAGCTAGCAATGAAGTTAGAGGCCTTGCCTATTGGTGACGGTGCCGCTAGAATGGTACAGATCCAATCACAACTAGCCAACATCACGATACAACTTCAAGATATCAAGAAGGGCAAAGAAGCACAAGAGGACTTGTGGTGCACAAAATGTAGAACAGATGGACACAGCGAGGAAAACTATCTGACCTTCCTAAACTATGTTGTGTTAGGTGCACCTAACCGTTTAAATGACCAGAGGATACCATGGTTTCATATATTCCAACCAAGAGGTCACCGCAATGAAGAATGTGTATATTTGCAAAAAGTTGTAAGTACCCCTGCAAACCTATTATGTAAATTTTGTAAATTAGTAGGACATGAGGAAAACGACTGTAGAGCATACGAGCTCTTGAAAGAAAATATAGTTGATACGTACTTAATGAAAAATGAGGGGTTCCCTTAGGTTGAACAAATGCAAGCCTCATATCAACCTGCACAGTTCCTAGCTAATCAGTACCAACAATCGTACGTGCTCTAGCAACTGTATGCACAACAAAACCAGTATTAGCAACACTACTAGTAGAACCAGTACCCACTGCAGCAACTACAACCCCAGGGAAGGGGTGGAGGAAACTTTAGAGGATGAGGTGGTAGTGGTGGATTTTGTAAAGGAAGAGGTAAAATTACGTGCTATAACTATGGACAACTGGGTCACTTTTCAAGAGATTGTTTAGATCCTGCAAGAACGTGTTCATATTGTAAGGAACATGACCATAATGTTGAACAATGTCCTAAGCTGATTGCAAAGTGGAAAGCAAGGACCATTGCCACAGACAACCCTCCATTGAAAATGAGCCACAATGTGAATGTGAATGTTGATATGATCGTGGCTAAACCGCAAGACCTGAACATTGCTATCATAACTAGAGGAGGTACGACGAGTGGAGAAAAACAAGATAACCCATAAGAACGACTGCAGCCACAAGTGAGACCGGTGGTGGAGAAAAAAGAATCACCAACCAACTAGAAATAGAAAGAAATATTTTGGGATGTGCAATCAGACTTCATAAGCCCAGATGCACCATCAAATTTTGCAGAAGTCAAGGACATGCTTGAATGGTTCCAACACCTGTTACAGAAGAAGGCTTCACCAAAGGTTAGTAAGATGAGAACTTTTCTATCAAGTTGTTTGATACTCATCCAAGTTAAATATACTATTTGAGAGTTGCAAGCAATGATAAAAGAGATCCCTATAGAGGTACAAATGGGGAGTAAGGTTAACTGGGTATGACAAAAATGTAAAACTGGCCATGAACTGAGAATGAATGTGTAGATAGGTGATTATGACATGGACTATATCATCTTGGATCTGGGTTCAGATGTCAATATCCTAACATGACATACATGGGAAAGCATGGTAAATCCATGCTTGGAATGGTCTCTGATCCAACTATGACTTTCCAATCAGGCGAAGGTACTACTCATTGTTTGACTGAGCAATGTCAATGTCAATGTTGAAGGATTGTGCACACATGCATACTTTGAGGTAATCAACATTGTGGATGATAAAAACCCTTACCTTGAGGGGCAAGGTGATTACCTTGACCAAATATATAATTTTACAACTATGCACGAAGACCATATCAGTCCAATGGCATATGGGAACCTAAGTTAGAAGTGTGCGAGTTCATGTAAGTCTGGTTCAAGGGAAGCTTTAGAGAATTGGCAAAATGTATTACATGAAGTCTCCATGAGAAGGTGCGCAAGATTTACAAGGTCTGTGCGATGGGTGGATACTAATTCAAGGAAGTTACACACCTATGAGAGTTTCATATACACCTTGGATGTGGCACCTAAGACCTACGATTCCTATGAGAAGCTGCGACAAGGATCCCAACAGGTTGCACATACAGTTGTATTTTTTCACAAACACCCTACAATTCATGATACAGTCCAGAAGCAAAAAGGGAGTATAGTTGAGAAGATAAAAGACAATAATGTTCACCAACACAGCACAGCTACTCGGCAAGACAATATAACCAGAGACACAGAAGATAATCCAATTAACTTCAGCAGGTCAAAAGTACTTGAAACAATTAAAGATCGCAGAATCATACAAAAGTGTTCGCAAGATGAAGTAGTTGTACAGCTCATAGATCTTTTGCAGGAATACCAGACCTTATTCCCTCTCAACTGCTTAGGAAAAAGGGGAATGGTGGAAGAATTAGAGGGGATGAAAATACCCCTACAATTATAGACTAAGCCAAGCCAGCAACAGTTGCGGGAACGGCATGATCAATATATCAGGGTGAAGCCATCTACAGAAGGAAAACTTGTCCTACAATATGACAACAGAGTATTCAAGCACCCATGCAAACTTAAGAGAAATTGGCTAAGGCCATATATGATCACACAGGCTATGGATATCAGTGCAGCACAACCCTAGAAAAGTCAATGGTACCCATGTCATGAGTTTGGTGAATGGCATTTGCCTGAAACCTCACTAAGACACGTTGAAAAAAAGAAGACGCAAACTTATCTATTGCAGATTTATGATAGAACCAGTAGAAAGCATGAGAAATAAGCCACACAATAATCAAGTCATCGCATAAACCCAAGCAAGCGAAGCAAAGTTTGCAAAGTGTGAGCAAAGAAAAAAGTCATTGGTATATGGGATAAGGAAAGAAGGGGCCAAAGGATGAAAAAAGCTGGAATGACAGGCTGGCTAGCATTAACCAGCAGATCCATGCCAAATATTTGTATGGCATTAAATTGATGTAGTACAAGGAGTAGGGCAGCGTACTTTTAGATCTCATCACCTGCCCTAGCACTAATTACCATAACTAGTCTGACAAGTACAACTCGAAATGCCAGCTACAGAAATTAATAAAGAAAGCATTGGAAAAGGAGATTGAAGATATTGATTAGACCTAAACCTCCTATCAAATGATGATTAAAAGACACCAAGGAATATGTATATATTCTACTTCCCCATCAATCAATTTCTTTTTATGCACAGTGAGCACCAAAGCTGAGCCATTACAAAACTAAAACCTGTCACCTATGTTTCGCTATGCCGACACCCATGGTAACTAATATTCCCAGTGAGAGTGAGGCATCAGAAGCAACTATCATCTTTTGTTTCCCCATTCCTGAGGAACTAGAAATATTGTCAACTAGGGATCAACATCCAGAGAAACCACCAGAGATCGACGTAATGCCAAGAAGAAGAAAGACACAAAGCATGCGGCATGGTCATGCTACCATTCCAAACCCTATCTCGCATCCTGTGCCAAATCCAATCCAGGGAATACCAGTTGTTCCAAGACCGCAACAAGCAGCTATGGCACATGACAGAGAGCTAAGGAAGCCCAATTAGATGCAGCTAGGAGAGGCATCTACATGACCACCACTGAGGCAAAGGAAATGTAAGGTTCTGAACCCTCCGGATGAATGAGGAAAGACACATGTTGTCGAGCAAGGAGATGATGTTGGAGATGAAGGCTTGATGCCATAGATAGAGCCAGAGGTACAGTAGGCTGACCCAAATTTCCCCTGTTACATTCCACCAAGAAGAGTTGATGCAGTAGAGGCAGAGCTTCCAAAGAAGGAGGTGACCACCCTAATAGCACCGTGGATCCCTGTCAGAATGACCTTTCTACACAACATCCTCCCCAACTTGGCTGTATTGAAATTCCAAGGCTACGACACTCAATAAAAAGAAAGGTTACAGATAAAAGATTGCATGAACATAACCCAAGCCACTACATTTAATGCCCAAGTGATCGAGCTAGAGAAGTGGGCCAAGGGACTGGCCACTGCAAGTCTAACCAACATGCTGTTCATCCCTCAATTTGGCCATAGCATACAGGTCACTACATATGTGAAGCAGTTACTGGTCTTCTTTCGTGAAGGATACTTATGGCTGGATCATCCCTATTGAGTTAATGTTAAATTAATTGCAAGGATAACAAGACTCCCATGTGAAGGCAAAGATCCTCTTGCTTACCTGTCTAAGCACAATACTAAACCCATTAAGCAGAAGCATAACCTTCAGTGAGCAGGCTGGGGCTACTTGCTTGGGCCCATCTAGGACAAGAGTGTCCTTGTTGCTGCAAAAATATTATCCTATAAAATGTTTCCTAAGATGATCCCGACCCAATGTTCGGAAGCTGTAGTGGAAATTGCAGATTTATGTTCACTTGGAGAAAAATTAAACTGGTCACGGTACTTGCTAAACCTCCTGATTGAAGATGTGATGTTGGCTTAGCACAATGATGACCACAAATTCTACTATTCTTGGTTACTAATTTTGATTTCCTTCACTATCTAGGATGACCCTCCATACTATGTACAAATGGATGTCCCGCTATCTTCCCTGGGTGCAAAGTACCAAAATCTATGAGAAGATAAGGCGGAAAACAATCACCAATAGGATAACAATATTTTATTCTTTATGCATGCAAATTCACTTTTCCAAGTTGTCCTACCGTCCCACAGGATCCACGCCAAAACTATGCCCAGGTATGTTTCCTTTGTCAAGTTTCAAGCTGATGCACACAATATAAACCTGCTCCCTCCAAAAGATGTGTTTCAGTAGGTACACTGAGCGAGCTTTATGGTGACAAATGACAATGTGGATGCAATCGTCAATATGTGGCTAGAGAAATGGCACGACCCACTCACAGAGCCACTGCCTGAAGAACAGAATGCAAAAGAACCACCAATTCATCAATTTAATGCTAAAGAGCATGAAGGAAACGATACCTAGGATAATCTGTCACAATATCAAATCGAGGACGATGATGATATGGATGAATCGGACTAGCATCCCTCAGAGGATCCACATACTGGAGATCAAGCATAAACACAGACCCATGTACAAGCAGAGGGAGGCCAATTGTCTCCAAAGAAGCAGAAGTCCAACAGAATGATGGACACAACTACATTAACGGATGCGGAGTTACAAGAACTTTCCAACGCTGTTACAAAAGTTACGTAAGATATCCTCGACGGTCTAAGGGACCAACAAGTAAGAATTTCCACCAAATTCCAAGACCACCTCAATAAGTTGATAGTGGCTATCAATGATATCAAGGACACTATGGAGGCTAAAACATATGGTGCTGATCCTAGTGTGCCACTAATTACATCGACGTTAGTGCCACCGATCAAAGTGCTCATTTAGAAGTAGGAACTCGTAGTGAATGAATAGACAAGAAAAGGTCCTAGTGATAACAGCGGTGAGATATACTTCTCCACGTTTCTCTTGGAGGAGGTCTAAAGCATCCAACATGAATTCGCAACCAAAATTTGGCTAAGGGAAAACGTTGTTGCTTACTAGGTAGCAAAGCAGCAAAGGAAGGGAAAGCTTCACAAGGCCCTATTGGAAGGGAAGGATCGGGAACTAAAGGAACGCATCAACCTCCTAGCTGAGAAGGAGAAGGAAGTATTATCCTGTGAACACAGTCGTATCACATTGGTGGATTTTATTAAGAATTCCATTGTAGCATTCCCACCAGGGGCTGGGAAAGAAGATGAAGACTCCCTGGCTAAAGTCGCTAAGATTGCAAAGATTGCTTAAGATCTTTAGAACCAAGTAGAATATCTATAATCCCGACAAATGCAAAGCACACCCCCAGAATTGCTGCCAAAAAGAAAAAGAGCAGTGTCTAAAGGTGCTCAGAAAATCAAAGAAGGAGATGCACTCTACGCAAAGGCCACAGATGTCATTGAAGCAATTTGGGAAACATTGCTCGAAGATGACATAGGTGAGAAAATAAGGTAGAGTGCGTGAGAAGAAGATGAGTGCATTAGTGCTGCAAATATAGAAATGAGGAAGTTTCCCCTCCAACAAAAGGTGATTAAGAATGTAGAGATCAAAAGCCTACAACAGGAAGTGCAAGCCCTTTGCGAGAAAGAAAAAGCTAAGGAAGCCGAGGTTGAGGAATTCCAGTCAGAAGCTAAGCAGCTCACAGGTCATATTCAGCTGGTGTAGCAGAAACTTTAAAGCATAGTGCAATCGATAGCAGAGGAATCCTTGGAACATGACTATTCTGACTATGTGGAGCAGTTGACCGCACAAGCAAAGGAAGCTGCGGCGAAAGTTTCCAAGGTTGAAATCATGGTATAGGAATTCCAAGACAAGGTCTGTACTTCTTTGCAGCCTGAGCCGACATGAGCAGCTTAAAATCGTGGATGAAAATAAAGCTAAGGAAAAAAACAAATTGAAATTTGGAAATTTTGAAATTTTTAAGGCAACCATAGCGTCGCGTGTACGTAACAATGATGTGGAACTAGAAGCAGAAGTTATGAGGAAATGATGATGCAAATTAAATATAACACCAAACTGGTTATGAAATAAATGATTGGAAGTCCAAAAAAACTATCAAGTACTGAGAGACCGCTAAATGTATCAAGATTCAATGGAGATTTGATGCTTGAGATAGGATAACACTGCAGGAAGCTCAAGTGTGGGGAACTCTGTAATGGTGTCCTTCCAGCTCATCAATACTTGATCACAACTATCAGTACCCAAAAGTTATGATGTCGATAATCATGGCATATCTAAGCAGAAAACCCGGTACACAATATTAAGGTCTTGTCCTAATTATTCACCTGGATAAGCCTATACGGAAGGTGACCCAATGCTCTTCCTATAAGATTGGGTTTCCCTTGCACCAAGCATACATCACTAAGTTTTGTTTATCAACCACCATATGTAGTTACAAATGGGTTGGGGAGTGTCATGCCGAGCATCCTTGTGGGCTAAAGATATTGCTGCAGCTTTCAGTGTGTCAGGTATATCTAGAGACAACAAGAAGGAGGATGGTCATAGTCTCCCAGTTAATTTGACCTAGTGAGAAGTCTTTGGCGAAGTCATCCTTGGCTATTAGTAGATCAGTATATTAGAGGTCTTGTCAGTGGCACTAGAGTGGAGTCTAGTAGGGACTAGAGTTCCTACCCAATTTGACAAACTCTGTGGGGTTCAAACCAGAGTCCCTACAGTTTTCCACAAATTCTGCAGGGTTGGCGATCAAGCTCATTTTCTAGAAATCTAGGTAGGAGCTCCTTGTATCAAGGGATCGAGGAAGGGCCACAAGGCCAACTATGACTTGTAATCTATGTTGCTCAGGTGAAATTTGTCAAATTTTTGCAAATCACTCACCTCCACCACCCTGGATAGCAGGGATTTTCTGGTTTTCAATATGGACAACTCTTCAAAGTCCATATCCATGGCGAAAAGGGTGGTGAAGAGAAAGAGGCATAAGAGATGAAATTGAGGAAGAACAAGAAGAGAACAAGCCAAAGCAACCCATGTCAAGCATGTGTAAAACCCTAGGAGCATGAGAATAGCGGAAGAACCAAGGCCACTGATATTGTTGTGTTGGAATGGGACATTAACCACCCTTGGTGAAATTGGAGGCAAACTATGAGAAGATGATGAAAGAGTCTGACAGGAAAGACAACATTCCGATTCATAGGGATATTGGTCCCAATACTAGAAGTGCATAGCTTACCTTGTCTACCCAAGTGAACTCTAAACTTGAACCCTCCATTTCCCATCCTCTCAATGGTGCCAAGAAACAAGTTGTATCATTGTGCTAACCCCGCAAAGAACCTAAGTTTGAGAAAGAGTTTCCCTGAAGGAACTTGAAGAAAAAAGAGGGCAAGGAGCAGGGTGCACAAGCTAAGAGACAGTAGAAGTTGTTCACAGTAAATTTTTCTTTTGCAAAAGATGTCATGCACGTCATGCCGCTTCATATGTCCCTTTCTTTATGGCTTGGGATGAGTGAGATGTGAGTGTTAGGGGGCTGTTAGCATGGGAAAGGGGCATAAGGAGGAAGTTCACACCGCGCAACAAAGGAAAATGCACCACGTGTGCGATAGAAGAAATAGAATATTGCGAAGGACGTAAAGGGCCCACGAAGGAACAATATAGAGGTGTGTGGTGAAGGAAAGACAATCATAGAAGCGCATAGGGGAAAAATAGTCCGAAAGCGACAGATGCAGAATCCAAATCATGGCCATATATGGTGGCGTAATCTTGCAGCTACGCACGTATCAGAATATATTTGTAAGTTAGGACAATAGTGCCTCATGTCAAGTAATGATCACCATGACTGTAGCAATAGGGGTGGCTAATGGTGATGGCTAACAGACTGCCAGTATGCAGTTAGCCCTACGTGGCCATGTAAATTAGTATAAATAGGAGGGATGTAATAGTTAGAAGGTTGGTATGGGTAGTTTTTGTCGATCCTTGTTAAGTGTTGTTCATCTTTAGTATCTTTTAATATGGACTCTATTTTAGGTCGGTTATGCAGTAGTAGTTTGCTAACCAGTGGTAAACCCTTGTGAGGGATGTCATTTTTGCTGTAATGTCATAGTGATTAGAGAAGATGAGACTTAGGAAGAGTATAGTAGCGATAGAGCGGTTGTTGAGCCACGGATCTAGCTATTGTGTGAGAAGACCACTAGGAGTAGAAGTATAGTAGAAGAGAGAACCAGAGAGCATGATAACCATAAGTGTGAACTTAAAGACACATCTCAAGATCAGTCTGCATCCCACAGACTACAAGATGCTATATCCTTTCTCATGCCAGATGAAGAGCACCTTTGTGGTTTTTCCGAGAAGGGTTTCTACGTTATCTCTTGTTTTTGAATTAATGGTTTATATGGTGAATGTTTATGTGATTGATTACTATTTTCTTTCCGTATAGTGTTGAATGTTGCTTAAATCTCTGTTATTATCCTACAATTGTTAGATGAATGATTAGAATGCATTGTTGAAGTGAACCTATATTATATCGGTCTATATGATTGTTGTCTTGAATCACAATGTATGTCATAGGTCCGATTGATGTGAATCGGTTGTGCCGCATAAGTGTGCCAGTTGCGAGGTGGAAAGAAATGTCAAGTAGAATGCGATGACATGTGTTTTTTCTCCATTGCACAAAACTGACTTCTCTATCCATCCAGCTTGCTACCTTCGTTGAGCCCCTTGGCTACGAGCCAAGGTATAATCCCTTGACAATCGTGGAAACATGGTTCTGACGGTTACCTATCTATGAGATATATCAGGTGAAACTCTGGCTTCTTCGCAGGTGTTGCCAATGGGGCTTGCTCTATCGAGTCAGTATCTTGGGTAGTTGTTGGATAGACGATGTGCGCGGAACCTAGGTCACGCGAGTGGGGAAAAGTGGCCAACAAAGAACCTGAATCCAACATGCAATTATGAAGGAGAAGGTTATCAACTAAGAGAGAGACATAAAAATTCGGGTGGTCTTATCTTTTTGGATCAACACTGTTGAGGACTATAAGCATATCCATAGGTTCAATATGTTCCTCTTCAAATATAGCATTATTACTAGGGGGGGATCCTCTTTGAAAACATCATGAGTTTTATTCTGACTATCCTCTATGGCTTTTAACAAATTTTCTTTTTGACCAGGAATTTGAATGATATCAGTTGCATAAGTAGTGACCTTAGCATCATTCCACCATTTTTCAATGTCAATGTTTAATTCTGGGACAACAGGGGGACTTTCAAAAGGAGGAGTTGTTACCATAGGTTTGTATTGTTTAGCTAGTGAAGACTTCTACTTTCTTTGATAAACTGCACCCTTGAATCTATCCTTCTTCATTTCCTAAACTTTTTCTGGAGTAGGCATTTCACCATAGAAGTTGAAAAGGAGGTCCTTCTCATAACTGTAATCTATGTCCTTCTTCCAATGCTAGTTTGACGAAGGGTGGTTTTTTCCTACCACATATACATGATTAGGCTCACATGAAGTTTTTTTCTGACCACTGATATCAGGAAGTCCTTGTTCCATGACATTATTTGCAACATAACAAGTACTCTCCTCATGGAATTTTTCATAGGGTCTACACCATTGAATCACTTCCTCTACCATGTTAGCTGAGTCTAACTGGTTTTGGATCCTAGGTTCTTGATGAGGGGCTTTCTTCTGATACATTTGATTTTTCTTGGGCTGAAATTTCCTTGATCAATTGTTCCTTTCCATCATCACCAATCTATTTTGCATGTGATTCAACTATGCACTATGATTGGCCATTTGTTGATTTTGATCAGTGATCAAGGTTTTCATCATTTCTGCCATCTCTTTCATGGGATTTTTGGAAGTTTCCTTCTCTTCTGACTCAATAGCATTACCCTTGGTCTCTTTGTTGTAGAAAGTATTTCCCTAGTGTAACCTGGAATGTTGGACTTGCCTGAATATTGCATATTCTTTTCTATTTTCTCGTCCAATTCCTGGGAAGTTTTTAGATCGACAGGTTCTTTATCTCTTAACCGGTACCTTAAGACACCGGTGAAGGATTCAATGTAGGATATGAGGATAGAGGCATCTTTTGGCTTGATGTCTCTAGGAAGGTTCGCAACCACACGCCTGAATTTAGTGTTAAATTCATCGATGGTTTCATTCTCCATCTTCTTTATGCTATGAAGGGCAGCAAGCAGATGTCTTGGTTCCTTCTTTTCTCCCCATTTCTTCCTAAAACCATATTGGAATTCGCTAAGAGTTTTATATGAATCATCATCTAGGTCGAGGTATCATTCTCTAGAATCATCTTTTAAGGATAAAGCAAATAGCTTAATTTTGACATCGTCATGGTCATGGGCAACATCATTGCAATAACTGACCAGGTGCCTTTAAAACTTTCGAAGGTGAGACTTGGCAGTGATGGCATTATTGCCCTGAAATATGGGGAGGTTTTTGATAGCATCATTTGGAATGGCATGGGGAGCACTTGCTATCTGAGAAAAGTCAATGGGGTTGAACAATTCCATCATTTCTTGAGATTGGTGAATATGACTCTCTAAAAATATGCGATGGATATCTGAGAGGGATTGGTCTCCTAAATCTTCAAGGTTTCTACGAGAAGTATGCATATTCAATATTTCTCTAATAAACCTTTCGGGATAAGGGAGAGGATTGAATAATTGCTGGCAGTTTCTTTGGGTAAAAATTATTGGAGGGATGTTATATACTGGAGTCGCTAGATGGATTGAGTTTTAATTTTTATGTTTTTTAAAGACAAGATCAAATTTTTTTTTTTATCTTTTTAGTTTTTTTTGAAAAAATTTAAGCTAAATCATACTTGGGAATAAAAGGATTTATCTTCGGTAATGATGCCAAAAAGTGTTTCTGACTTTCACACACCTGGGGGGTATGTGTTAGAAATATTCAAGCCACTCGGTGTGTCCTTGGGGGAAAATCTCGAGTCAAGGATGTCACCTTGTTCTTGACTCCTTCATTTAGGCTCAAGTCCTAATGAAGCCAAGGGGGGTAGACCCTATTAAGTTACTAAGGCTCATTACTTTAGTATGATGGTATTAAATTGAATAAGTCTCTTAGGAGTTTAAAATTAAGAATTGAGAACCACAGATAACAAGATGAAAAATAAACACAAGTAAGAACAATACCGACACACAATATATATATCAAAAGAAGTAAAAAAAAAGCAATGCCTTGAAATGGAGTCGCAAAATGATTAAATGTGCTTGGACGTGCTTAGAGTGAATGTTTTGCAATTGTCTCTCCGTACATTTTAAGTTAATATGAAAAATGAGTGGATTAAATTAGGTGAGGGGGGGACTTCAGATATACCCGAGGGGTACTTGAGGTATGTCCAAAAATAAAACCTTCATAGCTACTTGCAAGGTGTTTGTGGGCTGGATGGAGTCTCGAAGACTGTGTTCATAATACACTCGTTAGGGTGTAACAGAGATCGGTGCCTCGAGGTCACTTTCCAGTTGTTCCCACTCCTTTCGTTATTTTTCCACCGCTTACAATTTCTTCGAGGCGTTGGATTTTCTCCTAATGGTGGTTCATTGGGGAAAGTGAAAAATAATTAATCTAGTCACTCATGTTGATTTTCATGTATCTTGACTGATCAAATGAACCGCATCCAAAATGCAGAGCATACACACTAGAGTCTTTGTAATTTTTAGTAAATTTTAATCGATGTGTTTTTATTGGAAAGAAAACCCTTTAGAAACCTCTCTCAGTCCAAGTGGACCTCAATCGAGGAATAAAGGAGGGGGTTGATTTTAATTGATTGCTTGCAAATATTAATAGTGAATAATGAATCAGTAAAAATAAAACAAACCACAAGTTCTCTAATTAAATCTACGACAATCCTCTTTCACCTTTTGGTTCAATTGGGATTCGTGGGGTAAGTATTAAAGTTACTTAGAATTTATAATATGGAATATATGATGAAAGTAATCAAAGTACACTATTTTGTATAAATAAAACTAATCTAGAGAAAAAAATAGGAAAAATGCAAAAAAGGAAAAAAGGACGTGATTCCCCCATGGGGGGTTGGAGAAAGGGCTCAAAAGAGGCTATTAGAAATTGTTTTTTATTACCAGTGGTTACAATATAATAAAACTGATATAATTCCTCTTGTTTCTTATACATAATGAACCCAAGAGCTTACAAAGTGCAAAAAATAAAGATTTCAGAGAATGGGGAGACCCTTGGGGGGTTCTAGATGACCCAAAAGTCACTTTTCGGACAGAAAATCCTCCTCTTTTATGTTATAACTAATAAAATATTCCCAAAATCACTTTTAAAGTACCTTTGGGCCAACACACTTTCAACCGAAAACAACTAAGTTAAAACTAGTTAAAAAAAGGTGAAAAAAGGAACCAAGGAAAGCAAGCTTTCCTTGGGATATTGGCTTGTATTTTGGGCAGCCAATACGATGTGCATGAATTTTTTTATTTATATTTTAAATTACGAAAGAAAAATCTAATTCATGCAAGCTACAAATTTTCTTTAAAATGCCTTGCAAAAAAGACGATTTCCCTCAAGTTAGATCTAGAATGCTTATGAAACCTTTTTTAAGAACAAGATCTAGATTATGAGCTTTAAGAAGATAGATCTATGTTAAATTTCACTCTAATATGATATATTTAAACAAATCAAATATATGAACAAGGTAACCAAGGTACACTTGTAGCCATGGAGATCAATTGTGGAGCTTTCGGGTGGAATGTTGAGGGACTATGACTTTGAGAAAGTTTGGATAAAGTGAGGAAGAAAACTAAATTAGCACCCTCTCCAAGCTAGGAACCTGCAACTAATCCAAAGGATTGCCAATATGCTTGCGAGATCCAGTTAATACATAAACGGAGATATTATAATAGCATGCATATAATCTTATAAAGCCTGTTAAATCTAGATCTCTAAACATGCATAAAAGAAAAAGAGATAGACAAAAAAATTATTAACAAATTCCTTTCCTATCAATATCATAATAAACTTATTATCAATCTTTTAGCACTGGGTCCACAATATCAAAATAAGCAAGTTATGAACAGAAATAAAGGTTACCTCAGTGAAACATGGAAATGCGCATCCACACATAATAACATGAGACCATATTTCCTCCAAAGCTTCTCTTTATTTCAATGAAAAATATAGCAACATTACAACAGAAACAACTCTTCAATCCAACTCTAACTAGCTTTAAAAAAAGGAAACCGTGGTTTATTTATAGAAAAAACTGAAACCCTAGCCTAGAGGGGGCGTAATTCCCAAGGAGAGAGGGACTGTAGCTGCATGAGGATTCAAGATAAGCTTGATCTGAGTCTAACTGAGTCTAATATGAGTCTAACTGAGTTTTACTAACAATCAGAGTGCTGATCGGACTGACACATTAACTGGTTAAATAAAATGTCAAACAAATCACGTTCAGATGAGCCCACATGTGTGGATGAGAGAGAGAAGGTGAAAATCCCAAGGATGCATGATGTGGTGCACTCCCTCTTCAAAAAAGTCAACTCGTTCAATCAAGGCATGGTCAGCTCTAGTCAATCCAAATCCGATGGGATTGATTTCAGTCAAATCGGAGCAAATCCCACTAATTTAGGAATTCTGATTTTCTCCATTATGTAATTAATTTATCAATTAAAATAATCAATATTTCATTTTTAGGGTTTTCGAACTTGAGTGATGGAAAAATTACTCAAAACTTAGGAAAAGTGGGTTTATGGGTTTACCAGGTGCTTTGATTTAGAAAATGAGCACACCCATGACTGAAACTGATTTATGAGCCCACTTTTATTACCAAACCAATTTTTCCATTTAGACTATCAAAAAATAGCCTAAGTTTTGGAAAAATTAAAACTTAAAAAAAACTTTAAAACATTAAAAAAATTAAAACCTAGGGGGACTTACACATGTTCATATGACTCGACCATAATTCCTAGCATTTTTATACATTGACACATAGACTCTAATAACCTCAATAGGCCTAAATGTCAATACGACCACCCCAACTTTGGAGGAGTTTGGTGAAAAACTCAGAAATTACCAGTCTTTTATTCAACAACCAATAATAACTGAGGGAGAAAAGACCTTGGGATGATAGAATTGACAAGTAATTCTAGGAGACCGAGTCTTTTATAGACACTACCATGCTAGAACACTTTATTACAACTCTCCTATGGGGTATGAACATGTGATATAGTACAACAAGCACTACCCATAAGCAATTCTGAAGGTCTTCTGAAGTTCGAAGAAATCATCTTTATCTAGTTCGAAGAAATCATCTTTATCTAGTTCATCAGGATCACTTGATAAAAAACCACGGAGTACAACTTAGGTGGTAACAGGGTCTAAATATTCCACAGAGGAACAAGGGAGGCCATAAATATGTGATCAACCATGTGTGATAAAATTGTCTATAAAAAATGCCATCCAATGTGTAAGGTCAGAGCGGTAACATGATAGACGAAATACATTATAAAATCCATCCCAGATGTGGAGTAATGAAGACCCAGGTGGAAGAACTAGCCATCCATTAGTACAATACAATGACAAATATCTGCATGTGATTGCAAATACATGGAGGAGTCCTGGATACATAAGAGTACAATGGCCATGAATAGGCATGATATACAAAATGTGTCATGTTTGGTCATGGCCATGTATAATATACAATAGATCAAAATCTCCAAAGTGGATGAATATGTAAAATAGATCAAGATATCCATAATGGCTGAAGATATACAATGGATAAATATCTCCGTAGTAGCTGACGATATCTGATATACACTGGAATCAAATCACGAGAGTGGAAATCCCATGAACACTAGCACAATCAAGGAGGTAGCATATATGGAAAGCCACAAAGTTGGAAGGTCTTCTACATGAAACTCTATGATTAGATGTCCTACTATGTGAATAGATATGTCGAGGTCAAACATAGTAGTACATCATCTGATTACCGGTCATTGATGTATACCAATAGCAGATGCGAGATCACCCATCGATAATGAAAATGGGAATCAAGGTATAGAGTACAATCTAACAAGTGTGAATATATTTTTTGAGGTCAAACACTTGCAAGAGTCCATCGACTAGGGGAAATTGATGTATTCCCAAAATAGTTGATGTCGAGAGAACCTACCAGTGATGATTGTATGTCTCAAGACACTAAAAGGACTCTAGACTCCTATTCCATAATAATTGATCTGATGTCGATGGAATGAAATATGCTGGAAGGATGGAATTAAGGCATCCCCCATCAACCAACATGAGGTACTGAGGAATGGTTGAATCAGGCTTCAACTTCCTTTGAATAAGAGAATAAAGGGAAATGGTGAATTAAGGTAGGCAGCATGGACTCGATATGCAAACTGGGACATATCTGTGACACAAGAGCCATCATTAAAGGCTCCATATGGAATAGAAGATTAACCAATCGATGGAGATAAACTCAGAGTAACGAGTATAGCTCCTAAATTCAAACTAATAACCCAACCAACATATGTGATATACAGTGCTCTTTTTGAAGACGACATGACTCAATCTCTACCAAAGATAACATCTTTTCCTGTCCAACTTTTTTGTTTTTGTACTTTTTCAGATATTTTGAAAAGCTTGAAAAATAATAAAAGTGATTTATAGTACAAATCTAGGAGGAGATGAGTGTCAAGGGACAAGCAAACTAGTTCAAAGCAGTGGAACATGCCTATGCTCAATGCAAGGAAATATGTGCACTATAACGACACGGAGGAAAAGGTATCCTCAGTAAAAGGGATGATCAAGCTACAAAATATATGTAAAAAGGCTATGCTTGGATAGGCATGAGACAATATCAGGCTATATGGATGATAACTCAAATTCAGGGAGCCGACATAAGGCTCAAGAAGGAAAGAAAAAATCACGAAAATGCAATTACAACTTGATATATACAAGGGTGTCCCAAGGGAAATGGCTAGCATAAAGTTCAAGAGGAGTATGAAGCTCTTTCACAAGCACATGGCTAGACTAAAAAGGGTCTCGCACATCCTAAAGGAGAAATGTCGGCATGGCTACCAAATGTAATAAAGGATCTAACTAAGGCACCCATGTATGGGAAAGCTCTACCATTCACATAAATCCACTTCTAAAAGTAGCATGAAGGTTCTGTGATATCATGTAATGGGCTTGTACCTAAGGTTAATATGAAACAGTCATAAGGTCATGAAAAATGCAAGCGGATGTAAAACTCTAACCTATATGCCACTTTAGACATGATACATGTAATAGACAGAAATGAGAGAAGACCTCAGAGAGAGTGTACAAAAGAACGGACCCTACATGACAATAATATTAGTCCAAAACAGCTGGAAAAATTAATAAAGAGTCCAAACTATAGGATATAGGGAGGATCTTAAATGACAACTACATTCAAAGGAAACAATGTGGTGGATGATGGGACATAAGAAGAAATATAAGGTGTAGACCCAAGGTTCACGTATCCACCACCACCCCCATGAGAATGAATATTAGTGTTAAGATGAAACAAAGGGAGTGAGAATCCTCCACAAATGGAGTAGAGGATGGAATATGACCACTCCCGAATCTATGAGTGAAGTAAGGGGATGTGGTTCCCCCCAGCCCAACACCAAGGTCCTCATTAGGACCAAGGACGGGTGACAGAATACCAAGCATATGGAAAATAAAAGGATCTAAACTTAAGAGAACACAAATATATGGAACTAACCGCAATCCCAAAAGCGAACTAGCACAAAAATAGCACACTCCTAAAAAAAGTACAACCAAAATGAAAGCAAGCTAAGGGAAGGATATGTGATCTCCCAAATGTAACAGGTATGTCTCTCCTAGGAGAGGCCAGAGACTCCCATACACTTCTAGTGGAGGTATGTAACCAATTATAGTGGACCTTAGCTTCAATGCATATAATGACTGTGTTGTCTGAACCCTACCTCTCTAGGAAACTTGTAGAATAACCTCTGCAAATATCCCTAGATACCTAGGTAACGAAACTAAGGTCACCTCAATATAAGCAATTCTCAGGCAGACAGTCATAGGATGGATCGACCGTATGGGAGGGTAGAAAATTATGAAACTAAAAAGATCCCCCAAATACGAATTTGATCCTCGAAATATCTTCCGTGCTCATAGAAAGTGACCATGGGTCATCCCATTCACAATCGCATGCACTGCCTTGTGCTTAACTCCCATGTAAGAGGAGCATCCTGAGAAACACTAATTATATCAAGTGTTTCACTCTCTCACCTAGAAATACATCTAATTGTTTTGTTCACTGGTATTGGAGAATTTACTCGCAATGAACTATTCCAATACCTTAAAACCTATTCTTGTTGATGCACCGTAGAAAAGAAAAGAGTGTAATTCATTTTATTAAGCGTTGATTTTAGTTGGCTGTGATTACTTAAAGGGTAAATTGTCGTGCAACTCATGAAGTTATGAATCAACAATGAAGTAAATATGAACACCTAATAATCAATGCCAAGTGCAATTGTGTGGAATGAAAAACAAGGTATGCCACTACATGAGATGCATATAAAATTATTCCTTTTTGAGTTCCAATGCAATCCTTCCTATATGAAATCCTAAACACAACTCTCATTCAAGAAATCCAATGCAAGTACCTCCTTAAACCAATATGTGAGATGCATGTAAGAATGCAATTATTTTGTATTTTCAATAGAAAAGAATGAAAACGTAATAAAAGTCATTAAAATTCTCAGTCTTTGCAGCAAGAATAAAACACAAGCCCAGCAAGACAACGAGAAAAAAAAATGCACTAATGACAAAACAAAAAGGAGATAAATGACTAGAATTTCTTTCAAAGAAAAATCAATGAAAAGCGGCCTCTCGTCACAAAAGAAGCAGCCAACATACAACATCAGAACCTAGGAAGACCTAGCCACACTCACAACCCACCAATCAATTTCCCATAACATCAAAATCAACCAAAAGGGAGGATTTACGCGACTGTATAAAGAACATCATTGTATGTATGTGATTTTTGTCCAAAAATCTGCATGTATACGCAGAGTTTGGCTAGACACCCACGTATGTATGCAACTCTTACCCAAAACCTCTGTATAGAGAGAAGAAAGTGGTAAAAAGAAGTCAAAGGGTCAAGCCACTCAAGGCGAGTGTAAATGTATGAACATACTATAAAATTCGACATAGAAACAGCAAGAAACAGAGACAAAGTATACAACACGCTGTGCCCCCATCCCTAAAGAAAAAAAAAGGAGCTTCCATAGTGGAGTCGCCAATTCTGTTATGGGGAGAAACTTCATATGGCTTGGGGTGTACCACAATAGACAACTAGACACCAAAAATCAATATTTCCCAATATGCAAGAGAAACCAAACATCTAACACTAAGTGATATCGAATCGTACCTTGTTCTGGACGGTTGAAGTAGATCCCTGTTGAGCTTTTCCAATTCATGCTTTCTTTAGAAATTCACTCTCAACAACAACAAAAAAAGAAACACATGCTATATAATGATGTGTTAGACCTACTCTAGCATATATATTTAGCAATGTATAAGAAATTAAACATATCCATGGATTAAATATTCATTCAATTGCACATTAATTGGACGTGAAAATATATTTCTTTTAATAAAATCAGAGATTACAAAGTGACAACCTCTGTCGGCACGTCTACGAACCAGAGAAACCAAGTCTTCCACCTGGGCTTACACCAACTCAATCCTCCATATCTCGATAGAAATCTCACAAGACAAAGGAAAGCTTGGGAAGAACAAAAAGTGCTTTGAAAGGGAAAAAGGGATGCAGAATCAAGTACAAGAAAAATGAGGCAACAACGGACTATAGTTTCTTTGCTCTTCAATTCCCCCTCCTCAATGTATCCAAGGAGTTCCTTTAATAGCACTCCAAAATGGTAATGGAGGGTCAAATCAGAATGTTCTCAAAGCATTTTGAAGGCCAAGAGTCAAGTGTTCAAGACTCATACAAGGAAAAATACAAAACTATTTGGCTTTATGCACACATCCCGATGTATGCGGGTTTGAGATAAAAAATCGTATGTACACGTGAGTATGAGTTTAAAAGTCATGTACAACAATAAAAATGGGTTTTTAAGGGATGATCTTTGAAAATCAAAGTATAATATAAGTCCATGGGGTCTAAAGAGTCTGCAGAGGGACAGGGGAGGCCATAAATATGTGATCAGCCATGTGTGATAAAAGCCGCTATAACATAAGGGAAGAAAACTGGAATTTTCCAATCATGGGGTTGAAACTTCCAGTGGGAAATCATGTCAACACCATATAGAAAAACAACAAGATTCTAGTGAAATTAGTGATGATAATAAAAAAGAAAAAGAAGTACAAACCTTATGAAGAAATTTCTAGAGAATTTAAAAAATTTAAACCAGCTATGTTTAACGGTGAGATCAAGAAAGGAGAAGAGGAAGAAGCATGGTTATCAGGAATGAAGAAATAATTCCAAATCTATAATTACTACGATGAATTGAACGTGAAAATGGACATTTATAACTTAATTGGAAAACCATACATATGGTGGAAATATATAAAAAAAAAGTAAAAGGAATAAAAGAACGATACGTAACATGGAAAACCTTTAAAAATATTTTTAAGCGAAAGTACCTTTCAAAAAAGTACTATGAATAAAATACTAAGGAATTCTACGAGTTAAGGTTAGCATCTATGCCCATGAAAGAACTCTGTAGTAAATTCTTGTGTGTGCTTCATTATGTACTATATATAATAGATGAAAAACAAAAAATATAACACTTTCTTAGCTTCTTTCCTATCATGTTTAAGGAGCATGTTGAGTATGAAAATGTGAAGGAGCTAGAAGAAGCAATGAGAGAAGAAAATTTATGCTATGATTGGATTAAAAATAAACTAGAAAGTTTACCAAATTGGAAAACAAAAATATGAGATAAATTTTATCTAAGAAAGAAGATTAATAAATTTTACAAAAATACTGGGAATAATTAAACAGGGTATCAAATAAGTAACTATAAAAATTTTAAACCATAGAACCTTGCAACAAAAGAAAGAGAAGCTCCCACTAATTTAAAAAAAAACATTGCACAATGGGAAACCTTAAAAGGTTGGGAATTTGGCAAGCCACATTATTTTAAAGATTTTATAAGAAAGAAAAACTGTAATAATGTTCACACCATTCACGAAGCTGTTACAGTGGGATATATGGTGAGGAACATGCCCAGAATCAATGTTGCATTGGAGAATAGAAAGGTAGACCATACAAATCCAATGGTCGATATGAGGTATGATAAAAATTCAACCCATTTACATACTAATTGATCCAGGTGCAAGTTTGAGTTATGTATCACCTACTATTGTTGAATTACATAAATTAGTACAATAGAAAAATTAGAAAAATATTGGTTGGTACAGTTATCCACTGGTACTAAAAATAAAGTCACTAGTTATGTGAAAAGCTATGAAATATTAATGAATAAATTTAATACACATGTTGATCAGAATATTTTTACATTAGGTTCCTATGATGCATTGATAGGAATGGATTGGTTAAAATAACATAGAGTCATGTTGAATTGTTATGCCCAAAATTTTACATGCATAAATGATACTGGAAACACAATTAAAGTAAAATGGATTCCCAGAAAGGTTGCATGAAAGGAACAAAGTTCATCAATAATAGAATAACCAGTATAAGTAATGTATAAATGCCATAAAGGGAAAGTAATGTAAAATAATATATATTACATAATAGGGCCGCAGTAATTTATATCGTGAATGGGGAAGAGAGGTGACTTTCCAAGTCACATTTTAGTTTATTTACATTAATTAACCTAGATTAATAATTAAATTTGGCTTTTGTTACATTAACATAGTATTACATATCACTAGTTAATATTTAATGTATTTATTATTATTGTTACATTTCCTTCTCCTTAAGGGAAGCTTTGTCCTCAAAGCTGTATTGATAGCAATGTCTATTTTTTTTTAAAGATCATCTTAGGATCCTTTCCTTTTTGTATTTGCAACATTTGAGGAAATGAGCCGATATGAGTTACGAATTCCCCAGGGAAATTGTTGCATCATATTAGCTATGGTCCATCCCAAATCTACTTTTATCGGAGCTCTGAGATCATTTTGTGGGACGATACGTCTAAATTGTTTCTTAGTATGTCGATATTCTCACAAATCTGTAGAAATAATAGATCAATGCTATGTGCAATGATGCTAAAAAGAAGCACAGGAAATAGATCTTGCTACTAAGAATTCTCACAAGCATACACAGGAAAAATAGAGAGAAGAAAAGAGACTGAATCACATGAATGAAGAGATGAATATTGGTGTGTATCCTTCCATTGAATAATTATGAATAATAGAGTACATAAATAGATCTTCCCTCATAGGAAAGTCGAATTGTATGGAAACAACTCATAAAGCTCAAAAAGGCTGACCTACCCAAATATAGCAAACCCTCATAGGTGGATAAAGCACTTGCTAAATCTATCAAGGACCTCACGAGTTGGCAAAATCATGAGTGAGTTTTCAAGGAGATGGAAGTAACATGCTAATCCTAGAAAATGGAGAAAAACTAATGGAGGATGGGTTGGAAACAAAAGCACCTAGTTTCCTAGTTGACTAGCTTTTATCTTATCCATAGAAAAGCAGGATAAAGCAAAAAAAGCAAAAAAAACAGAAAAAGAAGAAAAAAGCAGAATTTGCTATAAGGTCTTGCATACTAATTCTAGATGAACCCAGAATCAGAAATAACTCATTCCTAGGATATAGATGGCATGCATTGACTTTAAGGTGCCACCTAATTAAGCTAGTGGGTGAATAATTAATCAAATAATGATTAATTATTTTATCCTAAGTTGTGAGTGGGTTTAATATATTCTAACACCTCCCTATAAGTCTGACTTTATGATGGTATGACAAAAAATATGGATGCATATAGGGCCCGGCAACAAGGCTATGGTCACCCTTTTACAATAATAATGTCCAAAAAAGTGAGGAAAGAGGCAAAACCACATGGGGAAAATCCTCCCTCAAGATAGGACAAGGCACAAAATTTGAAATATGTATGTCTTCAACATATCCTTATCTTCACTTGAATCAGCTGAGTGAACTTCTTCTGGATGGAAGACTTGTTGAAGAAATCATGAACTCCATGATCATGTGCTGGAGTGTAGAACCTGCAAGAAGGAAGAGGAGAGACTCCTTGTATCTCATCATCTGATGAAGTGGGAGCATTATCTGAATGCTTCTTGATGCTGTCAAACTCTGATCTGCAAACATAACCTGAAATGTAAAAGAGATCTATGCATACTCCTTCCCAAAGAGTACAAAAAATAAGGCAATTTATTTCACACCCAATTCCCTGAATAGCTGCAAAATTGTGATGTGAATCACATGTACATCTTCCAATCTGCTGTAGCACCTGTATAGATATGATATGAGGCTGATAAAACACTGATATATCAGAAACATTAGCATATGGAACAGCAAAGACAAAGGCTTCAGTGGCTCCATGAGGATATAGGGCTAGACTAGGAAAATTATGAACAACTGGGGAAAACTGATAGGTGTAAAAATCTGAATGATGGATGGGCATAAGATCTGAACCATAAGTGTTTAGAAAATATCCAAACATGTTTAATATCAGTCCAAATATGACTAAGGACATGGATAACCAGCCAATTAAATATAGGAAAGACTTCAAACCATGCAAGATAAGTATCACTGCATAAGAGACCAATGAGGAATCAATAGGTGATCTTGGGATTTGTATAGTCTTTGGATTATTCATAGGTATGGTATATAGTATGTATGGTGGTAATATATGTGTCATGACATGCATATCATCCTGCAAACAATCTTCTAAATCAGATATACAAGCTTGTGAGGAAGAGCTGCTCAAAGGTAAGTCAATATCTAGTGAAAAATCACAATTTTTGGGAGATGAATCTAGTAGACTGAGAGGAGGATCATCAAAGAAAGATTTTGATATTTCTGATTCTGATATATCAGAGGATAAATCTATATCAGAGACATGAGAAAAGGAGAGAACTCTGGCACCCAAAGCATAAGTTATATCACCTTGGAACTGCGCAGTATGACATTGTTCTGAGGAATCATCAGGCTCTTCTAGTTCATCTGGAACTTCGATCTTGTGCTTCTCAAGAAGATGAGACATGATGTCCATATTCTTCTTGAAACACTTATTCTCTGAATGAAAACCCTTGCTGCAATAAGAACACTTGGATGTGCTCCCTTTCTTCTTAGCTTTCTTCATTAAATATTCATATGAATCTTCATCTTCACTTTCTGACTTTGGCTTCTTCACAATTTGCTTCTCTTTTGATTTGCATTTCTTGCTTCCTTGAACCAAGAGAGCATGATCCTTTCCCTTTGGAGAATTAAGGACACCCATATGGATCAATTTATCTTTCTCCTTTGTCAGTGAATCAAGAAAAGAATTTAAAGAAGGCATTTTCCACTTAGGAACAGCAAGCCTAGTAGCATGAAAAGTAGACACAAAAACTGAGTAATCAGGACCCAATTTTGAAAGAATGGAAAGGATTAATTGATCATCTTCTTTCTCAATCCCACATTGCTTGAGCATTAGAACAAGTGACTTGAACTTTGTGAAGAAACCCTCAAGAGATTCGAAATTGCTTGGACTCAGTGAGAATAACTCAATCTCCAATTGATGCGCTCTTAGCTCATCTTGAACTCCAAAGAGAGACTCCAATTGAGTCCATACTTGGTTTGGAGTGGTAAAACCATCTAGATGAAAGAGTAGATCAGGAGAAATAGAGAGGCAAAGCAATCCATAGGCTTCATCCAACCTATTATTCCACTTAGCTTTCTCAATCACAGCATTGGGCTCATTCTCCAAAGCTAGTGTAACTCTATATAATCCTCTACTGCGCAATAGAATGGAGATTTTTGGTTTCCATTCATGGTAGTTGAAGGAAGTAATAATTATAGCTGATGAAGAATCCATATTGCTGAATTGATGTGCTCAAGAATCAAATCTCTGCAACCTGCAAAACAAACTAGGAGAAAATCTTGAAGCTCCTCTTCAGAGAGGGATAGGAGACTGGAAGCACTCCTCAACTCTGTAGAAATAATAGATCAATGCTATGTGCAATGATGCTAAAAAGAAGCACAGGAAATAGATCTTGCTACTAAGAATTCTCACAAGCATACACAGGAAAAATAGAGAGAAGAAAAGAGACTGAATCACATGAATGAAGAGATGAATATTGGTGTGTATCCTTCCATTGAATAATTATGAATAATAGAGTACATAAATATATCTTCCCTCATAGGAAAGTCTAATTGTATGGAAACAACTCATAAAGCTCAAAAAGGCTGACTTACCCAAATATAGCAAACCCCCATAGGTGGATAAAGCACTTGCTAAATCTATCAAGGACCTCACGAGCTGGAAAAAGAATGAGTGAGTTGTCAAGGAGATGGAAGTAACATGATAATCCTAGAAAATGGAGAAAAACTAATGGAGGATGGGTTGGAAACAAAAGCACCTAGTTTCCTAGTTGACTAGCTTTTATCTTATCCATAGAAAAGCAGAAAAAGTAGAAAAAGCAGAAAAAGTAGAAAAAAGCAGAATTTGCTATAAGGTCCTGCATACTAATTCTAGATGAACCAAGAATCAGAAATAACTCATTCCTAGGATATAGATGGCATGCATTGACTTTAAGGTGCCACCTAATTAAGCCAGTGGGTGAATAATTAATCAAATAATGATTAATTATTTTATCCTAAGTTGTGAGTGGGTTTAATATATTCTAACAAAATCCACATAAGTCTTCTGTGAATATTCATTTTGACCCTGTCATTGGTGAAAGTGACGACTATAATTAGGATCTATGTAAGGTGTAGGTGTTGTTTGTTCTTCTTTTTTTGGACTGTGGCGAGGAATGTCTTCACTTCCTCGATTTGATTTTTAGGTGCATTTTTTTGGATTTGTGCTTCTTGGTTCTCCAATAGTTTGTTATGATTCTGAATCTTTTCGATTCTTTCATCTTGCGACATTTTTTCAATTTCTAACTCCTTGATTTGATTCTGCAGTTCCTGATTACGATTATTTAGAAACTGGTTTTCTTCTTACTTTTCCAGTATTTTTCCTTCGAGGTCTTCACCAGAGTGTTCCCTCTTGCTACTATTTTGCAATTTTTTTATTTTGTAATTAGTGTTTTGTTATGATTTTGTAGTTGAAAAATATCTTTTGTATTGCTTGATAATACCTTGTTGAATTTTGTCAATTCCAACTTATGTTTCTTCTTACTGTCATCATGTTGTTGTTGGAGTCTTTCTTTTTGTTGTTGATGATGATGTAATTCTGTTTGCTGATTTCCTAAATTTTCATGTACTTGTGCCAATTCATCTTCTTTGTCGATGACGACTTTGTTAATACGACTAATTTCTTCTTCCAATTCAATAATATTCTGATACAGATGTTATTCGACTTTTTTTTACTTTATTATCTGGTCGCCAATTTTTTGAATGATGCCTTCGAGACATGATATTTTCTCATCTTTATCTGCTATACTTTCTATGAGTTTTCTTTTACTATCCTCAAAAAATCCAATATTCATTTCTGAGGTAGTAATCCTTAGTTTATGTTTGTCGATTTCGAAGAGTTGACTATTATTGGCGATTTCACACTCTTTTAGCTCATTTGAAACTGCCCATAACTGTGATTGTAATTTTGGTATCATAGTCACCATGACTTCTTGAATTCCAATTTTTTCAATTGGTCTTCTTGTTTGATAGCGGATTTTGGTTGATTGTGTAGCCCTCTTTTCTTTCTCTTTTTCAATGATAGAAGATCTTCTTTGATTAGATTAAATAACTCCCTTTTTTTTCTTTTTTTCCAAAAATAATATCCAATAATATTATTTCTTTGTATTTCTTTTCTTTTTTTTGTTTCTTCCCTTTTTATTTTATAATAATAATAATTAATTAATTATTTAATAATTATGTTAATAATTTTATAAACTATATATATATAGTTTTTTTATAATAATTAATTATTGTATTAACTATTATATAATAAAAATATTTATTTTATTATTTTATATAATAAAACAAAAATTGGAACTATTATAAATATATTATAATAACTCAAATCAAAGCAAAACCATGGTTGAAGCAGAAAGGAAAACCATGTGCTTGTTTTACTTTAAAAACAAAACCATGTGTTTGTTTTACTTTATCTTTTTTTTTATACTTTCCTTTCCTTTTCTTTTCTTTTACCTCCCTTTTTTTGGTGGGGGGTGGTTGTCTTACTTTAAAAACAAAACCATATGCTCTAATACTACTTGAAAGGAACAAAGTTCCTCAATAATAGAATAACCACTATAAGTAACGTATAAATGCCATAAAGGGCAAGTAATGTAAAATAAGATATATTACATAATAGGGCCTCGGTAATTTATACCGTGATTGGGGAAGAGAGGTGACTTTTTAAGTCACCTCTTAGTTTATTTACATTAATTAACCTAGCTTAATAATTAACTTTGGCTTTTGTTACATTAACCTAGTATTCCATATCACTACTTAATATTTAATGTATTTATTATTATTGTTATATTGCGATCAGAGAGATATTTGCCTTACAAATGAAAAGATATGTATGTAAGGGATGTAAAGTATCTATAGTCTATGTAATGGATGATAAATATAATGATAATAAACTTTAAAATAGAAGATATACCTATCTTAAAATATTTTCTAAGACATCTTTCCAGAAGAATCCCCTACACTACATCCAAAAAAATACATAGAATTTGCAATTGATATGATACCAGGAGTGGTACCATCGTCAACAGCATCATATCGGATGAATATAATAGAACTTACATAACTTAACCCACAATTACAAGAATGATTTGACAAGAAGTATATTCGTCCTAGTGTTTCCCATTGGGGAGCACCGATCATATTTGTAAAGAAGAAATACATAACTCTAATATTGCGCATAGACTATCGACAACTAGATAAGATGAATATTAAAAATCAATATTCTTTACCATGGATAAATGGTCTATTCGATCAGTTCCATGGGGAAACAATCTTCTCTAAAATAAATATAAGGTCTAGGTACCACTAGGTATGAATCAAAGATGAAGACATCTTTAAAATTTATTTTAGGACCGGTTATGGTCACTATGAATTTGCCGTAATTCCTTTTGGGTTAACAAACACACCTGCATCCTTTATGTACTTAATGAATAGTATTCTAAGTAACTATCTAGAAAAATTTGTAGTCATCTTCATCGACCACATATTGATGTACTCTAAGAATAAACAAGAACATGAAGAACACCTAAGAATAATTTTACAAGTTTTATGAGAACAACCATTGTTTGCTAAGTTTAGCAAATGTGACTTCTTTAGAAAACAAAATTCAATATCTAGGAAATGTAGTGTCCTAGGATGGAACATATGTTGACCCCGAAAAAATTAAGGATATCACTGAATGGTTAGTTCCGAAGAATGTAATGGACATAAGATCATTCATGGGGATTACATGTTATTATAGTTTATTAAAGGATTTTATAATATAACCTACCCCATAACTTCACTGCAGAAGAAAGGAAAAAAAATTGATTCGAAGAAAAAATATATGGAAAGTTTTAATAAACTAAAACATTTGTTAACTACCACCCTTATCTTAAAAATTGTTGACCCTTTTAACGATTTCATTGTATGCATCGATCCATGTAAGGAAAGATTAGGTGGGGTGTTAATTCAAGAGAATTATGACCCAACCTATGAATCTTGGAAACTAAAACTTACATGAAAAGAACTATGTTACACACGACATAGATTTTTTTGCAATCATACATTCATTAAAGATGTGGCGACAGTACCTCATCGAAAGAATTTTTTTGCTAATGTCAGATAACATAAGTTTAAAAACTTATTTGACCAACAAAATCTAAATGCTAGACAAGATAGGTTGTTGTCATTCTTAAGTGAATATGGATTTGAAATAAAACATATAAATGGAAAAGAAAACAAAGTTGCATATGCTTTCAATCGTCACACAAGTTCACTATTTCCAAGCAACAGTTATGAGTCATATTTGGAAAATTAGATCTTAAATGCAAAAAATTATGATAAAGAATACCAAAATTTAAAAGAAAAGATTGTTGAAAATGAAAAGAACCAAATAAAAATAGATTTTACTCTAAATGGAAGAGGATTAATACTGAAAAAAATAGATTGTACATACCGAATGCCGTACAGAAATAAAATTAACTGTTATGAATGAGTTACACAAATGACCCTGTTCTAGACATCTTGTATACTAGAAGATGATCACCATGATCAGAAAAGAATTATTTTGTCCTAACATGAAAAAATAGGTATGATAGTACTTAGCTAACTGCATCAAATGCCAACAACTAAAAGAAGAACACCAACATCCAACAGGGTTATTGCAAGCGTTACCCACTCCGAAATGGAAGTGGGAAATAATCGGCAAGTAGTTTATAATAGGTTTACCTAAAAATTTTAGGCATCATGACTCAATCATGGTTGTATTTGATCAATTAAGTAAAGTAGATCATTTTATTATAGTAAGATATACTTATAAGGATGTTAAGATCGCATACATTTTTATGAAATATATTTTAAGGTTACATGCTGTACAAAAGATAATAACATATGAAAGAGATGTAAAATTTACAAGAAAATTTTGGAAGGATTTGTTTGAAGGACTAGGCACACAATTTAATTGCAATACTGTGTGTCATCCGCAAATGGATGGACAGAATGAAAGAGAAAACCAACTCCTAGAAGACATCCTTAGATTATATGTAATGGACAAACCATCTAAGTGGGAAGATTAATTTCACTTAGCGGAGTTTTCTTACGGGAACAATTTTTGAGTGTCAGCTGGTATGAGTCCTTTCGAAATCTTGTATGGACAGAAATGTCACATACTCCAATTTCGTGTAGATTTCCAGTTGATAGGTTAATGTTCAGAACTGAATTGTTAAAGTATATGGAACTAACCATGAAACATGTACAACAAAATTTGAAAGCTGCCCAACATAGGCATAAAAGTTATGTTGACTTAAAACGAACTCCTACAGAGTTCCAGGTAGGTGAGAATGTGTATATAAAGGTAAATCCCAAGAAAATATCTTTGATATTAGGAAAATATTCAAAATTGACACCCAAGTATTGTTGGCCATTTGAAATTTTTGTTAAAGTAGGGTCGATTGCATACCAATTAGCCCTCCCACTGACTGTGAAAGTACATAATGTTTTTCATGTTTCCATTTTCAAGAAGTATGTTCATGATACTACTCATGTGATCGATTGGAAATTTATACATGTAGAAGTTGAAAGATAGTTCTAGGTGGGACCAGAATGTATTCTTGATAGATACGTTTTATTTTGTAACCATGCCATCAGACAAGTCAAGGTGCGATGGAAGCACCTTAGTCTAGAAGAGTCCACTTAGGAATTGGAAAGTGATATGCATAAGGAATATTGGATCCTATTACAAGAGGAAGAAATAGAACAATAAGAGAAAAATATAATACCATGAGGATAGTTTTATCCTCTAAGGGGAGGTGTATTTATACACCAAGATTTAATAATTTATTATAAATTCTTTTAGAATATTTTATTTTACTATTTTTTATATTTTTAACAAGAAGTCAAAAATAAAAAAAATGTAATGGATTATTATTTTATTAATAAAATATACTGGAGGGGACATAAATGAAATAGTTGTTGAAGAGTGTTTGCTTACCCACAAGAGTAAAAGACAAGTGGTTGTAGTTGTTGAGTGAGAACTCAAGGTACATGAGGCATCTTTCCCAAAATCAGGTCACAACTCTTTGTTGAGTGCTAAAGAGCAAGGGGCTCATAAATGGCCAAGTCATAGAAAAAATACTATATAATAATAGTTCCATTAGCAAGCATGAGGCTAATATTACATGGGGATTGAATCTGAGAATGCAAGAGATGGCGCATTAAGTGGATTTTTATCTTGTGGTTCAATGAACATGCTTGGGGGTTTTGGAGCAAGTAAATTGGCCTCTCTAGGATCTGGTTGGGAGGAACAACTATTCCATTTATGTTTTCCTGACAGTGGTGTCAGCTTCCTTGTCTTATTTCCTAACCGATTAGTACTAGTTACCACAGAATGTCTATCTTAACTTTGAAGTGCAACTATTTCTGTTTAAGCATTCATGTATTATGCATTTGTATAAGATGGTGATATAATATCTTTTCAGGACTAGATTTTATTTTCTGTTATGATATCCTTTCCTGAAAATACCCTATTTAGCTCTTAATTTATCTATGATCGAGAATCCATACCGGAATCGAGTATTTCTAGTGGATTATGTTATATAACAACTAGTATATTGAAAATGAAACTTGTTGAAACACATAGATAAATGCTATAGACTAAGTTTTCTTATTTTACAAGATAGTGTTTAAATAAATTTACTTAGAGACCAGAATCGTAATAACAAATATTATAAATTTAGTTAAAGAATGAGGGCGCCAATTTAATAAAATCATAGAGATTTAGTCAAATCTAACTAAACTAAGATTCTAAAGTAATCGTCTACTTTAACTAATAGTCCGAGACACTTTAATATAACTCCTTATTTAGGTTAAGAGATGAGAGGCTTCTACAGAACTATATCTTATCAAAAATTATTTACCTATCATAAACCCATTATAGATCAAGAATGATGAGATTGAGATCGATCGAGCTCTAAGGAAATATCAACAGGTACCATGTATAGAATTATAAAATATATGTTTATGCAATTAAATTTTTATACAATTTATAGTAATCATAAAATATATAGACATTCAAATAGTGAATTGTAACTATCAGATCACTAATTAACTAACTGTCCTTGACCCAATCGAAGGTATCAATTCCAGAGCTACGAATGAGTTAAGCCTCTAGTTCCCTTGCCATCTATAGCCATGAGTTATTTCATTTCTTAAAAAAAAAACAAATTGAATCTACAAGATACAAAATACTCTAAAAATCAAATTTATATGTGTTTACAACTAAATATTCTAATATATTTTCCAAGATCGTGTTTGGACAGTCAATTCATACGGGTATCTGACCCTAGGTAAATAATTATGATCAGCACTACATATTTCCAAATCAAACATCCCAACTATTTTTTGAAGAAATGAAAGTTCCCAAATCTAATGTATGGAAATAAGACCATCGAAGGATGGAAACCATTGCATAAGAAGATAAATATACAAGTATACATTATAACCACAATATATATATATTTTTATGACAGATGATTCTAGAAACTTCACAAAAATCACAAATACCCTATGGGTCGCATTAAGATTTATAAACAATAATATTATCAAATATTAAACAACTATTTTTCAATCCATATGGTCGTAATACCATTATGATGGCATCCACTTTGATTAAAAAAGAAAAACTGCATTAATTTAATAAGTTTACAAGTAAATCGAAGTGGTGGTAAGTCAATCCACAATTGCTACCATAAGGACTCTTTCAAACTTTAGAACAAGCAGTAGATGGATATAACCAATTAAAACAAATGTTGGAGCAGAGTAGGGCTGCAAACCCTATGTCCATTGAAACATAAACTATGAGGGTTGAACCAAAGAGAAACAATGTACTTATCTTGTGTGAAAGGTGGAAGCATGGCTCTCTTCTTATCCCTAAAATCCTAGCAAAGAGGCACCTCTAAAATAGATACGAGGAACAATTAGTAAGAATCTTTGTTTTTATACTTTTAAATAAAACATAGTAAGAGTTCTATTTGGCTTACCTTGGCATTCTAATATGTGGGTCTTGGATGAGGCCACCCTGTGGCCATCCTCACCAGTGCTCCAAACCCTGAAAGCAACCAACCACAGTCATAATCAGAAAGATAAAAAGATTTTGAAAAATGTAAAAAAATTTAGGTCATATTGTACCTTGTTGAATTCTAGAGAGGGCCAAGGGTCGACTCCTCTTCGGCACCCTTATCCCTCCTCTACTTTCAAGAAATTCTAAGCATCAGGGTGAAAATGTGAAGTTGGGAATCAATTGTATGCCAAACAGAGTAAAAAAAAGACATCGCACGGATGAACACACGAAAAAAATTCAACCTCAAACTCTATACCGAGAGTTTAAAAAACTCTAGACTCAAAGTTTGTGAGAATTCAAAATATTGGCCAAGAGTTTAATAAAACTCTAGGCTGAGAGTTGGAACCAATAAATACGATGTATCTTAAAAAAACTCTCGGATGAGAGTTTGAACTAAACTCTCGGCCTAGAATTTGGAGATACATTTTTTTGGCTGAGAGTTTGTGGTCAAGAAAACCTTGGAAATATATGGCATATTTCTAGAACCTGCAACTTTAGCAAGCCCAAACCCTTGCAAATATTAAATATTATATATCAGAATTGGTAGCAATGGATTCATCTCTGAATCTAGTTTCCAATGATATAAAAGTTGATTCATTTCAATTTGAATTTCTATTTATTAATATTTTTTTCTAAACCTTATCACTTACGAATTCTATTATTCTGAAAAAAACCCAAAATGAAAATTTAATATCATAACAAAGACAACACCCAAAACTTTGACATCTTCATAGAGATCATAATTGACTTGTCCTCTTCAAAAGCATACTTTTCATTTTTCCAATACGTGTCACACTAAAAACAAAATTGAATCTCACCAACATATGTCTATAATGCACCATTTTCTGAACTTATGTTGTTTCGATAAATAATAAAAAATAATTCTAAATTCTGAAAAAACTAAAAATGTAGTCCATGCGCAAGTTCAATCTGTGTAGATTATGACTATAAATTTTGTTTCCCTAAAATGAATAACTATATCTAATAAAAATGTGGTGCACATGGGTCACTCATTAATCATACTTAAAATTTTAAAGTATATGTCATTGGCGCATGTCAAATTTTCCCCACTCTATGTTGATAATTTTTTTTTAAATATGAGTACGTAGCTAATTCAATTCTCTAAATCTTCTGTGTTTACTTCAAGGTGAAATTTCTAAGGGATATATCGTTTTGAAGGAGTTGAAGTTGAAAAAAAATAAATTTTGCAGTTTGTTTTGTCAAAAAACAAGCAAAATTGTTTCCCAACTTCATGTTTTCATCCATTAGTATTTGCATCCAAAAGATCATCAACCACTTTAAACAAAATATTGTAGAGTCTAAAAAGTTGTTCTTACCTCGTAAAGGAAGTTTTCAATATGAAGATGATGGTCGCGTTCGAATCATAGTAATCCATCAAGATATGGGAAGCCACATTAGAAGAAATTTGGGGTCTAAAATGGGCATCCTAAGGAAAATAATAAAATAACAGTTAAAATAATAAAATAATAGTTATTAATTTTGGAGGAAGAATGAAAAAAACTACTTTTTGTGTTCGTATTTTCGACATATCTCCCTGTTTTTTAACTCAAATCCTGAGCAGGAGAGCTCATTGGATGTGGAATTTAATTCCGCAACTAACGAGTACCCACACTACATACTTTTGATGGACCCTGCTACCCCAAAAACAAGAAATACCTAAAAAAATGTGATGATGATGTCGTCATCACATTTTTTCTAGTATTTCTTCTTTTTAGGGTAGCGGGGTTCGTCAAAGGTATGCAGTGTGGGTACTCGTTGGATGGGGAATTGAATTCCACATCCAACGAGCTATCCCACTTGAAATTTGAGTAAAAATAAAGGGAGATATGTCGAAAATATGAACAAAAAAAGTAGTTTTGTTTTATGACAATATGTCAATTCAACCATTATGTTGACTCATTTTATTGAAATTATATTGGTTCTTGAATTCCAACTCACAAAATTTATTGTTGGAACGTTTTCTTATAAGTGCCATTTTCGACCCCAAATTTCCTCTGATGTTAGCACCAAGAAGACCTATATTACACCTTGGAAATCAACCAGATAGAATTCTATTAACCTTGGGTAGGTGTTCACACTAAAAAACTTGAGAAAATCATCTTTGACAAAGCAAAGTCTCGGCACTTTTGTCTTATAGAGAAAATAAATTCAAATGAAGGGTTCAGATAAACAAAATGACACATTAAACCCTAATGAAACCATGGTAACCGTGCTATACCGGTATAGCCAAGATGCATTGTCTATCCTTTTTTAAATTTTTGGTCATGCTGTCAACTTTTAGGAAGAGAAGAACCTTAAATTCATAGGTCAACCAAAGTACCAAAACTTTATAACAATCATATCTCATGATCGACATCAATCACAACATCTCAATTATTTCTTTCATGCCAAGGTTCAAACTACAGTGGAGACCCCATAATCCTTAAGATATAAACCATATAAAATCATAACTTATAAATTATCGTATTCATAAAAGATTCCAAGTATGGTATGAATATCATAGCCTAATGTATAAACATTTAAATCAAATTTGCAAACCTTTCCAAATGTTAACCTTTGTGCATGGAGACCAAGGTCACCCCTTGGTTCCTTTCCCATCTTACACTTTATAACTTGCACTTAGTGACCCAGGTTAACCCTTAGATCCCTTTAAAACCTTATGACATAAAATTATGAAATTGAGACGATACCCTTAGACTCCCAAGCATGTTCTCATGTAACCATAGCATCATTCTTTAAAAAGTTAAAGTAGATATGATAATCAAGAATTAGCCTTAGGGATTAGTAAGGATTTTGTAAACTAATAGAAAAAACATCACCTGTAGGTATGAAAGAAGCATGATGATAATTTTGATAAACATCCATGTTTTTGCAACCTGTCATATAGAAGTTAAGTATTTATGTAAGAGAATTTACAAAACAATAACATGTGTATTTATGCCATCGCAACTAATACATGTAGGAACATTAATATGGATATATGTTATTGTAGATTTTTTTTTTATTTAGGGATTTTTTAGGCACATGACAACCTTTCTTTATGATGAATTTGAGATACTTATGATACAAGCTTGGTATGGTAGAGAATGTCTCCCTCACTAAGAGGGACTACTAAATGTACAATATCAGGATTCATTCTTAGTTCTTGTGGTTTTCATCAAGACTGTAGAATCGTGGTTTGTATCAATTTAGACATATGGTTTGTATGCAGTATAATCCTTATATGTTGAGATGATGATTCTTGAATAAGTATTGGTGTTTGTATCAAGAATATAGACTTGTGGTTTTTATCAAGTCAAGAACTTGTGGTTTGTATCAAGTTAGGGGATTGTTGTTTGTATCAAGCCGGGACTCATGGTTTGCATCATTTCCTACCTAGTCCTCACATGTTGAGGTGGATATACTATGTGATGTATTATTAGTCATCATCACTAAATGTTATTAGTCTCCTTTAGGGATTAGCTACCTCTAGAGTGATATACTATGGCATATGACTATATATACCGGGTTAATATATACATTCATTAATATGGAACAGAGTCTCATCAATATGATACGATAAGATGGTTAAAATAATTAATACACATATAAACCACACAATAATTAATTATTGATAATGAAATAAAGCATAGAGAAATAGAAAGAATTCAAATAGCCTATGCATACCTCCAAGTGAAATCGAGTTGTAAAGGCTTCGGTAAAGTCTCACTTGTAATAAAGGATTCATTAGTTAACTAAGAAGAATCATGAAAATATAATAATTAGGAATTGACGACACTAATTGTGAAGCACCAAAGACATTATGTTATCCCCTAACTTTATGGTCATACACTTAGATGAAGATTGAGTTTAGATTCATTCCGTTCACAATCAGTTCAATTAGTTTACATTCAGCTAAACTATTTCACATTCATTTCAAGAAAATAGAAATCCAGTTCAAGTTCAATTATGGAAGGAGGGCACATATTTGCTGCAGGATTGAATATTCGAAGTTCTATTTTGGTAGTAGTTCTAAGGAGGTCCTTAATGATTGCATGTGGATTGCATGGAGAAATTGCTAGTCGGTGCTCCTCTTTCTGTATGCACTACTAAATGTATGGAGGAACTCTTGAGCTTCCAGTGATTGTTCTAGTTATCCTATTCAATTTTTTTGGAGTACAATGGTGTTCCATATTTGACATGAAAATTGTATTAACTTGTTATTAAAATGTTAAGCACTTGGAAAGTTTGATATACAGTTGTATGAGAAAATATTACAGTTGATATCTCTTATAGTGAAATATTCTTATTTGTTGTAAACTATTCTCTAAAATTTTATCTATCATACTCAAAGAATTGTTGGGTTTTTCATCCTCCGTGTTTGAGTTTTTTTCTGAGGGTATATCTTGTCTACGATGGTTTATTGTTTTATGTGGCCTATTTATTCATTAGATTGATATGTAGTTGATTTAAATATTAATATGTTGTTTATATAAAGATTACTATGTGGATGATATAAAGACTCATATATGTGACTAATTTATGAAACTCGTAAGTTCTGAAATTGTTTGAAAAAGTTTTAAATTTCAAGTAGCTCTATTTTTTCCCAGACATTCATAGACTTCAATCCATAGTTTACTTTCACCCAAGGTGGAATTCAAGAAAAGGTTGACTTCAGGCCATAATTAACTTCAATTAGAGGTTAATTCCAATCAACGGTTACCTTCAAACTAATGTTGACTTCAATAAATGGTTGAATTTAATCCATTGTTAAATGTAATCCAAGGTTAACTCCCATCTAAGAGAGAAATAAATCCATATTTGGATTCAATTGAAAGTTTCCCTCAATTGAAGCTTAACATCAATCCCTAGTTTACTTTTAAGGAAGGTTCATTAGAGGAAATTTCAATTTAAAATGGGCCTTCCAAAAATAATACAAACTACATGTCATCATGTATTAGCCAATAAAATTTCTTTAAAATTAAAAAAGGGAGCACCTCTTAAACGATTTTTTAATATAAATCTTAGGATAGGTATCATTAAAAAAACTACTTTTTTTGTTCATATTTTCAACATATCTCCTTGTGGTTTTACTCAAATTTCGATCAAGATAGCTCGTTGGATTGGAATTAAATTATGCATCCAACGACTACCCACCCGATATACTTTTGATGGGCCCTGCTACCCCAAAAACAAGAAATACCTAAAAAAATGTGATGATGACATCATCACATTTTTTCAGGTATTTCTTGTTTTTGGGGTAGCGGGGCCGTCAAAAGTATGACAGGTGGGTACTCGTTAGATGCCAAATTTAATTCCACATCCAATGAGCTATCTCGATCGAAATTTGAGTAAAAAACACGGAGATATGTTAAAAATACAAACAAAAAAGTAGTTTTTTCTTTTCTTCCTCCAAAATTAATAAATATTATTTCATTATTTTAACTATTATTTTATTAATTTTCTTTAGGAGGCCCATTTTGATTTGAAATTTCCTGTAATGGACATCAACGCAAGGTTCTGTTCAATCCAAGGGTGGCTTCACCCAAGTTTGACTGCAATCCATAATTAACTTCAATCAAAGAGTGAATTCAATCTATTGTTGGATTTAATTCAAGGTTTCCTTGAATCTAAGTTTGAGTTCAATCCATAGTTGGCTTTTATTGTAGATTGATAAGAATCTAAGGTTAGATTCAATCCAAGGGTTACTTCAATCAAAGGTTGGTTGCAACCAATGGTTGACTTCATTGAAGGGTTAATTACAACCCAAGGTTGACTTCATTCTAGGGTTGACTTCAATATAAGGTTTCCTTCAATCCGAGGTTGGCTTTAATCTAAGGTTGACTTCAATCCATAATTTAATTTTTAACAAGTTTAACTACAATACATGGGTAAATTCAATGAAATTTTGAACTCAATTTATGGTTGAATTCAATACATAGGTGACTTCAATCTAATATTGACTTCAATCCAAGGTTGACTTCAATCAATGGGAAAATTATTTTCAAGGTTAACTTTTAACAATGGTTTACTTCAATCCAGAACCATGTTGGTTTATCCCACAATACTGAGAGGGGGGGTGAATCAGTATTGTCATATTTTACTTTAAATTACAAAAGAATCAACAATCAAGACACATATTTTATCGTGGAAACTTCAAAAGAGAAACCACCAACACAAACTCATGAATAAGATAAATTTACAAAAATGTTTATCTACTACAACAAAAAGGATGCAAAACACACCCTAGGTTTTTCCTGCAACTACATACTAGGATGCTACAACACCCCTATGGTTTGCTTGCTGCTACAATAGAAAAGGATGCTATGACACCCTATTCTCCTGCTACAACTTGAAGGAGGAGTCAACGCCCTGCAGATATGTGGCCTGCCCTATCACCACACTACCACCCTAGACTGATCTTCTTAGTACTTTTAGAATAGTTGAAAAAATATTCACTTTGGACTCTATCAGGCTTACTAATAGATACACCTAATTCTTTCCACATTAATTTATTTAAATACCCTATACCTAATTCATATCAACGCACCTCCCCATAGTTGGGTTCTTTCGTTCTCGATCGTGATTGTTTATTTATAGACACACCTAATCATCATCTACTCATTCAATTGTTGCATCATTTCAACACTGGAAATATTTCATTCTCCTGTAGCTTAGAATTCATCTCCACAACCCTGTCCAATGTTTGAAGGTGCTTCTGTACTGCCAAACTTATTTCCACAGGATCAACTTCCTGATCCAATCAAATTCGTTAATTTGATCTCTAAGTCAATCCGAACCGTCGATCTAACCATCTATTTATGCCTTAAAATCGCCTTTCTGCACCAAGATTATATTTTAACGATTTCCCACTGTTGATATTCATTAGGCATTTTCCTAACCGTTGATCTCCAGATTGCGGGATGTGGGATGCAAACTGTCCACTTTTCCCTTTCTGCAATTTCCTTTCGACAAGATCCTTTCCGCAAGCTTCTTTACACAAGATTATTTCCACAATTTTTCTTCTGCAACGTCGATCTATTTTAGCGGAACTAACTTAATCCGTCCGATCTCTCTAGATTGTAGGATGCAGGATGCGGGTTCATAAAATGGTTAAATGTTACTTCCACATTTTTCACCCACACCGTCGATCTCTTTAATCATAACTAATCTCAGTCGTTTGATATTGATCTTTTGCGGAACTTCATCCTCTCTCCTATCTTTTTCGAAACTGATCCCGAGCCATTGGATCTCATGCATGATGCTTCCTTACCATTAATTTCAGATTGAATTCAGATCTCACTATGAATTTGTGGATTTTCATGATTTCTTTGTGAAAATCCTTTGCGACAGTTATTCCAGCAAGAACATTGGATGATCGATCTTTAGTCGTTCAACATGCTATAGGGTTATAATTTTGTCATTCACCTTGCAACCTACAACCTGTAACAGGGTTAGTCCTTTGTTATTCTGGATACCTGCAACCTTCATTCTACCACCATATCCACTAGTTATTCCTTTGTCATTCATAAACACCTTTGACATCAATGACAACTAAATACTTAACAATCTCCCCCTTTGGAATTGATGGCAACCTTTAGGCATTATCCCCCTTTGAAAACACTGAGAAAGGAACCTTTTAATATGACAGCTCCCCCTGAGATTGAGCTTCCTCCTCTTAGTACTTTTGTAACTGTATGACTCTGATTTTCTGTCTAAGACACTCAAAGGCTTCCTTAGGTATTGGTTTGGTGAAAATGTCAGCAATCTGTTCTTTTGTGTCAATTCTTCTAATTTGACATCTTTTTCTCATACCTGTTCTCTTAGATAATGATACTTGATTGGTATATGTTTTGTCTTATAATGCATGATAGTGTTTTTAGACATATTTATAGCACTAGTGTAATCACATTTGATCACTATTGGATGTTCATATTTTACTAGTAGATATTCTAGGGTTTGTCTCATCCAAATAACCTGAGTGCAACATGAGGCAACAACAATATATTATGCTTCTGTTTTAGAGAGTGAAATTGAGGATTGTTTTTTACTTAACCAAGATACTAAACAATTTCCCAGAAAAAATGTTGCTCCACTAGTACTATTTCAATCGACAACACTTTGTGCCCAATCTGCATCAGTAAATGCCTTCAGGGTAAAAGTCTTGTCCTTTCGAATACCATAAACCATACTCCATAGTACCTTTTCGATATTTGAAAATATGTTTTACTACTGTTACATGTGTTTCTTTGGGATTTTACTAAAATCTAGCTACCAATCCAAAAACTTGCATCAAATATGGTCTTCTGGTTGTCACATATAGCAGACTGCCAATCGTGGAGCTAAACATGGTATGATCTACTTCCTAAGATTCATCATCCCTACTTAACTTGCAACGAGTGACCATGGGAGTACCAACAAGTTTGGAATCTTCCATTTTAAATTGTTTCAACATATCTTTGATGTACTTAGTTTGAGATATGAAAATTCCTTCGTTTGTTTGGTAGAATTGCAATCCCAAGAAGAATGTTAATTCACCCAACATTGACATTTCGAATTATTTCTTCATTTCAAAGGAAAAATATACACTTAGGATTTGAATATTGCTTCCAAATATGATATCATCCACATAAACAACAACGATGATCATATTTTTATCTTCAACCTTTACGTAAAGATTACTTCTAGTGGATCCTCCTTTAAAACCTTCTTGTTTTAAGTAGTTGTCTAGTCTTGAAACCCACGCTCTTGGAGCTTGTTTGAGGCATAGAGATCCTTCTTTAGTTTAGAGACATAGTCTTTGTTCTCTGACAAGAGAAACCCTTCAGGTTGTTCAATATATACTTCTTCTTCAAGTTTTCCATTTAGGAATGAAGACTTGACATCCATTTGATATACTGTGAAGTTTTTATGGCATGACAGTGCTAAAAACATTCTGATTGCTTCAAGTCAAGCTACAGGGGAATACGTTTATTCAAAATAAATACCTTCCACTTGGGCATATCCCTTACAAACCAATATTTATTTTTTCCTTATTACTTTTCCATCTCGATTGAACTTGTTTTTAAAAATCCATTTGGTTCCTACAATGTTCTTATCTTCAAGTCTTGGGACAAGTTCCTAGGTCTCATTTTTCTCAATCTGATCTAGTTCTTCATTCATGGATTTGATGCATTCATCACTTTTTCTGGTTTATGTAGAGTTATTGGGTTCTACTATTGAGAGTAGGGCTTGTTCCACATCTCGTAGTTGTCTTCTTGTTTTGACTCCAACATTTTTATCACCCATGATCTGTGACTCCGGATGATCCTTTTGTACCCTTCTAGAGGGAGTTTTATTTTCAGGTCTAGGGAATTATTCATCATCTTTCTTTGTATATTCCCTTTTTTTGTATTCTTATTCGTTATGAATGCTCTCATCCTTTTGCAAGTCTTTTATTTCATCATCATATGTATTTTCAATGTTGCCAATTTTTTTTCTCTTTCCTTGGTTTTACATCATCTACTTTCACATCAACACTTTCTACAATTCTATGTAACCTTTTATTATAACACCTATATTCCTTTATGGTGGATGAGTATCCTAAAAAGATTCCTTCATCAGTCCTGGAGTCAAACTTTCCAAGTTCATCCTCATTTCTTTTGATGTAACAGTTACTGCCAAACAGTCTAAAATATTTGACTGAGGTTGGTCTTCCATACCACAATTTTTTGAGGGCCTTATACTTATTCACTCTAAGTTGTCCTCTATTAAGTATGTAGATAGTTGTGTATACATCTTCTCTCCAAAATGAATCTGACAATTTTGCTTTATTGAGCATAGTTCTCGCAGCTTCTTGGACTGTTATGTTATTCCTTTCAACAACCCCATTCTATTGAGGAGTTTTTGGAGTTGAAAATTGTCTCTTAATTCCATTCCATTCATAGAACTCATTGAATTCATTCGAGTTAAATTCTCCCCCCATTATTTGGTCTAAGACATTTTATTTTCATACCTGACTCATTTTAAGCCATTGCCTTGAAGATTTAAAAATTTTCAAAAGCTTCTGATTTTTCTTTGAGGAATGCCACCCATGTCATCCTTTTGTAATCATTAATGAGTAACATGAAATAATGATATCCTTGCAATATTTTAGTTCTGGTTGGTCCACAAAGGTATGTGTGTATTATTTCCAGAGGGCACGGGGTCATATGTTCTTTTATTTTAAAACTGCTATGGTTTGCTTCGCATGTTGACAATGTTTACATATAGAATTTAGAGGAACTATAATTTTTGGTAGATCTTTTACAACTTCCTTTGTGCTTATTTTGGAAATATTCTCAAAACTTAAATGTCCCAAGCTTTTGTGCCATAACCAACTTTCATATGCCATACTTAAGTAGCTTTGGTTTTAATTTTCCGAGATGTATACATTGTTTGCATTTCTCATAGCAATGCCAACGACCTTTCCTCATTTCTTATTCTTGATTTCACATTTTTTTGAGTCAAATATGCAAATGTTTCCTTGGTCACATGTTTGACTTACACTGAGATTATTAGGCTTGAGGTTTTCAACTAGCAAAACATTTTCTACTTTCATCATCCTATTGACAATAGCCATTCCTTTGCTGATTAATTTGTAAGATAGAATGTTTCCAAAAGTGACTTTTCCCTTGTTATATTTTAGTGTTATGAATTTTCTTGAGTCACCGGTAAGATTTTTTGAAAAACCATTGTCCAAGTTCCATACGTTTTGGATTTTGGTTTCACATAAAGCAATCATGGAATTTTCTATTTCTTCCTTCTGTTTCTATTGCTTTTTTTCTTTGGTGTTTTGAGGTTTCATTGCAGAAGTATTCCTTGTATGAGTATTTAATTTACAATCTCTTCCCATATGTCCATGGTTATTACATTTATAACATTCTATGTCATATTTTTGAAGTAATTTGAAAAGATTCTTATTTCGCTTCGACTCATTACTTGATGACTTCTTCTTGTGTTCATAAACCTTTCTTTCAGTTGTGCAGTTTAAAGATTTATGGCCAAAATTATTACAAGCATTGTAGCGACCTAAAAATATATGTAGATATCTATTTGGTTTTTTGGGAGCTAGATTATTTTTATTTTTATCTTGATAAATTAAGCCAACTTTATTGTGTCTTTTCTTTTTAGCTGGGGTCTTTAGTACTTCAGCATAGCTTTTCTTACTTCCTTCTTGACTTGTGATAGGAAAATTCTCTTGCTTCTTTTCCTTAACGAACCCAAAACCAAACCTATCACCTGATGGACTTTGGATACTCAAAATGTCATCTAGAATCCTTGAGTTATTCACAAAAATTGATTTGATCAATCCTTCATCAAGCTTTCTCTTGAATTGCATGATTTCTTCCGCAAGCTTTTCAGACTCCTATATTCTTCTTTTGAGCTATAGGTTTAGGTTCTCCTCAACCTTTTTGGCATTTAGGATTTGATAATCCAACTAACTAATGACAAGATTTGACTGTCTATTATTTTTCCTATATTTCTCAAGTTCTTCAAGGGCGCTAACAAGTTCAACTCTTAGGTATACTTCTCCTTCCATATCCGAGTCACTATTTGAGGCTTGAGTATAAAGGCCCATGAATAAAACTTCGGTTTCTTCAACTTCACTTCTATCTGAATCTTCACTGTCTTCCATGGTGTAAACAAATTTCTTTTTCCCATAAGATTTTTTCTTGTTTCCTGTTTTACCGTTTTTGAATTTCGAAGTTTCCTTTTCTTCATTCTCATCTTGTTTAGTGTAGGTCCATTTGGAGGAAAAATGTCCAATCCTTCTACAATTAAAAAAACTTTAAAGGTAACTTCCCCTTGTTTCCAGTCCCTCTCTTAAGTTTATTAATAAAAAATGCTTCCTCATCATTCGGGTTTTCTGGTTCATATTTTCAACCGGCTTTAAAAGCTTCTTCTTTTCTTAAAGATCCATTTTTTCCTACTCGCATTTCATACACAGTGAGAATTCCATGCAACTCATCCATTTTTAGCACCACCCTCGCACCCTAGGATGATATTCTCAATCTTTTTAGAATAGTTGAAAAACTATTCACTTTGGAGTCTATAAGGATTAATAACATAGACACCTGATTCTTTACACACTCATTTATTTAAATACCCTATACCTATTTCGTATCAGCGCACCTCTCCATAGGTGCATTCTTTCATTTTGGATCATGATTGTTTATTTACAAACACACCCAATCATCATCTACTCGTTCAACCATCACATCATTTTAGCACATGAACCATTTCGTTATCCCACAGCTTAGAATTCATTCTGCAACCCTGTCCAATGTTTGCAGGTGCTTCCATACTACCAAACTTCTTTTTGCGGGATCAACTTCCTCATTCGATGAGAGTCTTTAGTCTTATCTTTAAGTCAATCTAGACCGTTGATCTCACCATCTATTTCCACCTTAAAATCTCATTTTCGCACCAAGATTCTATTTCAGTAATTTCCCACTGTTGATCTTCGTCAAGAATTTTCCTGATTGTCAATCTCCAGATTATGGGATGTGGGATGTGGGATCCAGACTGTATGCTTTTCCCTTTCCGCAAGATTCTTTCTGCAATATTATTTCAGCAATTTTTCTTCTGCACTGTCAATCTATTTTAGTGGAACTAAATTTAGCCATACGATCTCTCCACATTGTGGGATAAGGGATGTGAGTTCATAAAATGGTTAAACGTTACTTCTAAAATTCCCTTTCCACATTTTTTTCTTGCATTGTTGATCTCTTTAATCAGAACTAATATCATTCGTTTGATCTTGATATTTTGTGGAACTTCATCCTCCCACCTATCTTTTGTAGAACTGATCCTCAGTCATTAGATCTCGTGCGGGATGCTTCCTAACCATTGATTTGTGATCGAATTCAGATCTCACTATGACTTTGCGGATCTGCACAATTTCTTTGCAGAAATACTCTCCAACAGTTCTTTTAGCAACAACATTGGATGATCGATCTTTAGTCGTTCAACTTGTTATAGGGTTATTCGTTTATCATTCACCTTGCGATGTGCAACATGTAACAGAGTTATTCCTTTGTTATTCTGGATACCTGCAACATTCAGTTTACCACCATGGTTATTCCTTTGTCATTTGTGAACACCTTTGACATCAATGATCACTAAATACTCAACAAACCACATTTTTGAAAGTCGTTGATTGACATTGAACCATGGCTAACTTGAATCCATAGTCGACTTTTAACGAAGGTTGACTCAAATTCATGTTTAAATTTTATCCATAGTTGATAATAAGATTACAATTAATATAATTTTTAATATCAATGTTTCCCAACATTAATGGTAATGGTAATATTAATGTTAACTTTAATATTATTATTATGTTATTATTATTATTATTATTATTATTATTATTATTATTATTATTATTAATGTTATTAATTTTGATATTGATATTAATGTTAATGTCAAATATATTCTCTTGGTGTTGATGTCATTATTACAATAATCATAATACTATTAATATTTTTCTAATTAATCTATTATGATATACTTTTAGTATTCTTATAATTAACTATCAAATCTCACTAGCTCATTCTATAGGAGTGGGTATAGTCAACAAGGCTACCCATGTTCAAACCCCTTAGAGCTGAGATAGTTTGAGGAGACACCCAAAAATCCATCCATGTGAAGGATTGGTGTGGCCCACACGAGGTGCGATCCTTGAGTGATTTTGATGACTTAGATGCCCCTCTGTTACACCCTCTCACCTAATAGTGGAAACATAATGGGCCCAAGTTACCAACATTTATTAGCCCAATCTTTTTTTCTTATAATTAATGATATAAATATTACTGATCAATTATTAATAATAATAATTTTAACCATATTTTTATTAATATTTTTAATGATAATATTAATAATGATGTTTAAATATTAAAATTAAAATAATGTCTCAATTTTAATAAGAGTAGTTGTAGTAATATTAATAACAATAATTTTAATAGTAACATTAATCATTAAATATCAATTGTATTATTATTATAGTAAATATAATATTAATACCAAGGTAATATTATTTAAATATTAATATAGACACTATAACTAATATTATAATTAATAATATTAGTAATATTAATATTGATACATTGTTTTGGAGAAACAAAATAAAAATATTATTATTAATAACATTAATCATATCAATATTATTTTGGACATTAATAATAATATTAATTTCTTCAATTTAGGCTTGAGGTTAAAGCATAGTTTAATTCAATTTACAACCACATTATTAGAAGTGGTTGATTGACTTTGAACCATGCTTGACAACTCATAACTCATTTTTATGCAAAGTTGACTTCGACCATGATGAGATTCAACTCATAGATAATAATAGTTCATGGTTGACTTCTATCAAATTTTGAATTCAAGGTTAGATTCAATCTAAGGTTAATTTCTAGTGTGACTTCTATCCAAGGTTAACTTTAAGGGTGATATCAATTCAAGGTTGAATTCTACCCATGGTTAACTTCAATGCAAAGTTGACTTTAGTGATTCCAATCGAGTAATAATATTAACATTAATGACATCAATTAATTGTTTACACCAATCTATAGTTGACTTCAATCAATGGTTACTTTCAATCCAAGGTTTACGTTGAACAATGGTCGAATTCAATTGAGAATCATATTTTCAAAAGTGGTTGATTAAATTTGAACAATGATAGACTTCAACTAATAGTTGGATTTTAATTAAGGTTGACTTTAATCCATAGTCAACTTTTGAGCAACTTTGACTTTGATTCATACTTCAATATAAGGTTAGGTTCAATCCATATTTGACTTTAATCCATACTTGACTTTTGCGGAATGTTTCCTTCAATCCAAGGTTGACTTTAATTTAAGGTTGATTTCAATCAATGGTTTACTTTAATCCAAGGTTGTTTTCAACCATTGGTTAACTTCAATACATAGTTGAATTCAATTTAAGGTTGGGTTCTATCCAATCTTAGATTCAATAAAGGTTTCTTTAAGGTAGTTGAATTTAATGGAAATTCGACATCAATCCAAGGTTGATTTTAATCCATGGTTGACTTTAATTGAAGGATGAATTCAATATAAGGTTGGGTACAATCCATTGTTCACTTCAATCGAAGATTGACTCCAATCCAAGGATGGCTTGAATCTAATGTGGACTTCAATCCATCATTGACTTCAATCCAAGGTTGAATTTAATCCATGGTTGTGTTCTGTCCAATGATGATTTCAATCTAATGTTTACTTCAATTCTTACTCGACTATTTAGTAAGGGACTGTTTAGCAAGGTTGACTTCAATAAAAGGTTGACTTCAATCCATGGACTACTTCAATCCAAAATTGGATTCAATCCAAGGTTGGCTTTAATGTATGGTTGACTTCAATCTATCGGTGACTTGAATCCAAGCTTTACTTCAAGGTTGACTTTGATCCAAGGTTTACTTCAAGCTAAGGATAACTTCATTCCATACTTGAATTCAATCCAATGTTTATTTTGATGATGCAATGATTGACTTCAATCCATGTTCAACAATCATGGTTAAATTCAATAAACAACCACATTTTTAAAAGTGGTTGATAGACTTTGAATCATGGTTAAAGTCAATGCATTGTTAAGTTTTAAGGAAGGTAGATTTCAATCTATAGTTGACCATAATCTTAATATATATATTTTTCCTTTTATTAGGGGAATCGGTAACTTGGTGGTTCTGGTACTCGCATGACATGGGGTCCATTCCGATCGGTTGCCACTATAATGCTAGGTGCGTCCACACAATCCGCAAGCATGGGGCACGCATAACTCGGGGTGAGATTTGAAATTGAGACCTCCTTTACAACATTCCACACCTGTGCGGGTGACCATAATCTTAATATTAATATAACATGTTAATATCATTGTTTTCTAACATTAATGATAATGGTAATGTTAATGTTAATATTAATCTTATTATTAATATTACTAATATCCAGATAAATTAATATAAGTACTGTTATTAATGATAATATTTTTATTTTCTTTATCGAAAATAAGGTAAAAATATTACTCTTAAGAATATTTGTGTATTAATATTATTAGTATAATAATAATAGTATTAATATTTTTATGATTAATGTTGTTATGATAATATTTTTAATATTTTTAATAATAATAAATTAATAATAATGTATAAATTTTAATAATATTACTAATATTAATATTATAATGACAACATTATTATTATTTTAATTATTATATGTAACAAGAATAATATTATTAATAATAATGTTATTAATATTATTAACATATTTAATATTTTGATTTTCCTAGTTCCAATTCAAAATTTATTTTTTACTCTTATCCATAATCTTAAAAAGAAGTATTTTAAATCATAAATTTTAATAAGATACAGTCATAGTTTAAACTACTATTTGAATAAATGAAAACAAATAAGCATAATTTTGAAAATATTTGGCAGAAATTAAAACAAATTGTCGGAATTATCAAACTCTAAAATTTTGGGTGCCTATATACTTTTAAACTTGAATATTTTTTGCCATTAAAATTGCGAGTGAAACCTTGTTATATTCATAGAAAAAAAATCCAATCTAGATTAAATCATCAAAGATAACATTAAAGTAAAAAAATAGTTGCGCCTGTGTTGATTGATTGGATTAAACGTTTTCATAATCATAATTAAAATATATATATTAACATTCACAAACACATGACCTAAATTCAATTAATCTTTATATTTCAAAACATTTAAAAAATACAATCTGAAACCGTGTGGAAAGTGATCAAACTGTGGAAATTCAAAATAAAATAGTTCAAAGATGATTTATATTATAATGTTAAAATGCACTCGTCATGGAACTCAACTTTTATTGCACATTTTAAATTGATGTAAACCCAGAATATTGCTCGAAGCATTTATTTAATTTTGATTAAAAAAAATAAACAAATATATGACATAAATAGATGGTAAAAAATGATAGATTTTGTTGCATTGTATCTTTTTATTTTTATAGTGTTGAATTAATGTAGTGAAGAAAAACAAGTTGAATAATTACATTTATACATGAGATATTATTTTAGATTTTAGATTTGATTTAGCTGAATAAGAAGAGTAACTTAAAAGTAACTAGAGTGTCACAAGTTTATAATAGAAATTTATTTTATGGTCCTCCTGTATTATTAGCTTAAATGTTAAATAAAATTCACTTAAGAATTTATTATTTAATTATTTATAAATCTATAATCCACTAAAGTTGAATACTTATTATTGATTTTTTTTTTTATGTTTTTCTCTTAATATGTTTATAAAGATATCATAATTATTTTAATGTTTAGTATCTGTTTAACATCCAATTATCTTCACAAAACTAAGCGACAACTTAAATTTATAAATTATAAATTTTTAAAAAAGTTTAATTTACAACTATACTAATGACGTCGCAATGCAATTTATTTAACAAAATTATACTTTGAGCAATCCCATTCGATGCTATTGATACCAAAGTGCGCTGACCGAATAGCAAAAAAGCCAAAGTGAAATTAAACTATTCAATGCACAGATGAATCCTGGCAAACTATTATCCAAAACAAGCCAGAAGTAGAGGGAAATTTAATTAGTTACTGGAAATTAAGCCCGGAACTTTATCCATACACTTGGGAGGTCTTATTATTCGTTAATATGTCATTTATAAGCGGCTTCGTTAAATAATAAGCGACGCGCGAGATTGAGTCGAAGGAGACGCTGAACGCATTAAAGATAACGTTAGTTTTGTTTTAAGTTGTATTGCGGAGAATTATCACACGATTACTACAAAATCTCGAAACCCTCCACCAACCACCCAGATACTTAGTTCTTAATACACCAACCACCCAGATACAAAGGGTCGTAGACTTAACGGTTCGCAAAACTTGAAGAATTCCATGTCCTTCACAAACCGACACTACTTAAAAATTTTGATGCTTTTGCTGTTTATCTTGATTGTTGATTTTCTTCATCCAACGCTTGAATAGCAAAATGGTGCTTTTGCTAGCTTGAGTTTATCTTGATTGTTGATTTCCTTCATCCAACGCTTGAATAGAAAAAATCAGCAATAAAGATAAAGATGGCCCTTTTGCCAAGATGGCTCACTCTAAAAAGAAAAGTGTTCCTTTCATCTTGCTTTGTGAAAACTACAAAGAAGATTAGTGTTCTTTTAATCTTGATTTGTCAAGACTACAAAGAATATTAGTGTTCCCTAAATCTTGTTCGTCCCCATTCCAGGTTACACATTTGATTTTGAAATAATACTTTGATTTTGAAATAATATTAGTGTTCCTTAAAGATTTTTTAAAATATGTAATTGCAAAGCAAGGTTTTTACTAAGAGATGAGAGATATTGTCATGTTCACTATCTTAACTTCCATATTCATAATTTATTAAAAATAACTTTTATTTATATTTTTATCAAAATCAAAACATTAAAAACAATATATAATATAGGGATTCAATTTATTAAGGTGATTTTTTTTGTCAAAATTAAAGTTTTTGCACATCAAACAAAATTTTACATATTAAGAAATTGGATCACTCTTAATGCTTAATAGATGGAGGTCAAAAAAATAGATCACTCTCAATGCTTAATAAATGCAGGTTTAAAATGGATCTATCATGGTAATTAATAACTAGCACAGCCACAGGTAAAGTAGCCACTAGAGGCAACCAACCACTTAGGTTTGTAAACATAGGTAGGTTTTTTAATAAAACCTAAAATATATCATTTTATATCCATTATTGGTACCATATTGTTAATATAAGCAGAAAAGAAATACTATTTAATAAACAAAAAAACAAAACACTGTTTAAATCTTAATTAATATACATTTAAGCATAACAAGATACCACAACCATCAAATGCATACTGTTATACACTTGTTGGAGTTAATCTTGTTGATCTAATCAAGTAAGTCCATAATCTCAAATAATATCTAAATGACTATAGACATAAACTTGTTCTTTTTTAGAGGGACATTTAAATCCAACCATGCTAACTGTTGGTGCTATCTAGGCCTGATGCCATCTCCAAGTGATTTTGATGGCTTAACAAATCACCAAACATCCAAACATATAAAAAATAATAATACCCTTCTTCAATCCATCAATCCATTGTAATAAAATTATGTGAAATGTAATTCATTTAAACAACTTGCTTATACCGTATTGAATGGTTGGGTAGAAAACTACTGTGTGAACAATTAACTCTGATAGAAAATTTCATAGAGCAGAGTAGGGCTTTCCAGTTCCGTGTATGGCCGCGCATAGACAGAGCCATGTGAATGATAAGACATTTGTCTGTTTCATCATTGTAGAGTGATGGCGATTAAAAAGAGCTGGAAAATATCATTATACGAGAAGTGTTGAGTGAATAAAAAGTCGACATTTAATTATAGATGACCTTACGACCTTTCAAATATGTAGCAGTTAATGATGGAACGTCATTCTGCAAACAACCATAAAATCAAATTGCAGTTTGACAGTGAGAACCAGTTTATTTAAAGAAACGTGAAATTAAAAGATCACTGACAACATATCATTATTGGATGGATACAAAACTAGTCTGTGAACAATGAACTGTCATGGGGTAACCTACAGAACTGTGATCCCATCACTGAACTGTCATACCGAAAAATTGATTGCACGACGGAAAGGATGATTAGATTAATATGTGATATATCTCTGCTACCATTAGAAAGTGGGGCTTTATGTCCGGTTTGTGAAATCTATGACACACATATAAGACAGCCTAGATGATGAGTGGATTAATGTGAAGACGCTATCATATCAACCACGTCAATCATCTTCAGGAATGGAAGACCAATTTGCAGTAAGATAATCGTTATGAGGGTCCCTGAGTTGAGCTAAGTAACTGGGATTTGACAATTCTAACATCATTGTGATATATCAAGCGTCTCAAAATGAAATCTCAGTTTTATCTCAATACTTCCCTTCATATGTTTTTTAAAATGTCCGCATTACATATGAAAAATGTCCACATTTAGGCACTTTATGGGTATCAACCTTTATATATCACATCCAAAATTTAAAGTTCAAGTTCTGAAATATCACTTCATCTTCCTTTGAAAAAGGGGATAGGGTAAAATCTAAAGTTTATGGAATATCATTTCATCTTGATTGTTGGGTAATTTTGAGGTTACAATTTTATATGTTTTTGGAGTAATTAAATAAAGATAAGAAATTAGCACTCAAGTATTATAATTACAAGATTAGTAGTATGGCTTACAAATTGGAGCTCCTTCATTTTCAAAATAGAATCTAAATAAAGATAATAAATTATCACTTAAATACTTTAATACTTATAAATTTTATAGAAGATTAGTAATATGGCCTCCAAATTGGAGTCCCTTCATCTTCAAAAATACAACCAGTTTTCTATGTTCATAACTAAATACTTTAGTATTTAATTTCATTAAATTTATAAACCATTAATATAAATAACAAACTTGTTTTCCTCATCATATACTCCAAAATCTTTAACATTTTTTTTATAAATTTTTTCACCAACCTCCTGCAAGGTTTCTATCATTTAAGTCTTTAGGACTTAATTTTTATATTGAAACGCTTAATATATCTACAATAAAGGTATACTTGTCAAATCCCACATACTTACATCAAGTAACCACTTCCCAATTTTGTTTTGGATTCAAGCCTCCAACCAAACGGAATAACTGACTTAATAATAAGCGAAGAAAGACTTATATGTCTGTCATCGACTTCACAAAGCAGACATGAAACCCCACTCTCTCATGTCACAGCCAACAGCCAACAGCCTCCAGCCAGAAGAGATATATCACATAATAATCTAATCATCCGTTCCCTCGTGCTATCAATTTTTCAGTAATCAGTCTACAACGACAGAAGCAGAGAAATGTCTTTATCATTGACATCCAACCATATCCGCTCTCTCGTCAACTTCACGAAGCAGACATGAAACCCCACTCTCTCATGTCATACGTTCCGTCGTTCAATCTATTTTTTATTCAACCACTCTACAACGACGGAGACACAAAAATATCTTTATCGTTGACATTACTAGAAAGGGTCATATCTGGAAGCCCTACAGTTCTGTAGGTATATCCCATCACAGTTCATCAATTTGATTTCATTGTTGTTTGCAGAATGATGTTCACCATTAACTGCTACATATTTGAAAGCTCGTAAGTTCACCATTAACTGCTACATATTTGAAAGCTCGTAAGTTCGTATATAATTATGTTGCAAAATATTTATCGAATTTTTATTCACTCAGAACACTTCTAGGATATCGATATTTTCCAACCCTTTTTATGCGCTATCACTCTACCACGACGGAAAAAGACAAATGTCTTATCGTCCACATGGCTCCATCGTAGTACTGTCCATCCAATGTAATTTCCTTTCCAAAAAGGTTGCATAAAGACACTCACCCAACTCTCAGCAATAAGAATGATGGAGTCCATGTGAGAGACCATTGTTTTGGAGTCACATTGATGGAGACCATTGTTTTACAAGTCATCCTTCGGTAAGAAAGGATTGTTAAATTACTAGCTATGCAAATACTTCAAACATGTAGATTACTTTAGTTAATCACACATTATGCAATCTCATGGTCTAGGTAATCTTTATATTAATAGACATCCACATCATTTTGGTGAGGAAGACGAGAGTGCAGAATAATGTTCATACAAAGGAGACTCAACAACAAGATCATCGTGTCACAAGGAGATTTGAACATAGGTTAGAAGGGTAACAATCATTTCTCCTAACCACCCATGATACATCCAATGGACATACATCCAATGGACACACACACATATAGGCGCACACTTACACACTATTAGAATTTTAATGGTTATATTAGATCTTTAAAGAATTTGCATTATTTCATCATAACCATAAGCAATAGGATCCTTAAAACAAAGGCAAGTACATCAACACAAAAGAACACAAAGATTTTCCTCTAGGAAACCACAAGGGAGAAAACCAAACAAGTTCTTTAGTATAGATTTTGTCACCAAGTGCAATGTCAAACCAAGATAAGATAAATCCCAAAATACAAAAGAAACTTCTTGTTCTCTCCCTTGCGTACTCGGTTCAGTGAGTTGTGTTTCCATATGAGTGGTGTGCCCTCTCTATTTACACATTATCTATAAGACCCTTTTCCCTAACTAGGTTGACTTCTTACTCTTACTAGGGTGACTTGTCTAGGGAGACTCAAAATAACATTTATATAATATTTCTTTTGGGTACGGTTGATTCGATTTGCAATAGAAGGTTTACATTGATAATTTCAAGTAATTTTAATACATAACCAAATATATCAATAAAATCCCTTTAAGGAGGTACAACAATAATTCAAGAAAGTACAATAACAATATCTTTTGAAGTTACACAATCTTCAACACTCCCCCTTAACAAGGAAGGTATTCTTCAATCATGATCATCATTACTCAACATCATCGCTAGACATCATCATAGATCTTAGTAGTGCTGATGCAACTTTGTACTCGATGCATTGACTTGTGATATCTCTCGAATATATACATCATAAGAAATTCCACAGAGCCAACCCTTTTTCATGATGTATGTAAGTCTACATATCCATACACTGCCACCCTAAAAATCACTTGTATATTATTTCTGTATTCATATAAAAAAATAACAATTTGAAGTTTTAAAATGATAATTTTTTGGGTTGCGCTTTTACTTACACATAAAAGTTATTATTTATATAATAATTTAAATTAAACTGTTATATTCTAAAATTTACAAATATGTACAATAATATTAAAAGTGTTTGTAAGAAACATGTCCAAAAAAATTGGAATGAGTACTAATGAGATGCTGAAATAATAATAAATGGCCTTTAAAGAAAATGAATAAATAAGATAAAATTATAGTTGTTAATCACAACGAAAACCTTTTTTTCATTACAAAATTATCAAAATCTTAATGTATTTGTACATTTATTTAGTTAATTATCTTGTATAAAATTTCATCACAGCAAAAGGGGAAGAAGTGAGACACATTACTATGCTTTTACCACAGATGTTCCTCTATCCATCCATACAGTGCCAAACCTTTTTCATGTTGGGTATATGTCCACATGTCTCTACAGTGCTATCCCTTTTCATGTTCGATGTACCCCTACAGTTCCATCCCTTTTTCATGTGGTATGTAGCTCATAGTTTCTATATAATGCCAACCGCTTTTGATGCTGGGAATACCTCCACATGTTTGTACATTGCCACCTCTTTTTCATGCTAGATGTACCCCTATAGTGCCATCACTTTTTCATGTTGTATGTAGCTCTCCGAAATTCCAATTCTTTTTAATATTGGATTCTTGTCGCTGTAGTGCCAATCCTTTTTTATACCGGATGCATATCTCCACTAGCCCTTTTTTATGATAGATGTAAACCACACATCTTTAACAGTGCCAAAAAAATTTCATATTGGATGTGAAGACCACATTTCTTCCACATAGCTAACCCTTTTTTATGATGTATGTGAAGACCAAACGTCTTCCATAGAGCCATCCCTTTTTCATGTTGGTTGTGAAGACCACAAATCTGTATGAGGGACTCATCACTCCCTATTGACATGGGAATTTATATGAACATTTCCAAGATTGTCCATGAAGAACTCAAACTTCACTCTCGATAGAGGATTTGTTAATACATCGGTTATCTTCTTCTCCGTCATAATATACTAGATCTTAACTGCTCCTCTCTTCACCATATCCCCGATACAGTGATACTTGATCTTGATGTTCTTCGACTTATCATAGAACAGAGAAACTTCACACAACTTTGATTGTCACAGAATACACAAGTAATTTCTAACTCGACATCAAATAACCCCACAAGTGGATTTCTAAGCCACACTACTTCACAACTAGTTGAACAAGTTGCAATTTACCCTCCCTAGTCTATGCTTAGTGATGCAATCGCTTGCTTCCTACTGAACTAGGAAACATGCCATACCCCAAACTAAAGAATAAACCTAAAGTGCTCTTCCTATCTATAGCACTACCGACCCAATATAAGTCAACATAGCCTTGCAGGATAATCCTATGACCTGTCACATATTTGATACCATACTAAATCACACTCTTCAGGTTCCTAAACACATGCTTTGTAGCAATCAGGCGAACACATATCGTCTTTACCATGTACTAAATCAATGTGTTCAAAACTAAGAATATATCCGACCTCCTATTCATTGAGTACATTAATGAACCAATAATATGCATGTAAATTGTGGTATCAACTATCTCTAAAGTGGAATCTCACAACAAATTTAAGTTTGATTCCATCAAGCCCTAACCTTACAATACATCATCGTGAATCTCTTCAGGATCTCTACTACATATTTTCCTTGACTAAGGAAAATCTCATCTAGATTTTTCCACACCTTAAGACATAAGAAATAGTGCATCAGACCGACGTCTTTCATATCAAACTTTGAAGCAATATTCTTGCTTGTTTATGCAATGATATTCCCATTACCTGCCTGTAACAAGTCATCTACATACAACAATAGTATCACTGGTTTTCCATCCTCAACCTTGAAGTAGAGGTTGAATTCATTTTACTTTTGATAAATCCCAAGCTCGTTACAAATCCATCTATCCTCCCATACCATGTCCTCGATGTTGGTCTCAAACCATATAAGGAATTCTTCAATGTGCACACATGCATATCTCTCTCGCATGTGTCTCAAATCCTAGTGCTGCTCCACAAACACTTCCTATGCTACTACACCATTTAGGAAGGAATTCTTTACATCCATCTGGTGCACCTTCCACTTAATCATTATAGCTATTGCAATACTATCTCTAATCAAAGTATATTTGGCTACAAGGGAAAATGTATCCTCATAATCTCTACCTTCATTTTGGGAGAAGCCACAAGCCACAAATATTTCCTTGTATTTATTGATGGTTCCATTTGATTCATTTTTATCTTATAGATCCATTTAGAATATAGTATAGATTTTCCTTCAGGGATGAGAGACACATCCTAGAAATCATTCATCATTATCAACTGGTACTCTTCGATCATATCATCCTTCCACTCTTTCTTCTTGGCTACTTCTTCATATCTAGAAGGATTTTCATAAATGATGTCTCATAATAGTGTTACATAACTACATTATGGTTGACGTATCTTAATTTCTCTGGAAGTCTCATTAGGAGCACGATACCTCTTTACATTTTCAATGATATCTTGTTCTTCAGCTGGTCTTCTCTTGTATGTGTTCGCCTCTCAGGGTGGATCTACCAATATTTGTGACTCAGTCATATCATGGTACTGATGTTCTTCTAAAATCCTCTCTTCCATAATTGTGTCTTTGACTCTGGGAGCTCCAAATTCTTCTTTATGGAGTTCATCAAAGTGAATCTACATTGATCTACTAAAGGATGTATGCACAACGAATGTAACATCTCTACTAATCTCTATCTTCTTGAATCTCATTATATGTATTATGTAATCCTTTGATGTCTCACTACATATGATGAAGATTCCCTTCCTTCCTGAAGGATCTAACTTTGTTCTCTTTTGTTTTGGAATATGTATGTAAAATAGACAATTGAGTATTCTGATATGGATGAATTTTGGTTTCTATCCTTAGAATACTTCTTCTAGATTCTTGTTCTCTGATACAAAATGTAGTGTTATGTTTTGGACATAAATTGTTGTTCTTATTTCCTCATCCCATAAGCGCATAGAAATTTCTTGATCATGGATCATGGCTTTCATTTCTTCCATTATTGTCTCATTCTTTCTTTTTGCAACACCATTTTGTTGTGGATTGTAGGGACTGCTAAACTCCCTCTTAATCCCTAATTATTTACATAAAGATTTGAAACTTTTTGAAGTGAATTCACCACAATTATCTGACCTTAAGGCCTTATTTTCTTTTCAATATGATTTTCTACAAGGGATTTAAATTCTTTGGGTTTACTAAACACTTCCTCCTTTGACTTCAAAAGATAAATCTAGGTTTAGGGGATTACTCATATATAAAATAAACATAATATGCATACACACTTAGAGAGTTCTATGACATGGGTCCACATGCGCCTGATTGTACAATCCCCAATATCTCCTTCGCTTTACTATCGCTGCTTGGAAATGGTTTCTTCTCATTTTCCCCTTCTGCACATCCTTTACACACACCTTCATTTTTTATTTGGATAACTGGTAGAACTATCACCACTTCCCTTATGATTGATAATTCCTTGTAGTGTATATTTTCAACTCTCATGTTCCATAGTTCAATTGTTCCATTTTTTCATGAACCAATGCTTGTTCTAGTTATCCCTTCAATTTGTACAAGCCTCCCTCTCAATCTCCAATTATTACTGCATCATCAAAGGTTTTACCTTTATGCCACATTCATACTTGGCCATGAAAAAATGCAATCCATAATCCTCTCACATCAAGAAATCATAGAGAACGTCTTTCATCTCGATAGACTTACCTGATCCTAGCTTGTATGATGATTCTACTACCCCTTTTATGGGATATTTATCATCATCTCCAAGTTTCACCTTGTGAGGAGAGTCTTCTTATTTTATGTGGGTGAAAGAGTTCTTAAACACGATCATGTGCTTGGAAGCACCACTATGTACAAGTCAAACATTTCTACCATGAGTAACAATAGATGTGAGCACTGAAATCAAGATATATTCTTCATTACATGAGGATTTTTATGTATCTCTCTTCTTGGATGGTTCATCATCTTCTGTAGTGTGAGCATGGCATATCTTATTCTTTTCTTTCATCTTCATGGACTTCATTGAAGTGACTCTACATTGATCTACTGAGGATTTATCCACAACGAATGTAACATCTCTACTAGTCTCTATCTTCTTGAATCTCATTATATATATTATGTAAGCCTTTGATGTCTCACTTTATATGATCAAGATTCCCTTATTTCATGAAGGATCTAACTTTTTTCTTTTCTCTTTGGGAATATGCATGTAAAATAGACAATAGAATATTCTTTAAAATAGACAATCGAATATTCTAGAGTCTTTTTCTCTAATATAAAATGTACAGTTTTGCTTTGGACATAATTTTTTGTTCTTATTTCCTCGGCCCATAAGTGCATTGAAACATATTGATCATGGATCATGGCTTTCATTTCTTCTATTATTGTCTCATTCTTTATTTTTGCAACACCATTTTGTTGTGGATTGTATGGAGTGCTAAACTCCTTCTTAATCCATGATTATTTACATAAAGATTTGAAACTTTATGAAGCGAATTCACCACCATTATCTAACCTTAAGGCCTTATTTTCTTTTCAATATGATTCTTTACAAGGGATTTAAATTCTTTGAAATTACTAAACTCTTCCTCCTTTGATTTCAAAAAATAAATCTAGGTTTGCAGGAGTACTCATATATAAAAGAAACATAATATGCATACCCTCTTAGAGAGTTCTATTACATGGGTCCACATACACCTGAGTGTACAATATACAATGTGTCCTTCGCTTTATTGTCACTTCCTGGAAATGGTTTCTTCACATCCTTCCCTTCTGCACATCGTTTGCACACACCATCATTTTTTGTTTGGAGATTTGGTAGACCTATAGCAACTTTTCTTATGATCGGTAATGCCTTGTAGTGTATATTTTCAAGTCTCATGTGCCATACTTCAATTGTTTCATGAACCAATGCTTATTCTAGTTGGCCCTTCAATTTGTAAAATCCTCCCTCTCAATGTCTGATTATTACTACATTATCAAAGGTTTTCATTTAGTCCACATTCGTACTTGGCCATCAAAAAATGCAATTCATAATCCTCTCACATCAAGGCATCATAAAGAAAATATTTCATCTTGATAGAATTTCCTAATCCTACCTTGCAGGATGATTTGTTAGGATTATTAATCCCCCCTTGTCCAAATTTGGTCATATGTCTAAATCGGGAGTCATGTCTAAATCGAGAGTCCATCCAGTCTATTTATAGTCATTAACACCATTGAGTCCACTTGACCTAATTGGGGAACATGTTTCAGTTACTAAAGTGTGGGGAACACTAATTGAGGCTCACTGCCACTGATTGCACTTGATTGCATCAGTTTAGGAGCCTCCTAGACCAATCCCTACAATTTAGGAAGCCACTGGGAGTGCCAAAACCAACCAAGGTCAGTTCACTTCAGTTAATGACTACTCAAGCTAAGTTAGGATTCAGTTACATTCAGTTCTAGTCCTCTACATTCAGTTAGCTCTAGGTTTACTTGACTGAACACATGTGGGGTGCATTTCTCACCTACCACTGTCAGTTAACCTTAGTCAACACTGAATGTAACACTTGAGTTATATTTTAGAGCTCCAATGAACTTCGGTTATGGTTTAGACAAGGTCAGTTAACTATTGAGTCCTCCGATAGTGATTTAGACAAGGTCTTGGTTACCTATAGTCAAGTAGAGTCTAATCAATTCAAACTTCCTCATGTGGATTCGAATTGCTTGTGGTTATTAAAGCCATTGTACTTCATTGTAATTATCTATCTAATTACTCTTTGATTAATGAAAAGCATTCACAGCTGCAAGCCATTTTTGCATTGTTTCATTCTTCAATAACTGAGTAAATTGTGTGATCTATCATGTGAGTTGTGTGTTTGTCCACAGATCTATGTGCTCAATTTAATATGGTATCAGAGCCTCGACAGACAAGGCACTTCTCCTCCTCAGATCTCCTACTGGATCATTTTTTTGTTTTTCAGGTACAACTTCAAAATGATTTCATCTCTAATGAGACAAGGTCTCTGTCGGGTGTCTATTGGAATCTATAAAGAGTGTTTTAGTAATATTAAATGTCTGAATAAAAGTGATAGAGATTTTAGAACAATAGCAATAGGTCTTTCTCCTAGCTTGTGCTACCTCATTAGATCTATTAGTGACCGAAAGGAACTCTGGACAAGATTGGACAGAACCTTTGTTATGATTTATGAGGATCATAATATCACTTTGGAGAGCACATCCAACACCATAAGCATCCTTGATCCAAAAATCTCAGCCTCCACTCTCTCTTATGAAGTTGTTCAAGATAAAGAAGAAGCAGAAGCTTCTACATAGTCAATTCAAATTGAAGACAGTCTCCATGCGGTGACTCCTTCTCCTGATGCTTCGGAAGTTCATGAGATCTCTGATATCTCATCTTCTCATATTGCTAAAACAAAAGAAGACATTCGAATCTCTGATATTGAAGAAAAATTCTGCTGCACTTCCATGCAAACATTCACCGCAAATTCCTGCAGGATTGCATGCACCAAAATTCAGAATTTTGAAGAAGAAGAAAGTTGTGCATCCACCGTCTCGGTTAACCATTTATTTGAATATGATATTAACCTTATTGGATCTGATATGATCTTATTTATATCTGATATGATATTTCTTGGTTTAATATATCAAATTCATAATCTTTCAGTACCACTTGTAGCTATTCTCATCAACGGTGTGAAGAAACAAGTATCACAAGTCTACTACAAAACTGCTGCTGGGGATTTGATTCCATTTCACAGTTTTGGATCTATTTTGAACCTATTTAGATCTTATTTACTTTCTGATCTGATATTATTTGGTTCATATTTTAAAATCCAAAATCTTTCAGTCATGCTTGTAGCTGCTCTCACCAATTCCGGTGTGAAAAATCAAGTACCGCACTTTCTCTTCAAAACTGTTGATTGGTATTTGGTGTTAGTTTATTCATATGAGGTTGCTGATATTTTATTATGTGATTAATTATCTATTTCAAAAGCTATATTAGACTATGGAGCTCAAGCATTCGCTCTCAACAATCCCAGTGCTTCTCTACCATTGATCACATGCTCATCTCCTCACAGAACTAGTAAAGAGGAAGATTTTCTACATCCGCCTGGACACCTGCTCCTAACAATTGGGGCTGTTATTACCACTCATGGTTTTCTGTTCATGGATGCAACATATCAGTTTCTTGAGTGTTCCTCACATTCTCTGAATTCTCAAGAACCTTTTCTCACTTTTCAGTTGACTTCAGTTGCTCTACATGGGTCAAGTCTTCATCCGGGAGCTGTCTATATTTCTGATTCAATTGAGCATATAATTCTTCTTCCAAAGAGGAATATTCCTCCAGACATAATGATGGAGAGGTTCACATGCCAGGCCCCAGGATACCTGTGCACAGAAGAATCATATTGATCCTGATTCTACCTGCTTAATTAGAGGGGGGGATTTTTTCCCATGTGTTTTTTCCCCAGCACCTTCTTTTTTAGCAGTTACTTTACTTTACTTGATGTAATGGGTGACCTATGGTCTTAGTTACCAGGGCCCACAGATTGTCCAAGTTAGCATTTAGGGGGGGTGTTAGGATTATTAATCCTCCCTTCTCCAAATTTGGTCATATGTCTAAATGGGGAGTCATGTCTAAATCGGGAGTCCATCCAGTCTATTTATATTCATTAACACCATTGAGTCCACTTGACCTAATTGGGGCACATGTTTCAGTTACTAAAGTGTGGGGAACACTAATTGAGGCTCACTGCCACTGATTTCACTTGATTGCATTAGTTTAGGAGCCTCCTAGACCAATCCCTACAATTTAGGAAGCCACTGGGAGTGCCGAAACCAACCAAGTTCAGTTCACTTCAGTTAATGATTAGTCAAGCTAAGTTAGGATTCAGTTACATTCAGTTCTAGTCCTCTACATTCAGTTAGCTCTAGGTTTACTTGACTGAACACATGTGGGGCACATTTCTCACCTACCACAGTCAGTTAACCTTAGTCAACACTGAATGTAACACTTGAGTTATGTTTTAGAGCTCCAATGAACTCCGGTTATGGTTTAGATAAGGTCAGTTAACTATTGAGTCCTCCGATAGTGATTTAGACAAGGTCTTGGTTACCTATAGTCTAGTAGAGTCTAATCAATTCAAACTTCCTCATGTGGATTTGAATTTCCTATGGTTATTAAAGCCATTGTACTTCATTTTAATTATCTATCTAATTACTATTTGATTAATGAAAAGCATTCATAGCTGCAAGCCATTTTTGCACTGTTTCATTCTTCAATAACTGAGTAAATTGTGTGATCTATCATGTGAGTTGTGTGTTTGTCCACAGATCTATGTGCTCAATTTAATATGATTCTCCTACCCCTTTTATGGGATATTTATCATCATCTCCAAGTTTCACCTTGTGAGGAGAGTCTTGTTATTTTATGTGGGTGAAAGAGTTCTTAAACCCGGTCATGTGCTTGGAAGCACCACTATGTACAAGCCAAACATTTCTACCATGAGTAAGAATACATGTGAGTGTTGAAATCAAAAGATATTCTTCATTACTTGAGGAGTTTTATGTATGTCTCTTATTAACTAGTTCATCAACTTCTGTATTGTGAGCATGGTATATCTTCTTTGTTCCTTTCATATTAGGACAATATCTCGCAAGATGTCCTTTCTCATCACAAGTGTAACATATGAAATGTAAACAGTCCTTTTTTTAGATCATCTAGGATTTTTTTGAGAATGCTATTCCTTCTTGTTAGAACCCTTCTTAGCATGAGATGTTAGGGCTTGATCACCATCTTCACCCATCTTTTTTTCTCTTTCTATCAATTGAGCTTCTTCTTACATGCATTCCTCCCATATCCTACTTAATTTGAGGATCCTTCTTCTAGCACAAATTCCTTGAAATAAATATTCCCATGATCTTAGGAAACCATTCAAGGTAGTCATCACCATTTCTGCTTCTTTAACATTTTGTCCAATATATTCTAGTTGTTCTTTAATTTTGGAGACCCTTGTGAAGTAATATTGTATGCTTTTCGAGTTCTGGATCTTCACACCCTTGACTTGACTCCTCAAGGTCATCTTTTTATTTATATTCTTTCCTTCATACAATCTTGTCAAATAATCAAACATCTCCTTGGGATTCTTCAAGGAGGATACATGTGGGATCAAATGATTCTTGATGGAACCAACAATAAACCTATTGGCTTTGACCATGGTCATTTTGTGCTATCTTTTTCTTCATCTCCCTTTGGCTTCGCAACTTCTTCTTTAACATATTTTTCAAAGCCATGTTATTTTAGTATAAGAAAAACTCTATACTTCCATGTCTGGAAGTTCTTAGCTACTTCAAGCTTCTCCTCAAGCCAGGTATTTTTTGTCATCTTAATAAAATGATAACCTCAAATTTAAATAGAGAGAATAGTGCTTACCAATAAGAATGCTTCAAGTGGGTACTTGCTTCAAGGTATTATTGAAAACTGCGTCTTGACTAACCTATGGTTTGATAAGGAAACCCTAATCATTTAAAGTTTGGTGTCTTAAAAATATAATTGGAGAGAGACATGCACCTCCTTAAGGTGAGTTCATAAATGTACTTCTTTTTTTATGTCTATGGATAGAACTATAGAAAATTTAATGCCTTAGTTTTCCCAGCACTAGTTTTAGGGAAAACATGAAAATGTAGGGAACTGGAATCTATCTCCAAATGAATATGCACCATCCTAGGGTGAATTGAATAGTCCTCATTTTTTAGCTAATTTGCGTGGGGGAGTGTTGGAAATATGAAACGCTAGGTTCCACTTTTGTCAGTTATGAGTGCACAAATACTTCTTTCAGGATGGCTCTGGTACCATGTTAGAATTGTAATTGTTATATTATATCTTCAAACAATTTTCATTATTTCATCATAACTATAAGAAATAGGATCATTGAAATAAATACAAGTACATCAACACAAAACAACACAAATATTTTCCTCTAGGAAACCACAAGGGAGAAAAACCAGCATCTTCTTTAGTATAGATTTGGTCACCAAGTGAAATGTCAAACCAAAATAAGATAAATCCCAAATGACAAAGGAAACTTCTTTTTCTCTCCAATGAACATCTTATTCTTCCCCTTGTGCACTTGATTGAGTGATTTGTGTGTCCAAATTATAGGTGATCTCTCTCTATTTATATGCATCATGTATGTGATCATTTCCCTAACTAGGATGACTTCTTACTCTTACTAGGTTGTCTTGTCTAGGGAGACGTAAAATAATATTTACATAATATTTCATTGGTTACTATTCACCTAACTTATAACTGATGGTTTACAATGATTATTTCAAGTAATTTTACATAACCAAATATATTAATAACATCCCCTATAGGAGGTACACCAATGATACAATAAAAGTACAATAATAATATCGTCTGAAGATATACAATCTTCAACAAAAACAAACACACACACACACACACACAAACATATTGAAGAAATACTCATGTGGAATAAGGATGATAATCTCCATAATAACATGCCCATCCATATAAGATCAGGAAAACTCACGAGGAGTGAATCACCAGTTCTTCAAAATTTGAGAACCAACATCCCACAAATCCCTCCAATAGAAAATTATTTTCTTACTCAGTTATCATCCTTGAAACTAATGGGTTTTTGAAACACACATGCATTGTACCTTCCAACTCCATGTCTTTTTTTATCAAAAAATCCCATCCTTCCTAACTACCTAACATCTACCACTACACAAGGCCAACCACCTTCCTCCATGATACCAAAAATACTTTTGATAATAAAAGAACTTAAGAGATACGGTATACAAGGGGATGGAATTAAATAGCACAATCCAAATGATCCCATAATCCTACCAATGCTTTTTTATGTGAGAAGATGATGCACAAGAGAATAACGTGTTGACCTTCCCCACACATGTTTGACCAAAGCACAAACATGATATCATATATTTAGTGAACTATTCAACTCGATCATAGGCTTTATCAAAATTATTTTTAAGAAAGTGATATTGCTTCCCAAATTACGTAGCCCACTCCATGACCTTCCTAGATCAAATCACTATGTCAAGAATAAATTGCCCTTGAACAAAACTTATTTTGGCCTTATGCAAAATCTTCATAACAACTTATCTCATCTATAGTGCCATCGCCTTAGCCATGATTTTGTTAGCTAGAGTTATGGGTCTCCATCCCCCCATGGTATTTGTGAAAGTTGTTCTTGGAATAAGCTTGACAAACTTTTGATTAAAATAGAATTTGTCAGACATGTTGTATCAAAGGCTTCTAAAGCCATGTGACTAAACTAATCTCCAATAGTATTCCACATTTCCTAGTAGAAATCACAATGTAGTCCATCAATACTTGGTAATACTTGGTGATTTGCCATTATGTATAGAGCTAAGTACTTGAAACCATTCATCCTTCATGAAGTAACTATCCAACCTATGAAGCTCAACAATAAAGACCTTTTGTATAACCAACCTATAACAAGCATTCCTACTTAAAAGCGCAACCTCGGTGATACTTGGTGATTTGCCATTATGTATAGAGCTAAGTGCTTGAAACCATTCATCCTTCATGAAGTAACTATCCAACCTATGAAGCTCAACAATAAAGACCTTTTGTATAACCAACCTATAACAAGCATTCCTACTTATAAGCGCAACCTCGGTTAGTGGATAATGAGAAACATTCTTTAAATCATTTACATTTATATTAATTTTTTTATGAGAATGAAATATTATAAATAAAAATGTATTTTTTATTTTCAAAATATATAGAATAAAATATAATAAATAAAAATGTACTGTTTACTTTCAAAATATAAATGAAAGTACATCTCACACTAATTTTTTTTCGATTAATTTTTTTGTAAGCAAAAACAGAATAAAAGAATTTTTTACTAAATAAAATAAACTAGAGTTTAAAACATAGTAAAAATTTGTTTACTTAAAAAATTATTACGTTAGTAAAACTTGGTTATTGATAACGCCTATACCAAATATCAATTCTTTCAAGTGAACATACTTTCTCCTTATGGAGCAATAATACAAAAAACTATAACATCACGCACCACCTCATGATCGGTTATTGGCTTAAGAGTTTCTTACGGAAATGATGGATCTTAACTATTAGCTATGAATGTACTCCATTAAATATTCTCCTAATATATTTGTATATTATGTTTTATTCTTTGTTCATATATTTTGATGCAAATGCTTAGGATAAGAATCCCACGAACGCTGTAGTTGAAGTCGAAGTCTCGTATGAATAATAAAAGAATGTATACAGTTGACCACTCCTAACAGTTTTTTTAATGTTTGATAAAGGATATTGTGTTGAATCTTCACCATTTTTTTTCACAAAAGTAGTATAGGAATTGTGAAAAATGTCAAATATTTTTAGTGGACATTCCACTTATTATTGATGGGCCAGAAAATTTTGGATAATGTATTTTTTTTGAATTTTTATTATTTTTAAAAGAAACATATAAATTGTCAAATTGTAAAATATTTTTAGTAAACATTTTAGTCATTAGAAAATCATAAAATCTTGGATAATGTATATATCTTTTGATTTTTAACCATCTTTGAAAGGAGCAAATGAATTATAAGATGTCCATATGTGAAAGGAACAAATGAATTATGAAAATTTCCCAACATTTTAAGTGAACACTACCGTCATTACTAGAAGATCATAAGAGCTATTGAGTGAAAGAAATGGGTTTAAAGGTAAATGAGGTGAAGTTACCCATTGTCAAGAAATTTATAAAGTATAGAGAAGACAAAAGTTAGTTGGTGGAAAGTTATTAAAAAAAAGAAATAATAAAAAAATAGTTAATATTTCAAAATTAATAGTCATAATAACTATAACGCAATAAATAAATATTTAAAAACTTAGAATTGATAATAATTATAGAAAAAATTGAAACAATAACTGTAATAAAAGTTAGAAGAAAGCTTGAAAGATAGAACTAATAAATAGCGAAAAAATAACTAAAAGTTAGTTGAAGTTAGTGTGTTCGGACGACGTTTATGGACTCAAAATTTACAATGGAGATTTCATCAACATGCTCATGTAAGAACATGTGCGAGTTCATAAGAACGTCCATTCCTTCCCTTTTCCATATGTTTGATTCTTTATGAACCATCATAGAATGATGTAAAGTTGACCTTGTTTGGCTGCAAATCTGGGTGTACAACAGAAAAAAAATGGGAAACACAAACCCACACAACAAAAAAATGCCAAGAATGATGGATTTTATATTAATTATGAAATCAATTACAACGATAAATCTAGAATGCATAGTAGATTCTACGTTCATTTTTTGTCAACTGAACGATTATCCTTCACACTTAGGATAATTCCATAGAGATGCAAGCATGAATTAACCCTAGGAAACAACAACCCATTTTAATTGACAATATGGTACTTAAAGATTCTCTCTAGTTCAATTTATTGCTCAATCCTTCTTCTGAAATCCTCTTGGTGCTTCCTAATGCAACTCTCCTCCATTAAATTCTCATATGCCTCCCTTTTCCATTGTGCCACATATTGTCGTGTAACAACTACCATAATTGAACAATAACTAATCCACTACCTCCTCAATGGGTTGTCTCTACTTGGTTAAACTCATTAGTAGATATTCATCATCATTGGCCTCAATCTCAACTTATTCTATATTTGTACAAGTCAGAAACATTAAATGTCGACAATATATCCATCCCTTCTAAAATTTCCTATACATAAGCATTGTCTAGAATATTTTGTAAGATATTGCATGGACCAATATTCATTAACATCAACTTGTTATATGTTCGTCTCAAGAACATCTTGTTTTTCAGTTGTGCGTATATTAACTTGCTTTCTGAAAAAAAATTGCAGTTGTCTCTTCTGGTTGGCTCTTAACTTATATGTCATGCTACTCTTCTCCAGTTGTTCGTTCACCTTCTCCTACACTTCCTTCATATGGTCGAAAAATAATTTTACGCATACACTTCATTACATTCATATCAATATTTTTAGTCAGTCAATGACTCCATGGAGACTTCTACCTTACACAATTTGTAATGGAATCATTCCATTTGACCTATTTATTAAGTTGTTGTAAATGAATTTCGGCTAAGCTAACACATTCTCCCACTACTTTGCTCAATCTTCGATTAAGGTCCTTAACAAATTTCCTAAGCTTTTGTTCCTGACTCCAATCTTTCCATCAGCCTATAGAAGGTATGTAGAACTACATTGCAAACTTGTGTTAAGCTTCTTCTACATGGTTCTTCAAAAATGACCCATAAAATCGGTGTCTTTGTTTGACATTATGTTGTTCAGAAATCCATGCAATCTCTGCACTTATTTGAAAAAAAATACAATTAATAAAAATTGTGGCATCACTTTTCTTTTTCCAAGAGATGAAGTGTTCCATCTTTCAAAACTTGTCAACTACCACAAATATAGATTCATTACCTTGTTGTGTTTTCGACAAGCCTAGAACAAATACAATGTTAATATCTTACCATGAAACAGTTGGCACTAGTAATGGTGCATACAATCCTGTATTTTGACTTCTTCCATTGGCATGTTGGAATGTCCTACACTGTTGTATTCATCTCTTCACACCTATCACCAATCCTCAAAAAGAACATTTCTCCTTTACCAATTCCTTCACCTTGTTGTTTCCAAAAGCTCCCTCTTAGTCATCGACTATGAACTTCCATGATTGGTTTCTCTCTTGATGAGCCTATGAGAATAAATAATTGATTCCCTCTAAATAAGTATCCATATTCGATAAAATAATCCAAGTGTGGGGTTCTTTGGACACTCTATGGATCCTTCGATGCATTCCATGCCTTAGAAAAATACTCATTGACTTCATAGTCAATTTTTAGTGACTCTAACCTTGTTGATTGAAAGATCATAATTCTTAGTAATGCAATTTCATATCTCATGGGATTAACTTCATTTTAGTATTCAAATACCTCAAGGTCTATTGATTGATAAACAGAACAAATTATTAGGGAAAAAATGCCTCAAATTATTCAATGTATGTACAATGTCATAAACCCCCTAGTTGTAGATCAAGAATTTATGCTTGGATTCATCCAACTTCTTACTAAAAAATGCAATTAGTTGTCCTTCCTGGATCAAAACGTCTCCAATTACAATTCGATTGGAATCATAGTTTACTTGAAATACCTTGCCAAGGTCTAGGAGAGCTAAAGATGGTCTATCCATCACCATCTCCTTCAACTTCTCAAAATCTCTTCAGGTATATTTCATCCATTTTAACACTCTCTTTTTCATGTATGTTGTCAATGGTGCACATATCTGTATAAAATACCTAATGAACTTCCTATATAGACTAGAAATTCGATCAACACTCCTTACTTCAGTGGAACATTTAGGTTCAATCCACTCTAATATTAACGTCAGCTATTATGGGTCCATATTTAGTCATGGTAGGGAAATTATGAATCCTAGATACACCAATTCCTCTTCAATTGAAAACCTCTTCTCTAGATTGAGCAACAACTTTTCTTGAATCAACCTCTATAGGACTTGTCTCAAGTGAGCCAAGTATTCTTTATTTTTTTTGCTAAAAAATATAATTTCGTTGAGGTAAACAATGATGAACTTTCCTAGAAACAACTTCTAACCTTAGTTCATCATCCTCATGAATGTACTTGGTGAATTGGTTATCAAAAATGGAATAACTAGGCACTCATATAACCCCTCCTTTATTTTTAAGGTTGTCTTCCATCCATCACCTTCTCATATCATGATCTCATGATATTCACTCTTCAAATAAATTTTATTGAAGTATGTTGCTCCACTCAAATAGTTCATCAAGTAATCCATCCTTTGGAATAGAAACCTATAATTGATGGCTATTTTTTTTATGGCCCTCAAATCAGTCACACATCCTTCGTTCTTATCCTTCCTTTAGTTATAGTACAAATGAAATTGTACATGAATTTATACTTTCTCATATTAAACCCTTTTCAAACAACTCTTAGACTTGTTCATGCAACTCCTCATTTCTATTAGTTCCATCATGCATGGGTCCTTGTTAGACAAACTCGACCCTAGGATCAATTCAATCTAGTGTGTCATACTTCTGGTCAGAAACGACCATGTCTACATCTCCTTGACCATTATACCTTTAAATTTCATAAACACTTGTCGAACTTCAATATAAAAAACTCTTTGTCATCCTATCAAGTATTAGACCCTTTATAATGACCATGAATCAATATTTTTTCTTATGTTCCTCCTTTATGAATTCCTTTCTTAAACACACAAGCACTTTCTTCTCCTAGTAGGTGTTTTCATTTCCCTTGTCGATTTGGTCTTCACCCTAGGGAATTTGTCAAAACTTTCTACTTTTGTTCTCGGATCTGATGGTATTCTTGTGACCATCATACACTATATTTAGGTCATACTCCCATGGTTGTACCAATAACATATGACATGCATCCATGGGGATTACATTGTACAGCACTATGTCATAAATCTCACCAATCTTAAAATTGACAGGACACTTCCTTATCACCATGACATGGTGTCCCTTCTAAAACCATGACACTCAATAAGCATTTAGGTTCAATTGACACTTCATAACCAACTTGTTGATGACTTTCATTAAGAATAAATTCATCGCATTTCCTCTGATCGACAATGGTCATAAAACATTTGTCCCATATCTTCACCTTCATCTAGAATATAGAATTCCTTTTCGCTGGTTCCTTCTCTTTTGGTTAGAGTGGTTACAATAGTGTCCATCAGGTCATAATATTTATGCCCCTTTTGACGTAATATCCACTACACATCCTCTTATGGTGAAGTGAGTATTTTTGTCAACTTTTTTATTTCTAGTCTCCCGTAAAATTGTGATATGAATGTTTTCTGGGAACTCATATGCCTTGTGACCCAATTCCTAACACTTGTAGCATACTATTTTGTGAAGGTATTCACAACTTCGTTCAATGTACCATATTCGATCAAAAGTTCCTCGACACCTAGGATCCTCAGCCCTCCATCAATATCATGGTAGTGATTACCATATTCTTTATTTCCTGTCAAAGTTTCTTGTGCTTCCCATATAATTTCTTTCCCTGGGACTTTCTTCCTTCTTTTACCCATTTTTTTTTGTTGAAATATTGTAACTTCAAAGGATATTCTAAATGTATTTTAGTGATGTACCCTAACGGAGATGTTCTATTCCTCTATAGGGATGTTATTATTGTAATTGGTCATCATATATTCATGAGGTAAAGCGGCCATAGTAAGTCAGGTCAATAGTACCCTAATGAATTTAATAAAATATTATTTTGTGATTTCCTAGGTGAAGTCTTCCTAGACAGTTTAGTGGGGCCGACTTGATTACGGTAAAAGTTACTTGACAAAAAGTGTATAAATAGAGGAGTTGTGTTCCTCATTAGAACATAGACTCACTCACTTTTGTAGTGTATAGGTGAGAGAGAGAGAGAGAGAGAGGCCATCAAGGAGGAGAATACATGTTTTTGGATTTTATCTTATACATCTTATACAAAGGAATTTTTGTTGGGTTTTCTTCCCCTTGAGGGTTTCCCAAGATAAATATTATGTCTATCTTGTGATTTTGTTTCTTTTAATGATTCTGCATATTCTACTATTGTGAATTTCGATTAAACACTAATTATATCTAGATAAGCATATGAAATCTTAACATGGTACAAGAGCTAGCCTTAATAGAACAACTTGCACAAGGTGAAACTCTCTCTCCTCTCCCTCTAGAAGAAATTAAGGTTTATGCGAAGTTTGGAATTTTGAATATATTCTTGCATAGAAATTTGCGCCTCCCTAGAGCACATCTATTGATCCCAATATAGAAATTTGTGGGTTCTTGAATCTCCGGGAAATAAAAAACCTAGTTTGGCCCTCGACGAGAAAACTGTAGAAAACCAGAACTAAAATTTTTGCTGAAATTGGAACCTTGCAAGTAAGATTTTAAGGGTGAATATTTGGGATCTCCAGAAACCAAGTGGACCAACCAAATAGCCTCAGTTAAGCACATCTCTTGGTAAGGTCATCTTTTCATTTTGAGAACTTTCAATTTTAGTGACTTCCTGTATAGGATGGCCCCAACCATTAAGCTTGAGGACAAACTGGAAGGCATATAAAAATTCCTAGAATGGAAATATAGGATTGGTCTCATTCATAAATAATGTTCATGAGAAATACATCAAGGATGATGTTTTACAACCAAAAGAAGATGAATCTAGGGAGAAGCATGAGCAAGACCTAATCAAGGAAATGAGGATCATTGTTGACTCTATTAAAGATCAATTGATCCCTCAACTGTCATATAATAAGACACCAAAGAAAATGTATGATTCACTTTCCCCAATGTATGAGGGTAGGAACATCAATAGGAAGATGAATTTGAGAGCTCAACTGAAGGGGACAAATATGAGCAAAGTAGAATCAATTCAGGATTACTCCATAAGAATCTCCCAGTCCAGGGAACAACTAAATTCTATTGGAGACACCCTTTATGATAAACTAGTTATGACTACTCTCAATGGTGTCACTAGACCTTAGGATTCATTCATACAAATGATGTGTGCCAAAAAAGAAAGTATGAAGTTTGACATTATATGGGAAGATTTCATTCAAGAAGAAGCTAGAGTAGCTAACAGAGAACCTCTAATTAGATAAGATGGTCAAGCTCTAGCCATCCATACTAAAGGAAGTAAACAATAAAACTTGAAGAATTGAAGAAAATAGCTCTCCTTAGAAACTATCATTAGGAGATTACTATCAATATCCCATCAAAGGTGTTGGTGAATCAAGCTACAATATTGACTCTAGAAATTACATGAAGATGAAGGAAGTACTGTATGTACCAAGTTTGAAAAAGAACCTAATTTCTATCTCAGCACTGGATAAGAAACGATACAAACTCAAAGGACATTCAAAGAGAACCCTTTTCCATGAAACTACTATCTCAAGTGAACTATCTCATAGGAGGCTTGCTCACATCAACTAGAAAGCAATACCCTATGTGAAAAAGGTGGTAACAAGGTTACGAAATCTAAAATATTGATCACTAGGAAACTTGAAAAGGATGTGCAAGAGGAAAGAACATCAAGAATCCCTTTCCGAAAAGTGAAACAAAGGCTAAAGGTACATTGGAATTAATTCATTATGATGTGTGTGGTCCTATGCCGTCCAGATATTTAAGTGGATATGAATATTATGCCACATTTATTGATAACTATTCAAGAAAGAAATGGATATAATTCTTGAAGAACAAGAGTGAATTGTTTAGTAAATTCAAGGAATTAAAAGCCTTGATAGAGAAGCATCCATAAAGAAGAAGAAAGACACTGAGATTATATAATGTTGGACAGTATAATTCAAAAGAGTTTTGAAGCATTCTGGAAGCAAGCTAGAATCAAGATGGAACTAACCACTCCGTACAATGCTCAATAGAATGGTTTATGATATAACCATTATCAAAGCAGTGAAACAATGATTCATGACCAAGACCTCCCCATGCACCTCTGGGATGAAGCAGTAAGAACAAGTGTGTATGTGCAGAATAGATTATCTCACAATTCTCTTGGGATCAAGACTCCTAAATAAATGTATACGAGAAAGAAACCTGAAGTGATCCATCTCAAGATATTTTCCTTTCCTGTATATGTACATATTCTGAAAGGAAGAGAACCAAGTTGCATCCTTCTGGAAAGAAGGGAATATTTTTTTGATATTGTGAAGTTTCTAAATCCTTCAGGATATACATTTTAGGATTCCATCATATAGAGATTAGTATGGATGCAACATTTGATGAATATCAATTCTTAATAAATCCAGAAGGTGTCATCTTGAATAAGTATATGAAGAGGATGTACCTTCCAGAAAGGTAGAGGTTTAACCCTCTTATGAAATAGTAGCATCGAAATATCATGATATGATACAACCTCAGGACCCCCCTACTATGGATATATATTGAAAGATAAAACCTTCTAGGGTAAGAGAAATCATACAAGGAGAATAGAAACAAGGATCATACAAGAACAATAAAAAGATCAAATCCATACTCCAGTTATGTAGCTTGGATGTGTGACCTTGTAGATCAAGAACCCACTAGCTACGAGGAAGCTATATAGAAGAAAGAGTGGGTGGAAGTAGTTACAAAATAATACCAATCAATAATGAAGAATGATGATTGGTATATATTACCCAAACCTGAAAACAATAGTGCAGTACCTTTGAAATGGATCTACAAGATAAAACATGGAGCTGATGGAAGTATTGAAAAATACAAGGAAAGATTTTTGGCTAGAGGATTTGCTCAGAAAGAGGGGATTGATTATGAAGATACATTTTCTCCATTAGCAGGTTACGCTTCCATTAGAACCATCATGGCACTTGCTTCCATCATGAAGTGGGATCTACATCAGATGGATGTAAAGATAGCCTTCCTGAATGGTATCAGTTAGGAAGAGGTTTACATCAAACAACCAGAAGGATTTGAAGTCAAAGACATAGTGACTCATGTGTGTAAGTTGAAAAAGGCTCCGTATGCACTGAATCAAGCTCCCAGAGCTTTGTATGGTAGAATAGATAGCTTCTTGACAAGCTTGGGATTTACCAAAAGTAAAGTTGATCCTAAAATTTACATGAAGATTATGGATTATGATCCTTTAAATATATTATTACTATGTGTAGATGATCTATTTCGGAATGGAAATGGGAAACAGATCACAGAAATCAAGAAGAAGCTATACAAAGAATTTGAGATGAAAGATATTGGATTGATGCATTGTTTTATTGGGATCGAAGTGTGGTAGAGACCAGAAGGAAACTTTCTGAACTAGGGAAAGTGTGTAGTAGAATTATTGAAAATATTTGATATGTTGGATTCTAAAGCCATGGCCACACCCATGGATACCAACCTAAAGTTGATATCTAATGAATCATCAACATTAGTGAATATGAATCAGTAAATAAATATTATTGGGTCACTGGTGTATCTGAAGAATACAAGGCCAAATATATGCTTTGTTGCAAACACCTTAAGTCACTATCTAGTTAAAGCTAGACGGGTTCACCTAATATATGCAAATCATGTGATGAGGTACCTAAAAGTTATGATAGACTATGGATTATACTATGTTAGACATCATGACTACATATTATATGGATACACTGATTCAGATTGGGAAAAAAGTTACGCAGACAAAAATAGCACCTCGGGTGGATGTTATTGTCTAAGATCCACCATGATCTCATGGTTCAGTAAGAAACAGTGCAGTGTTTCTCTCAGCATAACTGAAGTAGAGTACATAGAAGCTTGATCCTCTAGTTATGAAGCGATATGGCTTTAGAAACTGATGTCAGGTCTATTTTACATGGATTTGGATACCACATTAATTCTTTGTGACAACAAGTGTTGTATAAAGATGACAGAGAATCCAGTGTTCCACGATAAATCAAAGCACATATAAATCTGGTACTTTTATATAAGGGATATGGTACAAATGGATTTATAAATCTCCACTATGTGAGTACCAATGAGCACGTTGTTGATGTGTTGAACAAGCCTCCATCTCAAGTAAAGTTTGAATATTTATGTGAGAAAATCGGTGTAGCCAGAAAATACTTTCCTTGTAAGGAGGAACAACGATTATACTACAAACTTTCCTTGCAAGAAGGAATGATAAATATATGGACTCTATTCAAAAAGGAGGAACATGTCGAAGATATGGAATTTCCTCAAAAAGGAAGAATAGGTCAGAGATATGAACGCTCCTCGAAGAAAGGGGTAGTAGGTTGATTATATGGATCCTCCCTTGAATGGGGAGTGATGATAAGACTGTCATTAATGATGGGATGACAATAAAGATCCAGTATGAAATAGGCCAAGTGCACCTGAATATGTTGACTAGGTTTGACATTAACTTTTGGACAATATTATCCTCTCTCGAGGATGCTCTTGCGGGAAATAAAACTATGTTCCCGAGAGGGGTCCTTACTAGTTAAGGATGGCCCTAGAGACATCACTCTCACATGGAGAGTATACCCACATTAATTTATGGATTCCATAGAATAACACTCGCTTAAGAGTGGTCCTAGATTTGAAGTTGAGGATGCTCTAGGATGAGTACTAATGGACGACATGGCTTGCATTTCGGTGTGGTTGAGATCTTCCTTGCGTATGTTACTATCGCATGGAGAGTGTACGTACATTTATATGTGGATGTTGTAGTCTAACATCCACTTCTGAATGGTCGCATTATTCATGCTAAGGATTTCCTACGATGAGTCCTTACAGACATTTTATTATAACACTAACATGGAATGGTCCTATATTTCATGTTGAGGATTTCGTACAATTAGTCCTTACAGATGATAGGCCTTCATCTAGGTTTGGTAAAGATATGTAGTTGCAGATGATACTCTTGCATGGAGAGTATGCCTACATGTACATGTATATACCATATTATAACACTCACTTGGAGTGGTCCTATCTCTAACAGATTGAGGATGGTCTATGATGATTCCTTGTGGACAATATGGTCATGCATTCATGTTTGGATGAATCAGTTGGTTGATACTATGGACCCTGATTGTTAAGGGGGACTATGCTGATGGAGGATTGAATAATCCTTGGACCTATGTTCTAAAGTGATAGGGATTGATCGTTCAACAAAGATATCATGTGTGCTATAGGTAGAGTGGCAGAAAAGGATAAAAAATGTCAAAGTGTGGATGCAAAGGATCAAGAAGATTGAAGTGCCGCTGCAAAGGATAAAGAAGATAGAATTTCTTCTATAGAGGATCGAGAAGATTGCAATGTTGTTGAAAAGGATCAATAATATCGATGTGTTTCTGCAAAGGATCAAGAATATCAAAGTAATGCTGGAAAGGATCAAGAAGATCAAAGTGTTGTTGCAAAGGATGAAGAATATTGAAGTGATGGAAACGATCAAGAATATTGAAGTATTGCTGCAAAGCATCGAGAATATTGAAGTTATGCTACAAAGGATCTAAATATCAAATTGTTGTTGTAAAAGGATCAAGTGATTATGTGTTGCAGAAGATGCAGGCATTGAAGAGTAATTGTTCTAGTTACGGATGATTGTTGAAAAATTCCTATCAAGTATAGATGTCTTGCCTTAATGCTGCTAAGGATTCTCTCTCTTGTTTCTCTTATAGTTGATGATGATGTTGTCACTAGAATACCCTTCTTGTTAAGGGGGAGTGTTGAAATATTGTAACTTCAGAGGATATTCTAAATTTATTTTACTGATGTACCCCAAGGGAGATGTTCTATTCCTCCGTCAAGATGTTATTATTGTAATTGTTCATCATAAATTCATTAGGAAAATCCTCCATTGTAATTTGGGTCAATAGTACCCTAATGAATATAATAAAATATTGTTTTGTGATTTCCTAGGTGAATTCGACCCAGACAATTTAGTGGGGCTGACTTGATTAGGGTAAAAGTCAATTGACAAGAAGTGTATAAATAGAGGAGTTGTGTTCCTCATTAGAACACAGAATCACTCACTTGTGTAGTGCATAGGAGAAAGAGAGAGAGAGAGAGATATCAGCAAGGAGGAGAATAATTTTTTTTGGTTTTTATCTTATACCCCTTATACACGGGAAGTTTTGTTGGGTTTTTTCGCCTTGAATTTTTCCCAAGATAAGCACTATATATATCTTGTAATTTTGTTTCTTTAAGTGATTTTTCATATGCTACTGTTGTGAATTTGGATTAAACACTAATAATATCTAGATAATCATATGAAATCTTAACAATTTTGTCCCTTAGTGGAAGCAAACTTCTTTCTCTGACTGGTCATATTACCTCAACCATTCAAATCCTTTCTCGACACTGTCTCCTCTACTTAGATATATTTGATAAGATTATTTGATTGTCCTAAACCTTGATAGGCTTAAATAATATTGAATGGCATACTTTAGGGCATTAAAATAACTTTCGACTACCTCTTCTCCCTTAACAATATATGCCAACCTGATAGATACTCTATCAAATTATTCTCTGAATTCCTACATAGTCAATGCATTCTATATCGGGTACTGTAACTTCCTTCATAATGATATAATATAGTTAATGGGAAGGAAATTATCCTTCAACTTTGCAACCATTTTGTAGCATGTTTTCATCTTTTCTTTTCCCTTATTAAATTTTTCATCTTATTCATTGTCCCAAAACAATGAAGCATGACCCTTTAGCTTCAAAAAAGCAACCTTTACCCTTTTGGGGTGTTCTATATACTACATATCAATGGATTTGTCCATTTATGTTATCTATCTTATGAACTATTCATGTTTTAGGCTCCCAGAGTAGGTAGAAACTTCCATTTTAAATCTATATTTGATTTTAGACAATAGTTTAAATAGTTTATGTCCTATTTTTCTTTTGTTTTTAGCCTCAGAATCATTTCCTTTATCCTCAAACTCTTCATCTATTTGGTCAATGGTTTTAATACCAATTACTCTATTGTTATTAGAATTCTCATGGTATGGGCAAATTATTTGAACATTTCATGGTCAATTGTCACACCTATTCCTGTTCACATCATTTGTCCTCTACCATGGACATCAATTTGTCTATGAGAAATCACATTTTTCTCAACTGACAGAATCACCTTGTCCCAGACACAATTGGGTTTTCAACCTCCTGAAACTCTACCCATACATACTTGGAATTTCTTCTTGTCCAATCGTAATTGGAACTTCAATGCAGCACACTCTCACTCTGGTACAAACTGATGCAAACACAACCTTGGTCTACTAAAAATCAGGGTGCACTACAAAAAAGAAACATAAAACAAAAAACCCACAGAACAATAAATATCAAGAATTATGGATTTTATATTAATAATGAAATCAAATACAAGGATAAATTTACAATGAAGAGTTGATGCTTTATGGAGTTGGAATGTAGTCTGTGGTTATCCATCATAAATAGGATAATTTCCCACATATACAACTAAAACATAAATCTAGGAGACAACATCCTCTTTCTATTTAGCAACTTGTATTTATAAATCCTCTCTATTTTAGTTTCTCATGTAATCCTTCTTATAGAATCCTCTCCATGCTTCCTAATGAAACTCTACTGCATTAAATTCTCATATGTATTCCTTACTCGTCATGCAGTGGGGTCTCCTACAATAACTTCCATTACTATGCAATAATTGATTCGACTAACTCCACAACGACGTGTCTGCTCGATTCAACTCAAAAATGGGTCTCCATCGTCATCAACTTCAATACTTATTTTTTCTATCTCATTGGTTAGCACTGTCTTTAGCCTTCCCTGCTTTGTATATTTATTGTCTTTGCAATCCATTCCACTTCTTCAACTTGTCTTCTATCATAAACCATAATTGGTCGATATGTCCATGGCTACCTCTCATCTAATATTTGTTTTTCACTTTTCTGAAGCTCACTAACCATCCTCCATATGAATTTAGTTGTACTAACCTCCATTGTATTTTCCAGGTCCGGATTCCCTTGCATCACACAAAATACCACATATTTTCCCAAGTAGCCATACACAATAACACACATGCACTTTTAGAAATGCATGCACACACTTTAAAAATGTGCAAACACTCCAAAAGTGCATGCACACTTTTATAATTAAAAAATATATGCTTTAGTATTTTTGCCATGACTTCCTACCTAGGTATTGATTTTTGGATTTATTTATCTATTTGGAAAGGAATTGGAGAGATCTAGATGATTATATTATTTTTTTTTTATGTTTATACACGAAATGTTGCTTATTTTGAAAACTAATAGAAAATATTCATTTAGGTCATGATCAATACCTCAAACCACTACATAGTCCCTCTAATGATGATACTTGGTGTTCAATCGTATTTGGGTGCTTTTATGATGTTTTTTCAATGAGAGATAACTTTCAATAGCATGATTATTTTAAGACAATGAAAAAAAGGTAGTTAGTGTCTCAATCAAGGTATAGGGGTTTTGCACCATGAATAATGACTCAAACCATCACACGATCCTTTTAAAGGGGATGTTTGGCTTCCAAGCTAAATATGATGTCTCATATAATGCCTTATGTAGTAGGGATGGGTTTTAAATCCTTAAAAATGGGCATGGTAGGAAAACAAAACCCTCAATCCCTATATGAAATGTCTAGAGACCAAGTACCTAAAATAATGCCTCAAACCAAAATAAATGAGCTATATTGGAGATCATTATCCTTAAAGTGGGATATGCGCAACTTTATGTGATTTTGTGCACTAGGTATGGATCTTGGACCATACATGAATGATAAATTCAAGGAATTATAACCTATTATAATATTATTGATGTAATAGAAGATTATGAAGGCCATGAGCTATAACATACACCCTTTAAAGTTGATATTTGGGATAAAAGTTGGATATTGGAACAATTAAGATATTTTGCATAGTGGGATGGGTGAGTCAAGGGCTTGAATGGAGTCATTAAGAAAAACCAAGAGCATTATGTAGGTATATCACGGACTTGGGAATTATGTTCTATGTAATAATTCCATGATTTTCTATCTAAATAAACCATCAAGGAATCGAGATACATGAACAATGCATTGAAGCAATTGTTGGGACTCATAAATGTCATATTTTCATCCACTTTACCTTTCGCTATTCTTCACATTTCGTCATCCCATTAACCTTTCATTGTACCATTTTCTTACATATATTTGGGTTTCACCTTATTATTTTCCACTTTATTCATTTGAGTCTTATAAGTGAATTTACAATTAAATGTTAGAAATTAACACATTTTTCACACATTTTTCATTTTTCATTTTTCATTAGTATGGATGAGGTTTGTATTATGTAGGAATATGTGAAGGATTAATTCAAGGAACTTCTCTAATATCTCTTCCACCATTTCAAGAAGATAACTATTCAAATCCTATTCCAAGGAGAAGATCATGGAGATTTGGATGGTATATCTTATCCAAGGTTTATGAGAGATATGTGTGATGATTTAAAGGGATCATAATTTGTAATAATCATGGAAATTGGTTGAGAGAATTGTGGATCTGCAATTATGAGATTCCTATCTTCTTTTCAAGTCTCTCATGTATAAAAAAGAGTGCTCTCTCTCTCTCCATGTGTAGTAGTTTTGGAGTAGTTTTTGACTAGTATTGATTAGACTTAGATTGTAGAAGTTAGTATTGACTTTGTAACTTGGAGAAGGGGATTCTTAGCTTTGATTCTTAGTTTGGTTCATGCTTTCATTATTGTTTCATGATTTCTCATTTGATTCTTGTAATGCAATTTGAGATAAATTTATTGTGTGAGTTCACATATGTTATTTGTCGCTAAACTCTTCACATGTTGTATTGCTTTTCCTTCATTCAAATTTTGATTCCTAAATTAGTTTGATTTCAACAATTTCAATTCAAAAGTATGTTTCATCTTCTTAGATTAGTTGCTAGATTAGCTTAGTTCCACTTCGGTCCTCCACATGTAGTGCGTGTGCTTCGTAATCCTATGAACCTCATATTGAAAAATTAAATGGTTGAGCAAGTACTGCAACAAAATTAAAATGCCATTAATTTCACCCAACATTTTGGCGTCGTTGTAGGGGAAGCACGATGGATTGAAGTGTAGATTTCAATTCATGCAAATGTGTAAGTGTAGATTTCAATTCCTGCAAGTGTGGTACTATAAATTTCAATTTCTTCAATAATGTTTCAATTTCTGCAAGAGTGATTTCAATTTTTGCAAGTGTGTTTAATTTTTGCAACTGTGAAGAGTTTTTTTTTTTGTTTCATCGAGAGTGTTTTTCTTTATGCAAATGGTTTATTTTCATTTAAGATTTTCAAATTTTAGTTTTGAGTGTTGTAAGAATCCCTTTTTCAACACGGTTTAACAATGAGTATAAGCTTGGAACTACTCACTCATGCCTTGGAAAAAGAGGGATTTTCCTCTTCCTAAGAAGAGGAGGTCTTGGAAGAAATAAGAGATTTAACTACTCCTCTAGAATCAAATAGGGAATCATCATCTAAAAACTCCTGTGCATGTGAAGGAAAACAGTTATTCGAACAGGAGATCGAGGAAGATGAAGAGGCTTTACAACATGAGCATGAGGGGAAGCAGGCATACAAAATCCTTATTGAGCAATGGTTCCAAGTAAGCACTCGATTATATAAATTTTTTTTTTTTTTTACTTAGTTAAATCAGTCACAACAATTAAATTTTTTCATTTTTGTATATTTCCATTTTCCATTCATGAAATTGAAAGATAACATATTCCTATTACTGTTGTGTGTTTGGCTACATTATCTATTTGACTACGCATAACTGATTCCTAAATTTCAATTAACGGAGAATAGGTAGGATTTCATTTTCATTTTTTGTTTTAAAAAAGAATAAGTACGTTCTCCTCCACGCTTCGTGCGATAGCGGGGATCAGAAAGTAGGATGTTTCTAACTTTTTCAAGAATGAATAAATTAATGTTTTACACCATGCCTAATTGGTTTCATCCTAAATTTGCAAATTATTTATCTCCATTTGTTAAAAAAAACTCGAAAATAAATTTGCAAATTATTTATCTCCATTTGTTAAAAAAAAAACAAAAATAAATTTGCACATCCATCCTGCACATACAAGTAAGAAAAACAAAGCTGAAACAACAGCTATAACATTTGTAACTATGGCTAGAACAATAGCTGTAACAACGATAGTTGAAACAACAGCTGTAACAATTGTAACTGCAGCTGAAATAGTAACTCCAAGATGAAACAACAGATGTAACAGTTGTAGCTCAAACAATAGTTGTAACTGCTATAAAAATTGATTTCACGAATAATTTTTATTGTTGACAATGAAAGAAAATTTCCTAATCTATTTTTTGTCTGCAATTTGTTCCATTTTCTCACAATTTTATTTTCTTTAATAAATTTGCAAAATATTTTTTTTTATTTTCTGAAAATATAAAAAGAAAAAATAATAATAATTGTGTTCCTCCGTCCTTCGATCTTTAATTAGAATAGTAAGCGCATTAGAATTATTTCATTAAAATCCTAAACTAAAAAAAATGAATAAATGGCCTGCAAAAAATACATGTTGAAACTATAAAAATCATGCTGACACAACAGTTGAACTATGTGTCTTCTTGTCTTCAACTTTCAGTCTAAGTTCATCCTTGGTGTGAGTAGCAGGAACACCATCTTTTTTCTTTTGTTCTGTCGATGCTTAGAACTAAACTGCAACAAAAGATGAAACATTAATACTGCAACAAACAATTAAATAAGACTATGAACGAAATAAAACAACACCTAAAAGGTGTGAGAGAAAATAATGTGAAGGGAAACTATGAATAACAGTATAAAGAGATAGGGGATCAATTTCTTTAAGAATTAATTCATCCAGAAGGAATCTCGAGATCAGTTTGGATTTGTTTGGAACTAGATATTTGATTCTATCTCCTATCCTTTGTCTTCAACTGAATCTTCATCCTGGGGGCTACTATTTTCTTATCGTTAAAAATATTAATCCAACAGGGATAACCAACTGGAATGCATGGGAAAAGTAAATCTAGTTATTATGAAATCCCACATAAATCTCTAAGACTTCAAAATCAAAATACCATGCACTATCATCCAACGTGTCTTTGTGGTCAATCCTTATCTTTTCACAGTAATCTGCTCCTAGGATATTTCCTTAGAAAAGTTTAGTCAATTCATCATAATATAAGAGCAATTATTGGATATAATAACAAATTGATGGACATTGCCTCATCATTACAATCCTCAGAATCCTCCTTGTAGGATGCATCAATACATAGTGGATTTTCTTGCATAATAGCAGTGCCCAAATGATCCAAGAAATATGGCCTTGAATCCGTATCTACCAAAAATGATTGTTGATAGTCCACAAAAAATTGGGCAATATCAAAACCAATTGCTTAATATAGATTATTCTTTATTAATAAACAGCCAATGTTCAGCATGATCTGATCGCCTCTCAGAATGTTTTGGGGGAAACATCTTTTTACATTGCAGCTGCCTACGGTCACATAGACATCATAAAGGAGTTGCTCTAGTATATTGATTTTGAAGCAGCGAGTGTGAAGAATCAGAGCGAATATGATGCTCTACATATAAATGATAAGCATGGTCATCTCCATATTGTGTTGTAGCTCTTGTGTTTCTTTCCTACTCTTTGTATAAAAAATGATTTATCAAATTCAACTCCACTCTATCCAGCTACTATTCAAGGTCATTTGGATGTTGTCAATATGCTTCTTGAGGTTGATAAGAAGTTGATAAAAATTGCAAGTAATGGAAAGACTTATGTTGCTAGGATTGGACATCTGGAAGTCATTGCCCTTTATCACCTGATTGCTTCAATTTTGAAAATTTACTTGTGACGAATGCATGAAGTTTGTGTGTGTGGAGAGAACCTTTACAAAACTCTTATTCAATGTTGTATGATCTTGAAGGGACATCTTATATAATAGCCACAAAATCCTCTCAATGAAATTATCTTGGTGTATGTCTCCCTGCTCTATTCAATGATCCCTAACTAAAAATTGGTATGTACATTCCACCATAGCCAAGCCCGGTTATAAAAATCAAGATGTGAACATGGGAAAAATGGAGATGTGAACATGTATGAGTGCTCCAACTTGATTGATAGCATTTTCCATGAAGTTACTTTGATATTTCAATCTGAAAAAATACTATGAGTCACCCTTGACCTACAACATATTCGAAGCATTTTGGAAACCTATATGCTCACATGCCATAATGAAAAATATAAAAATGGGTTTGATATTGTACGCAAGATAACGAGTAAATATGGCTGGGTTGTATGAAGGAATACCTGGGAACAATCAAGGTCAGTAGGGAAAGCAATCGTGGTAGCTCATTTGATGCTTCTCGCCACTTTCACTATTGAAGAACAAGATGGGAGAATCATTAAATAAAATATATTTCCAACCAAGAAAAAATAACCAATGACACGAGACTTTAGTTTAGGGGAAATGTTTGATAAGGCTCTAGTAGATTACTGAGAATTCATGATATTTCCAGCCTGAACACATTTTCTCTGCTTGTTGTATGATTTGGGATTGGTCCCTAATATATCAATGTGGGCCACCATGAAATATGTATGTGAGGTGGAAGAATGGACCAATTTGGAGGGATGAGACAATAAAATTTTCATAACATATATATGCTCTCAGCAATTATGATCGATGTGTTTTTGCAGACATCATGTTTCTCTATTCAGGATCGACGTTTGTGTTTATTTCTAGGTTTCTATTTGTTGCATAGAATTGTATGCTCTCAAGATTATATATGGTTGATGTTGTATAGTCTAATTATGCAGAAAAATAATCAAAATTAATGCAACAAATTTGAATAATTACTTGGACAAGAAACATATTTAATATTCCAAGACTTTAGTGATAGGTATCGGGAAGCAAACTGTTACTTATGCAATTAATAAGATTTGATCCAGGATAAGAAGACAACGGGTGAAGTGAAGATATGTCTCGACCTAGGGAAATTGAACAATGCATGCCTGCATGATCCATTCCCAACACCGTTCACAGATGAAGTATTGGAAAGTGTCGGAGGACAAGAAATGTATTCATTCACCAATGGCTTCTCTGGCTATCAACAAGTTAGAATAACGAAGGAGGATTGCCACAAAACAAACTTTATCACATAATGGGGATGCTACCAGTATATGGTAATTCCCTTTGGACTCAAGAATGCACCTGCTATTTTTTCTAGAACAACAGTCTCTGCTTTTAAATATTTTATTCATAAATGTCTTAAGGTCTAATTTGATGATTGGACTGTATTTGGTCTAGGAAGAGATTATATTGAGATTTTGTGCATGATGCTGGGCCGCTGTTGCCAGTATCAGATCACGCTCAATTCAAATAAATGTATTTTTTGCGCACCATTTGGTGTCCTATTGGGTCATGTCATGTGTCGTGGTGGTATTTTGGTTGATCTAGTAAAATTTGTGATTATACTTGAGTTATCACCACCCACATCAGTCACACAAATCAGGTGGATGCTAGGACACACAGGATACTATAGAAAATTAATTAGAGGATACGCTGAGATCACTGCACCTATGGAGAAACTATTGAAGAAAGATGAAAAGTTCCAATGGACACCAGCTTTGCAGGAACAATTGGACAAATTAAAGAACAAGATGGTCACTATGCCAATAATTGTATTTTCGGACTAGAAGAAGGAGTTCCATGTCCATGTTGATGCATCGTCTGTCACACTTGGCATAGTCTTGACACAACCAGGTAAGGGTGTGCTTGGCCACCCTATTGCTTTTTATATTAGGAAACTATTGACAACAGAGAAAACCTATATAGCAATAGAAAGTGAAGGCCTCACAATGGTCTATGGACTGCAAACATTCTGACACTACTTGTTGGGTGTACATTTTCAAATGTACACTAATCATTCAACATTGAAGTACCTAGTCAAGAGGCCAGTGTTGGGGAGGATGATATGTAGATGGCTACTCCTATTTCAATAATTTCAAGTTTGAATTCATTTTTAATCCTATTTGACTGAATGTCAGACCCGATCACTTGTCAAGGATAGAAAGCGGTGAAGAATGAACTAGTTTGAAGGATAAGTTTCCTAAAGCGTAGCTGTTTATAGTCACCATGATGGATGATCAGGATAAGGATTTGAACATTATCATTCACTTTCTAACCATGGGCTATGCTCCTGAAATATTCTCCACTAACCAGAAGAAACATCTAGTTGTAGAAGTTATTGATTACACACTAATTATGGGACACTTATATAAATTGGATGCATATGAGATACTCTGACGCTCTGTCTTTTACCCTGAGCAACAGTGGATAATGAGTGAAGCACATGCCGATGTCATAGGAGAATTCTATGCAGGAAATGAAACTGTGTGCAAGATATTGCAAGAAGGATTATGGTGGCCTACCATACATATGGATACTCAAATATTCTGTCGGTGCTGTGATATATGTAAGAGAATAGGAAAAATGTCACATCGTGACGAGATGCCACTTGTGTCACAGATAACCCTCCAGGATTTTTATAATTGGGCTGCTGATTTTGTTGGACCGATCAGTCCACCAGGGAAGAGGATTGGTGTGCACTACATTATCACTATGATAGACTACTTAACCCGATGGGATAAACCTGCACCTGTTAAATATTGCACTACTACGAATGCGACGAAGTTTTTATTTGAAAATGTGGTGATCATATTTGGCTGTCTGAAAATTCTTCTCAACGACCAAGGTACGCATTTTGTTAAAAAAATGATTGTTGAGCTTACTGTAGAGTTCCATATTCAACATAAGAAGACAACACCCTATCATCCTCAGGAAAATGGAATGGTTGAAGCCTTCAACAAGATTCTGGAGAACGTATTAACTACAGTATGCAATGTCTGCTGCGATGATTGGGATCATAAAGTTTCAGCTGTGCTCTGGGCATATTGTACAACTTGCAAGTGATTAACAGGACATACCCTTTTTATATAGGTATATGGAAATGAAGTTGGTGTCCCAATGGAGTACATTGTGCCAATCCTATATATTTCTGTAGTGATGGAGATGAGTGACAGAGATGCTATCGAGCAAAGGTTGTCTCATCTTGTTCAAATGGAAGAGGGACACTTCATCGCAGGATTCCACCAAAACATCGAGAAGCAAGGGCAGAAAGTGTGGCATGATCACCATATCCATATTAAGCCATTTGAAGTCGAAGGACTTATGTTTCTATATGAAAATAATTTTTTCACACCCAGGGAAATTAAAAACGCATTGGATAGGGATATATAGGATTGCATACATTACTCATGTAGGTGTAGTAAAAATGCAGAAACCAGGTCAAACATATGTCGCAAAAATGGTGAATGGTAGTCGCTTGAAACATTACTATGATGGTTGCTACATACCCAGCTAGCATCGTGCCATGTACAACAAAAAAAAGAAGAAAAGAGAGAAAATATAAGGAAACTATTATGTCGCACATCTGTGATAGAACCAGGCAAAGCATAGTAAAAAGTTGGAGAGATAGGATGGACGACATTAAAATGAGAATATCCAACAAATATTGAGGCAGCTATGAAAACAAGGTGTCATTAATTTGATGATTCCAAGGAGAATGACGACGTGTTTTATGGTCCCATTAGTCATCTCTGCCATAACTACCATAACTTCCCTCGAAGGTACAACTCAGAACTCGAGTAGTTGAATTGATGGGGAATGCATAGGTTGATAATCCCACATGACTGAAAAGACATTGAACTCCCATCACATGAATATTGCAAAACTTACGTGCACCTATGAAGCAAAGCTTCATTGTAAAGTTTCAATTTACTTGCACCCATGAAGAGAGAACCAGAGCCGAACCCTGTAACAAAAAGCGAGCTGAAACCCATGGTCATCAAGATTTCCATTTCAAGTGAGCCATCTGACATAATTTTCACCTCGTCATGTCAGATTGAATAGGAAATTGCATCACCTGAGGTACAACAACCCGAACAGGAACCATAACTAGAATCAATTGTGCTACCGAGAAAGAAACCTGTTCCTATGGCTGATTTGGCCCCTATTCCACTTTCTGTTTCAGGCCCTATGTCAAAACCTTTTCAGAATCCACCATTTGCAGGTCAATAAATAGTCATTCCACCGAGAGAGGATGGAGATTCATCCAGGACCAAGTTGTCAAAGAAGCGCAAGGCTAAGACTGTTGTGGATATACCAGAGGGAGACCTGATGGAGGAAGATGAAACAATCTCACCACCACAAAGAGATCCTAATGCCACTGAGGAAGAAGAAAACTTTCCCCACTATGTTTGGCCAAGGAGATCCAATGCAAAAGAGGTAAGGATTTTGAAGAAAGCACATACAACCTTAGTGACACCCAAGATCCCCAATGGTGTACCCATCTTGATGAACATAGTGCTGAATATCGCCAAGTTGCAGTTCGATGATTGGGACAGCCGTAAGTAGTCGAGATTGGAAAGGAATAATTACATGGTTATGGTTCAATCCTGGCCAACTGAACCCAAACAATTAGTGGAAATGGATTGGGCTAGTGGTGTCAATAGCGCGGGCTTTTTGTATCTGTTTCTCATGCCGCACTTTGGGCACACCACCCAGGTAACCACGTATGTGAAGAAGCTCCTTGTCTGCTTTCATAGAGGATGCTTATTGCTCGACCAACCCTACCCTATCGACGTCAATATCATCTCGTCAATAAAGGGTCTATCGAAGGTCAGAGATGACCTTGCACCATATTTGTGCTAAAACAAAGACATCACCAAAATGAAGGAGAAGTATAAATTTCAGCGAGTAGGTAGGGGATTCATTATTGCCCCTATAGAGGATAACATGTTAAGGTTTGCAGCCATAATATTATCTTGCAAATTCTTTTGCAAGATGAGACCTACCAAGTGCACCAATGGTGCGGTAGACATCGTAGAGCAGTGTGCAGCAGGGGTAATCTTCAACTACTTGCAGTTCATGCTGATCAAATTGATAAATGATGCAAAGAAGGTGCATGAGCAACCTACGGCTGAATTTCATTACTCCTAGATGCTCATCCTATTCTCCTTCATTTCATGGTCGAACCCATAAGATTACTAGGAAATGGATCTACCAGTGCTTTGCATTGGTGCAAAGTATCAAAAATTATGGGAGGACAAAGCGGACAGTATCCGCTAGATGGATAATAAAATCAAGTTTTTTCGAGGCCTTGTGTGATGTTATCAAGTGAGCCCATAAAGTGAGGGTTGTGACGTTGCATAGATAAGCCACATTCATTAACTTTCAGGCCAGTGTACATAACAATATTCTGGAACCGAAGTAGGACCCGACCAAGCAAGGGCATAAGGAAGGATTCATGATCACTGATGTGGATGTAGACGCAATTATCTAGGAGTGACCCAAAGAATTGTGCGACCCCATCAACGACCAAGTAGAACAAGAATAAAACAAGGGAGGATATGGATAAGGAGAGGACCATGGTGACACACAAGGAAATGACCAAGGGAATGGTCAGGATCATGACAAAGATAATGGGATAGGAAATGATGGAAACAACAAATAAGATGATAAGTCATCAAGCCCCGATGATAGTGATAAAAGCAAGGATGATGATAAGGATGATGACTTTGAAGGAACACATACTGATGAGGATGTGCAAAAGGCCTGAGAAGAGTCACACAACACAAAGCAACATAAATACAAGAAAAGGAAAGTAGACATATCGGCTAACACGGACAGCTTAGTTGATGAGGACGTAAACCTATTGTCCGACGTAATTGTAGAGGTTTCCAAGTCCAGCTTAAAAGGAATAAGTAAGAAACAACTTTGATTGACGAACGAGATCACGCAGCACATCAACCAGCTGATAGCGAACATAAAAAAAGTTAAATCCACTATCGAGGTAGAAACTTATGGCATAGATTCCAGTATCCCGTTAGTGACACTAGAGCTGGTATCACCGATAAAAGTAGAAATCTAGGCACATGTAATGGAGATAGGGATGCTTGAGTTCGACAATGTTTTCCATGTGGTTTAAGATGTTGTCTATGGAATTCTCGAAACTCACATTAGATAAAGTCTATGAGGTGCAACATGAAGTTGCAATCGAGGTGCGGCTCAGAGAGAGTGTAGTTGCATATTAGGAGACAAAGAAAAAAAGGAAGGCGATAGTGTGCAAGTCCCTCCTTAGATAAAAGGAGTAGGGAATTGTGGCTCGAGAACAGAGTAGGATTGCACTCGCTAAATCCATCAAAACTGCGATCATAGATTTCCCAATAGAATCAAGTCAAGAAGATAAAGACTCAGTTTCCAAGTTCAACCACCTCTCCAATATGGTGGGAGAGCTCAGGAAGCAAGTGGAAGAGCTTCATGCAAGGTAGACACCAAGCACACCTTGCGAGGTCCTTGAAGAGTGAAACAAAGCAGCATCTGAGGCTGTTACGATTTTAAACTAAGGAGGAAAACTATGCACTGCGACAGTTGAATTAGTTTTCACAATGTGGGAAGCACTTATAGAAGATGAGACCATTGAAAAGATCAAGGAAGATGCATGGAAAGATGATGAGAATATCACTGTGGTAAAGGAAGAGATGAAGAAGCTGTTGCTTAAGGAGAAGGTTACAAAGGTCGTAGATGTGAAGTAGCTTTAGCAAGAAGTCCAAGCTCTCCACAACTGATAGCGGACTAGGAATGAGGAGCCAGTAGCACACTAGTCCGAAGCAACACGAGTTACAGGGCTTATTCAGTGTGTACAGAAGAATCTTCAGCAAATCATGTAGAAATTAGATGTAGGACCGTCACAACATATTAGTTCTGACTGTGTGGAAGAGTTGACCAATAAGGAGAAGAAAGTAACAGAGGAAGTTTCCAAGGTGCAACAAATTTTGAAGGAACTTTAGGACAAGGTTGGTCCTGTGGAAAAACCTATGCCAGAGCATTAAGTTTTTGCAGAATCATGGCATTTTGCGACATGGAATTTTGCAGAGGAATCACTTCTTTCCTTAGTGGCTCGACACAAGCCACATGTCAATATTGGGGGCCTCTTGGGCTAGGAAAAGTGCACAAGGAAGAATCTGACATGCAAGCAAAGGAAGAAAATTGTGCACAAGGGAGATAAAAGATAGGATAAGAAGGGAACAAAAGAACCGGTTCAATAAGGAAAAACATGCGCATGATAGAGGAAGGATAAGGATGGAAAGGAAGCACAAGAGCAGAGGATTGGTGGGACAAGGAAAATCACATCCAGAGTTAGTGGAAGAGGAAAATAGAAGATTTAAAGTTGGAAAGGTGATCGTTAAGAAAGATTGCAGAAGGACGAACCAGTAGAAGACTCGATGATAGTTTTGTGTCTAGTCATGACTTGTACAGATAGGATGAAAATCATTTTCATGGCTAGTTAAGGTTGTGGTTAATTTCTTGCAGGACTTTGGAGGCTAACTATGGGCCGAAATTAATGTAACATAGATATTTTGTAGCTACTTGTGTCTGTAACAACTGATTTGTACTCAGTCGACCCTGTGTGGTCTTGTAAACACTATAAATAGAAGGAACTTGGTATGTATAAGGGTTAGAGAGTAGATTTATCTAGTAGTTACCCTCATTAATGAATTTTTTTTCTTTTTCGCACTCCCATTCCATAAAATAGGGATCTTGTTTTAACAGAAGATCCCATGCATTGTATTTGAGTGTTTGTTTCTCTTTTGGACCATTAAATGTTTCATAGAGCCACTCCCACTCACCCATGCACTCTAGTATTCCTATCCTACCCTTATTTATGTCCTAGCATGCTTAACCCATATTCACGTATCCATTTATAACCATTTGAGGTTGTTTGGGAGCTCATTGGTCAACCTAAGGGGGTTTGAGGTCCAATCTAAGCCTACTGCATGTATGCCTCCAGTTTTCCTTCAAAGGATAATGATTTTATCTTATTACATTATATTCATGTTATAGAAATATTTAGATGTTGGGCAGTAATAGAAACTTCAGTTATTGGCACTATCTCTATCTGTTAATATTGCTCTTTCTCAGTATTTTCTGATAATTTGTGAAACTCTTGAGTTGTGAGGATTCTCTTAGCTCATATATTTTCCCATGAATAATATTTTCACAAACTTAAAATGAAATATATAGGAATGGTTTTTGTCCCTCGAGGAACTGGAGAATAATGTTGGAATTGAGACCCAACACAAAACTGTATCGTGAGTTATAATAAAAAAGAAATGAATTCCTAAATATGTGATACATACCATCAATTAAAATAATAGTAAAATGAGATGTTCCTAACTAATATATCACTTGAATAAACAATTATGTGTCTAGATATAATACCTCCCAAGTGGGAAACATGTTTCATCATAAATAATAAAGAATAGTCCAATAAATAGTACTAGAGAACCTACGTATATGTTCATTACATAACATCTATGAGTACAATAAAAAAATATCTACAAGCTAGCTATGCACCTAAAATAATCATAGGGGCTTGGAATAGTGTAGTCCTTGACATACATGAAGATACTAGAAATGGTAAAGGAACATGAATTTGTGAACAAGTCCTTCTAGAGCGGTCATGACCCACATACAAATGTGTTATTAGTTGGAGGAAAAAATCACATGAATTTAATAAATAGTTTATTAAGGGTTGTGTTATCAACCCAAATGGAACTTCTCCATCTGAGTGCCAAAATTCCCTATGTTGGTACACAAAAGGACAATTTAGGATTGAATATTGATAAAACACTATAGATGGGCATGACATGATATGCATTTACCTTTCAACCAGCCTACCCTATTATTTTTCTAAGTGTTGATTGGCATACGTGACTACCTTCATTGAAACTCACATACATAAGCGACTATTCCCATTGACAACTCATGTATTGTATGTGACTATCTCCATTGTAACGCACGTACATGATCATACGAGGGTTTCCTTTAAACAACTCGCGTGTCATACGAGGGTTTCTTGTTTTAATAGTCACGTACATCTCCATTCGACATTAAAAAATATAAATCATGATTAATGGAGATTAGCTAGGACCTAATCATTAACTACCCCAACCATCTCAACCTCCTCAATCTTCGAAACCACTCTATTTCCCAAAGTATAAATAGAGGCCTTGGGGAGGGCATTAAGGAAGGAATTTTGGAGAGAAAAGTTATGCTAGTGGTATATCTCAAGAAGTATTGGAGCAGTAGAAATCAGAGTCCTTTGGTTGCAGAGGAGTCCTTCTATCAGGCGTTGGGTTGTACACTTATCTCATTCACTGATTGTTAATAAAGATAATTCTTCTTCCAACATTGTGTTGAGTCTCTTTCATGCATTATGGTTGATGAACATATTTGTTTAAGCACTATATATATTGTTTATCTAACTTTTCATATATACATGTATAATATTGTACTTGGAGAATGTTATCTTTGCAGGTGAAGGAGGTCCATCCCTGAAATATTTTGATAGAAGCAGAGTGGAAGAAGATCAAGCTTGGATCAACCGTAGGTAATCAGGTGAGTCCAATATTTCTTCCTATTTCCTTTCTGTACTTCACTAAAGCTAATTGTCTTAAAGTTTAGAAGTAAGTTGTGAACCCCAGACCCTAGGTTACAAGGGTGTTTAATCCTGAACAACAGAACTGGCGACTCCGCTGGGGTGCCCATCCTACTATGGGTTAACTCTGTAGATCCTTGCCCAGTCTTTGCTTTGATTCACTGTGTGGTGGTTTGTCTTGGTTCATACTTGTAGTGGTGTTTGAAGGCCTTTATAATTTTTCCTTTTGTTGAAAAATTTTACTCCTGTGTGCGGGTAGTTGTGCTACACAGTCGCATATAGAGGTATTTGTATGCAGTTTGTTGTATTAGACAGTCATGTATAGTATGCGGGTTTCTCTTGTGAACAATCGTGCACAAGTCTGAGCAACAAAATTTTGGGGGTTGGGTTACTTGTCCCTTTCCTTCTGTGGATTTTATCTTTCTCAGTGGTCTTTAGTACTGGCATGGAACTATAGGTTTGATAGCCCTGTTAACCATACGTCATGATTTTTGGTAAGCCCTTGAGTTTCTATTGGTTGGATTGTCTTTCTTTCAACAATTTGAAGTGGATTTGCCTCTTGAGTGATAGGTCCAAGTGTTGGTTGTTTGAATAAGTGATCAGGGTTTTAGATACCGTATATCCCATTCTATTTCTAAATATTGTTGGTTTGTCACTTGCCTTTGATTGATTTTAGTGTTTTCTATTCATTGTGTCTTCCGAGCTGGGTGTGTTCCAAGTCTTCCTTACGTGGTTGATCTTTGGTTTTTATAAATTTGCTTTACTTAATTTTGCTTACTTTATATAGTTAGAGTATTCAATCATACTCAAGAATTTTTGCATTTAGGTGTATTAGTAATCTTTGAGGAATTTGAAAAATGAAAAGGAAACCATTGAAAACATTTGCATTTGCATTGCATATGGTAGTTTTACTTTCATTTTTTAAATAAAATCTCAAAAATTACAAAAAAAGTCTTAGTTTTCTCTTTCATAGTTGCATTTTCATCAGTTTATATTTACAAAAAAAGAAAAGAAAAATAGAAGCTTGTTTTAAATAATGATCATTTTCTTTGATATTGATTTATGCACCTGTTTTTTATGTTTCCTATCGAGTCAATAACATCATAGTATTTCACTCCACTTTCCTTCTTAGCTAAAAAAAACCCTTAAAATGAACACCATACTTAAAATTTATTAGTAATTTTTATTTTATAGGGCCATACACTTACTAGCTTAGGCTAGACTTCTGGGATAGGAAGTGTAAACTCCCCATAAGTACTTAAATTCAGACATAGTGGGCCAGTTAATAGGTAAATCCTTCTCTTTATTGATAGTATCTAGGAATCTCCTCTCAAATGGGAGTTAAGCAAGAGGCTGCGTAGAGGCATTGGACTGAGGAGATAACCCTCCATTTCCTTGTCAAAATGTAGACCAAATTTTTTACGCATCTGGGGATTCTATCCAAGAGAGATTTTTGGGCTTAGCTACCTTGCCCATGTGTACGAATCAGTCTTGCGACTCTCCCCTCAGACTATTGGTATAGTTAAGGTAGCCTCTAGTCTCTTGACATCTAGGTTTTATACACAGGTAAACTGAAAGGCTATTTTGGGTTCAACTTGGACGGGCTTGGAAGGTAACCCTTGATGAAAGTGTAGGAGGGTAGTGGGTGATTCATTCACTTGTGCCTAAGAACCTCTTCAAGGACACCAAGAAACTATCTCTCAGCTTTCTTGAGGAAAGTATATCTTGTACCCTTTGTGATTGCTGAGGCTTTAGCAACTTTTCGTAGTGATTTCTCTATGGTTTGTCTGTGTTTAGTTGACCTTAGGGTTTGAATAGTCAAATTTACAACTGTGGAGGACCAAGCTATCAGAAGGTCATGAAGGTTGCAAAACCTTCCTCCGCTTATTACATTGGAGCCTACACCTCCCCCTCAAAGGAGAAGATTGGAAACAAACGGTTCTTTTGAACTGATAGGAGTTAGTGAAGATCCGGGTGAACTATAACTTAGGGAAAACCGCTTCAATTTAAACATAGTTGAGATAGAATACTTGTAGGTTGACAAGTTTGCAAGGAATTTTAATACACCTCTAACTAACTTAAACAATCCTGATTGGTGTCCCTGTGGGAATAATAATTTCTACTGTAGGAGAAAGTTCTTTTATTTCCACCTCATCCCCTCTGGCTGAAGGGGTGCCACCTCCCCCAGTAGATTCCCCTAGATCCAGTATACCTACTACGCCCTTAACTCGAGCAAGCCAAGTGGTTCAACCACCGGCTCCCACAAGTCTACCAGGAGCTTCTGGTGGTATGGTCACTGGGATTCCTAGTGTACCTACAGTTCCTACTTCCTTCGCACACACTGCCAAGAGTGGTCCTATAGGATACTCGGCTTTTGTCCAAGGATTTCCTTGGAATGGGGGGCACATTCCCCCATCCACTCCATATGTAGGCCTAACACCCTCATATGTAGGGGTGCAGTTTGGAAACACTAACCCTTATTTTCAAGGTTTCCAAACTCTGGTTTATGCTCCGTTCACGAGCTCTCACTTTTCTCTTTTTAGTGGAGGGATACCTGCTGCTGTATTCCAAACCCCAGTTTCAACTAGGGAAGCCATAACTTCTTATACTGCACCTCACACAAACAATCCTGTTTCTTATGGATGGAATCCTTTCCAAAGCAACCCATCCACTTCACAACTGGTAGTAGGGGCCAACCCCACCTTCACATATGGGAATATTGGGGCAAGTCCCTCTAATACCCAAACTGGTACTTTTAGTGCTCCGGTTAGACCTAAGCTTCCTTTCCTGGCAATGTTAAACTTGCTAGATTTATCTAGACTGATGAATGATCTGATGAGACATGATCCCTCTTGGACACTCGTCCCTACCAAGCTACCCTCGGATATCCCAAAATTCAAAGGAAAAGTTTGTGATGATCTTGGATCTCATGCCACCACCTTCCATTTATGGTGCTCTTCCAACTCACTGAACAAATATTCAGTTCGGTTGAGGCTGTTCCAAAGAAGTTTGATGAGTACTGCAAAAAAATGGTACATTGAGTTTCCTTCTGTACCGTTAAGTAGTATTTGGGACTTGGCTAACACTTTCCTTAGTCACTTCTAGCTTCTTGTCCGATATGATTTCAGAATGGACTTGTTGTCTACCTTCCAACAAAACAAGGCCACCCATATCTTAGATCACATCGAAGAGTGGAGGAGGTAGAAGATCCTTATTAAAGCCACTATTCCTCCTGAGTTCTTATTAGAATGGTTCCTTAAATCCCTATTTCCTTATATATCTAAGGACGTATGTACTTCAGGAGTGATGAATGAGGAATAATCTATCCTCAATTCCCAACAAATAGATTTGATATATTCTCAGTCTGGGATCTTATATGAGATTATCCCTGAGGCACCGAGGCCAACACACGATGCATAGAAACCTAAGCCTGGACCCCATGCCGATGGTGTGGTTAGTTTTGTGAATTCTCCCACTGTATATTTTTTGGCCAAACAGCTCCATCAGCTGTCCATAAAACATTCTATGGAAGAGGCAGCAAAGGCTTCCCCCTCACCCTCAAATGCAAATGTTTTTGCACAAACCTAACAGAAGGGAAATCACCAGCCTGATGGGAAAAAGAAGAGAGGAAAGAAAGGGGAGGGAAACCAAAACAAGCAAAAACCCACAAACAACGCTGATGGGGGAAAGAAAGAAAAAAAGAAGGTGCAATTCCCATGTAAGTTGTGCCATGAAGATCACCTCACCCATCTTTGTTCCCTTATGGAACAATATCAGAAGCTGTTAAAAGATCAACAACCGGCTATCCTGAACAATCCTTTTCCCCAAGGACAGAATTCTACTTCAACTTCAAATGTAGCAGGGGGCACCGCAAATGCCCTTGAACCCAATTATATCAACATGGTTCAATCCCAAACTTTACTACAGACCAAGAATAAGAACTGTGAAAAAGAGACTTTAGAGAAGGGTAATTACATAGGTGAAACTTCTAACCCTCTCACAATTGAAAAACCTGGAAAAATTATGCCCAAGATACCGAAAGGTGTCTTTAAGAAGACCTTGCATAAGCCTAATGCTAGGGATGCAGCAAACTACTCCGTAGTTGAAGACTTAGCCCAAATTCCTTGTGTAATGTCAACTTTAGAGGTGTTACCAAGTTGTCTCGCCCAACGAGATGCATTCTTAGCAGCCTCAGGCAGTATGGACTCATTAAGTCTCATGGAAAAATTTAATTTGTCTGATGTCAAAATTTTCCTACCTTATCATGTAGCCTTATCGATAGATGTCATCCATGGTGGAAAGACCATTAGAAGGGCAGTTGTTGATGAGGGTGTTTCTACATGTGTTATGTCCTTGTCTTGTTGGAAAGCTCTTGGATCCCCAGAGCTGGTCCTATTAAGCAACCTACTTACTGTTTTCGACGGAAGGTCATTCCCTCCACATGGTATCCTACCAGCTTTTGAAATTAAGTTGGAAGGGAAAGCAGTGTTTGTTGAGGTATAGATGATTGATGCACCTTTGGATTACAACTTCATCTTGGGAAGAAGTTGGACTTATGCCATGTCTGCTATTGCATTGACTGTCTTTCGAGTGGTAGTGTTTCCACATGAAGGGAAGTTGGTTACTGCTGACCAACTCAGCTTTACTTCGAAAGGATGCACAAAATATAATGAGTCCACTGTACCATTGGTTGATCAGGTCAAACCTACTTTAGAGAGCTTAGGGGATGGAATGTACGCATCATTGATGGGTACATTTTATCTTCCAGCTCAGATTAATTATATAGGTTCTACTAGTGTGGGGAAGTCCATAACTACGATTGTTGATAGGACTGATCCTTGGGTTCTCCCTTCCCACCCTTAACCTAAAGTGTCATTATCAGCAGTGGAAGTGGCTTATAAAGATATCACCCAAACCATTGTTGATCCCTTTTCGGTCCCCCTCACAGTCTTAGAGGAACTGGAAGAATCCTATTTTCCTTCCTGGGTAGAAAACTCTTTGCATTCTACAAATTGCTTAGATATGGTTTTACCTTTTGATGAAGCCATTCTAGAAGTCATGTGCGGATGAGATAAGATCTGTGAAGATCTTCACCATCGATCCTATTTTCTTTTAGAGTTAAGCAGGATAGAGAATCAAGAGTTTCATATGATACTGGAAGACGATGTTGATATGCCCATTAATCCCTTACCAAGGGAAGGAATGTTTGCTGAGGAGAATATGGCAAATATTTATGCTACCATCCCTATCAAAATCTCTGTAAATCCTAATGTTGTGGAAAATATACATATCGGCGCAAACTTCTCTCCTGAGGAGATTGCGATCTATACATCCTTGTTTAAGAAATTCCATGACGTTTTTCCCTAGTCACATGAGGAGATGCTAGGCATTGATCCATCTATAGTCGAGCACGAAATATGAAAATACCCTATTGCTAAACTTGTTCAGTAAAACTTGAGACCTGTTAACCCACGTAAAGCAGCAGTAGTGAAAGTTGAAGTGGAAAAAATGCTGAAAGCCGGTTTTATTTATCCCATAACTTCGACGGAATGGGTATCCAACCCTGTTCCTATTGATAAAAAGCAAGGGACCATACGCGTCTGTACTGAATTTCAAGATTTAAACAAAGCCTGTCCTAAGGACAACTATCCCACATAGACCAAATTATTGATGTTTGCATGGGAAGTGAAGTCTTTTCATTTATGGATGGTTTCTCTGAATATAATCAAATTCAAATTAAACCAGAAGACCGAAATAAAACAACTTTCATTTGTCCTTGGGGTACCTTCGCGTAAAAGAAAATTCCCTTTGGATTGAAAAATGCTAGGGAAACCTTTAAGCAGGGAATGAATTTTTCCTTTCATTATATTAAATCCATTGTCGAACCTTACCTTGATGATCTTCCTGCACATTCTCGTAAGAGGATTGATCATCTAGATCACTTTCATTTAATTTTTGAACGATGCAGATAGTATAAGATTTGCTTGAATCCCCACAAGTGTGTTTTCTGTGTTGAGTCATGGAGACTACTCAGATTCATTGTTTCTAACAGAGGCATTCAGGTGGATCCGTTGAAAGTTGAGGCCATTGTAAATCTTCCTCCTCCTCGTTCTATCAGGAAGCTTCAGAGCCTGCAGGGGAAGTCCAATTTTCTTTGATGTTTCATTGTAAATTATGCCAATGTCACTAAGGGTTTCATGTACCTATTAAAACAGGACACCCCATTTGTATAGGATGAAATTGCACAACTTGCATTTGAGGAATTGAAAAAAGCTTTGTTGTCAGCACCATTATTGTGCCCGCTAGATTTGTCTAGCGATTTGATATTGTATATGGCCGCATCTAAGTCAACCATAGGGGTAGTTCTAGTCCAAGAGGATGATAAGCTCCAAGAGCATGTCATTTACTATATTATCCGTGCTTTAGCTGGACCTGAACTTAGCTATTCCCAAGTCAAAAAAGTTGGCCTTAGCTGCTATTTATGCTGTTCAGAGGTTACATCACTACATATTACTAAGGACTACGATGGTAATGGCGGATGTTAATCCTTTTAAGTATGTTTTGTCTTGACGGATAGTTGGAGGCAAATTCAACAAATCGATAGTCATTCTCTAAGATTTTGACTTGGATTTTCAGTCCACCAAATCCAAAAAATCCTTATTTTTTGTTGATCTCATTGTAGAATTTCTAGTAGAGAAAAATGTAGCTATCGAAGAAGACTCATTCCTAGATGAGCATATCTTTTTGATTTCCACTTTTCACCCTTGGTATGGAGATATACTTATCTATCTCCAAAATTTGAATTTCCATGCATCTTTCTCGTAGGAAGAACGACGTAAACTACGCCTACATGCTAAGAACTACCTCATCATAAGAGGTACTTTATACTGTAGGGGGGTAGATTCTATTTTGCATTGATGTCTTACCCATGAGGAAGTGAATATTGTCCTAAATGATGCCCATAGTGGAGTGTGTGGGGTTCATTTATCTAGGTTAGCAACAGCCCAGAAGATATTACGTGCTAGTTATTTCTAGCCCACAATCTTTAAAGATTGTGTGGAAGCCATGAAGCACTGTCATCCTTGTCATCTTTACACTAGAAAGATGCGGTCACATCCCGTTCCATTATTTCCTGTCATCTCAGTGGGCCCCTTCATGAAGTGGGGGATTGATTACGTGACGTGTAACCCAGCCTTGGCTAGGGGGCACAAATATATCATTGTCGCTGTAGAATATTTTATGAAATGGGTAGAGGCAATCCCCACCTTTAAAGCTGATAGGGAAACTGCAGCGTTTTTCATGTTCAATCAAATTATCACATGATTTAGTATACCTTGATTGTCACTTACCATGGAATTTATTTCCAAAATAGCATGATGACTGAATTGACCAATATGCTAGGATTTAGACAAGAACATTCATCTTCGTTCCATCATCAAGCAAACGATCAAGTCGAGGTTGTTAATAAAACTTTGAAAACTATCCTCAAATGTACTATTAATGAAGTCCATTCCAACTGGCATATCATGTTGTATCCTGCACTTTGGGCATATCGGACGAATGTGAAAAATGTTATAAGGTTTTCTCCCTTCCAACTTGTTCATGGAGTGGAAGCCGTTATCTCGGTTGAATGTGAAATCCCATATTTAAGAATTTCTATTCATGTGATACCTGAGACGTCTAAGGTGGAAGAACATCTATTACAATTATAACATCTTGAAGAACATCATAGAGATGCACTGATAGCAAACCAAGCTCATAAAAGTAGGGTCAAAAGGCAATACAAAAAATCGGTAAAGCCTCGTATTTTCTTTGAATGGGAGCGTGTTTTGCTCTGGGACCAAGACAAAGAACCCTCAGGGGAAGGAAAACTTAGGTTTATGTGGTTGGGGACTTATGTTGTATCAAAGGTGTTAAAGAAGGGAACATATGAATTGATTAATTTTGATGGGAATAAGTTGCCTAAGCCTAGAAATGGGCTCTACCTGAAAAAGTACTATGCTTAGGCTTAACACTTTTTCTTGTATTTTATTGTATGTATTTTTATGTACACTAGTTCATCGGTTTGTGTTTTTTATGCCATCTGCTAGTTGTTTCAGATGTCTTCCAAGAGGTTCATAGGTTTCACTGATGGCTCCAATCACCACACTTGTAATTTAGCTTCAGCTGCATTGGTCATTTATTCACCCCCAGGATAGTTAGTTGCCTCAGGATGTGCTTGCTTAGGTCTTGCTACTAATAATGTGACTGAATATAGGTCTGTCATTAAGCTTCTATGGGATGCTTTGTCATGTGGTATCACTCAGCTGGACATTCGACTGGACTCTCAGCTGGTGGTTTCCCAGCTCAATTGGGCTTATCAGGTGCAGAAACCTATTCTATTACGTCAGTTTATGTAAGTAGATTATTAGAAAGAAATTTTGAGTTCATTACATTCAATCATATTCCAAGGAATCAAAATTCATTAACTGATGCATACGCTAATTACATCTTGGATTGTCATTTAACACATTTTACATAAAAGTATACAGCAAGCACATAAAAAACATTTGTAAATAAACCGAAAAAATATATATAGATGTGAATATATGTCCATATAGATAGGTCGAGTCTCTGATCCTCAAATCAAGTCATAACTGTATAATATACAAAAAATCTACAAAACATGGATCGTAGTCCATAAAATGCTCCTAGGTCTAAGCTAGACTTCCTTGTTCACTTGGACCCCTGTGGTCCCCCCTGATCACCCTGCAATCGGGCTTATTTAGCCTCTTTGGCTTCAGCAGCCTCAACAACATCTATGTACACAAGTACTGCTCTAGTTACTGGCCTCAGAAGGCATATCCAGATAGGTGGTTAACCAACCACTAGCTCTTGCATCATGGTTGGGATGTGCTCAATCCGTAAGGTAGGTACTCTCTGGGTAAGCCTGGCTAGATTCCCCTCAAGAACCCTAATCAATCCTTGGTCTTCTCCCAAAATAGGACGCACATACATGTGTGGATTCCCAGCAGGGAGGACTGGTCCAATATCTGCATTTTGAAATTTTAAAGGATTAGAACTCTTATACATATGTATATATCTCTATATTTAAAATTCATAAAAAATTTAAAATTTTGAAAAATAAAAATTACATAACTCTCCCCATGCTCCTCCTGTAGGGACGATGAGGTCAGTATCACCACGAAAATCTCATCTAGCATATGGAAACTGCTCCAAGGCTGGAAACTGTCACTCCCACAAAAAGTAGAAGTCGTTGTCATAGACACTCATGACCGAGCCACCACCTCCCTGGCAGAGGAAGATATCTCCCCACCTACTCAGCGTAGGCTGATGGGGAGAACGAACTCGCAATGGTACCGCAGGACTCAATCTAGGTACTCTCTCAAAGAAGAAGGCTACTAATATGCTAGAATAACAAAAAAATTTCATCCTGCCTCTTTTCCAGTCAGAGAGCTATTCTCTCATAATTGAGATCACTCTCGAGCACCAGTCATATAGGGCTCCCTACATACAGTCTACCGCTAGTCTCATCTAGTTTCAGGTTGCAAGGTGAAGTGATGAGGACCCTACAACCTTCCCTATAGTGCTCATCAACACCTGTAAAGGAAAGTTGCAAATATGAATAATAGGTATGCAACTACCCCTCTTTTGAGTACCTGGCTCGCAGTATATATCAATATAGTTCTGTACACTTAGAGGGTCACCGCCTCTGCTGGTTCCTTCCATGTTCACCGGAGCTCCGCGTCATGATAAACTAGCAATGAAATATACATCCTCTAAGGTAATCTCTAAAAACTCACCTTGAAGGTCAAACATGCCCAAATCATGATCCCAAAAATTTATCAAGAAATCTAAGAGGCGAACATTTTCCCGCATAGGTGAGGTACATAAAAACTTCAATAAGAAACCTTGACATAAAAAATGCATTGTAGGGGCATCTTGAAGAGCTTCTTGGTCCATGTCTTCATGCTCCTGATCCCTCCACTGAAGCACCATCTTTCAATATAATAAACAAGCAATTGCAAACCTTTACATTCATATAAAATTTTGAATTTTTTTCCCTACACATTATTTCTCTACCTCACGCAGCGTACACAACTGTCCTTTTAGGCAAGTCATGTACTGTACGTGACTGTCTTTCAGGAAACCTGCATACAAAACATGTGTATGCGACTATTAACATACCATACCCGCATACACAGCGTTCCTACTTTAAGGGCGCTTAAAAACATGAAATTAGGGCTCAAATTTAACAATTTCTTGGATCAAACGAAAGAGCATGAAGTGTAGTTTTACCTGACACTTATGGTTTTGAGAATGGTCCACCAAATCGTCCACACCGAGAAATGGAAGGTAGAGGTATAAACTTGTCTTTTATGGTTAAAAATCAAAATGGCAAGTTTTTTATTCATATTTTGAACTATTTATAGAAAATTTATTTTCCAAGTGGGTTTTTTCCCTATAGTTCATAATTTTTAAACTAATGCCATATCTTTTTTTCCCATGTGACAGGTTTATCATCGATTTTAAGTGGGTTTTTGCTCATATAAGATGGTTTTTGGTCATTTCACATGCATTTTGCATTTATACCTACTCCATCTTAATCTTAACATGAACATTTTGACAACAGACTATGGTATTTTAACCAGTAGATCCTTGTCTTTACCATTTTTCTTCCATGAATAGGACCTTCCTCCCATGAGTATCTTTATTTAGAACCTATTTATTGTTGTTCGATACTCATGCTGCAGCTGTCATAGGTTCAGGGGAATATTTTTTAGCTATTTTTCATGCCAAATTGAGCCTCATTTTGGTCTCTTTTTACAAGCTATCCCTTTATAGGACTCCTCTCCCTTATGGAGTTTCTTTAGGCCCAGGTCTAACTCCTCAAAATAGACTTGATTGCTGAGTAAACTTGTCCATTCAAGTTCATTAAGAATACGTGAATGGGCATCCACATTGGTGGTAGGTTATCTCTTTCTTATACCATGTGGAATAATACGAGAAATGATCACTCTCTTTTCTACGGAATTGAGAACAATATTCTCAGGTAAAGGTTTATCACTTTTCCGAACCTAAGGGACTAAAATTATGGAAAGAAAACACCTGGTATGAGCTTAGTTTTCTCTTTTTCATGCTTTGGATGTAAACACAAAAAATATTTCGAGTGTACTTTATGTTTTTGTCATGCTCGTTAAACACCAAGAACAAAGCATCAAGTTTATTGTTGTAAGCCCCATTTCTCGTACTCAAATGGATCTTTTTGAGTGATCTTGCTTTCCTTCATACTCGTAAAACTCAAGCTATATGCTGCTCTCGAAGGAGCATTTGGTAGGTGGTAATTTAACCTTCTTCGGACCTCCCTAACTAAGTACGAAAAATGTTCACCTTTTCTTCTATGAAAGTTAAGAGAGTTCTTCTGTGGTATGTTTTATACTTTTCTGGCCTCAGGAGACTAAATTGGATGAAAAAGGACCCCCCTGGAGTCTTCATTGGAGTTTTTAGACTCTCTAAACATGAAAACACCAAGTGAGCATGTACTAGTTCAAGCTCATAAAATCCACGAATCAGTGACACTATCAAGCATTATTCCCTCTTCTCTTCAAGCTTGTCAAAAAATGAAGAGAGATTCGAGTTGAATTTCTTGGACTCATTAAAATTTAATAGGGAAGGTAAGGAAGAAGTTTTATTTTTGGTTCTCAGGGAGTGGTATCATGTCCTACTTGAACATAACACTCTCTATTTTTTTCGATACTCATGTCTCAATGTTCACTTTCAGTTCAGCTATTACTTCGAGTTGCTTACTCCTCCTCTTGTCAGTTCTACCTGGGGAATCTGATCATGTCTCCTACATGATAGATAAGTCTAGTTGTACTATCTATAAAGTTAAAATATGCCTTGGGTCATCTCTGTTTCATGCTCATTGTTCAAGGACTTAACCTTGTGTCCGATCTATATCCTGATTCCATCATTGTCGTATCTGTTACTACTTGTGTCTCCCTTCCTTTACCCAATTCCTAGTCACTCTTGTGATTTGTTGGAGGATCTATTTCCTTCCTTATCATAGTATGGTTCCGCATCAGCATTTTTTGACGATGAAGACCTAGAGTTTTGACGTTCGTACCTCAGGATTCACTTTCATTACTGGTGAATTCCTTTGCTTCAGTTGTTGATTATCACCTATTGGTTGACAACTTGTTGAATCTGCTCCATGTTTGACTTCAATAACATCTATTCACATGGCTTGGATTGTACTGGTTCTTTGGGATTTTTTATGAAGACGTTAGTTTCACATCCATGGACTAAGTTGTGCAAGATTATGTTTTGGTTACTTACAGAACTTCTAGATCTTTGAGGACTCATCATTATTGTATATTCTGGCTTTGATACACCTTTGTAATATATGTGGTCTTATACCCATACTATATGATGTACTCAAATATTGTAAAGGAGCTAGTGTTCTAGTATATTGAACATAGCATCCTCGGATATGACTTTGTATATGACATTATCATGTATTTGTTTCAAGTACTACCTTTGCTCCATTGCACTTCTGAGTTCTCCAAAGATAATGATTATAATGCATTTCATCCATCACTTCCCTCTGACCTCACACATTAGGGGGCGTCTGTTATCAACCGAAATGGTACTTCTCCATCTGAGTGCCGACATTCCCTATGTTGTTACACAAAAGGAAATTTTAGGATTGAAGATTGCCAAAACACTATAGATGGGCATGACATGAGATGAATTTACATTTCAACCAGCCTGACCATATTATTTTTCTAAGTGTTGATTGACTTACATGACTATCTTCATTGAAACTCGCATATGTACGTGACTAATCCCATTGAGAACTCACGCACTGTACACGACTATCTCCATTGTAACCCGGGTAAATGATCATACGTAGGTTTCCTTTAAACAACTCGTGTTTCATATGCGGGTTTCCTACTTTAATAGTCATGTACATATCCATTCGACATTAAAAAATATAAATCACGATTAATGGATATTATTTGGGGCCTAATCATTAACTACCCCAACCATCTCAACCTCCTCAACATTCGAAACCACTCTATTTCCCAAAGTATAAATAGAGGCCTTGGGGAGGGAATTAAGGAAGGAATTTTGGAGAGAAAAGTTATGCTGGTGGTATATCTTCAAAAGTCTTGGATCAAAAGAACTCAGAGTCGTTTGGTTGTAGAGGATTCCTTGTCTCAGGTGTTGGGTTGTAGACTTATCTCATTCATTGATTGTTAATAAAGAGAATTCTTCTTCCAACATTGTGTTGACTCTCATTCATGCATTATGGTTAATGAACATATTTGATTAAGCACTATATATATTGTTTATCTAACCTGTCATATATACATGTATAAGATTATACTTGGAGAATTTGCTCTTTGCATGTGAAAAAGGTGCATCCCTGAAAGCTTTGGATAGAAGCAGAGTGGAAGAAGATCAATCTTGGATCAACCATTGGTAATCGAGCGAGTCCAATATTTCTCCCTATTTCCTTTCTGCACTTCACTAAAGCTAATTGTTTGCAAGTTTAGAAGTAAGTTGGTAACCCCAGACCCTAGGTTACAAGGGTGTTTAATCCTAAACAACAGGTTGATACGATACAATATCTGTTATCTAGGAGCTAAGGGAATTCCCTGTTGATATTACCTACATATAACATGGAGATTGGAGTTAGCATTGAATATTAACATAATATGAAAATATTTATAAAAGAGCACTTAGTCACATTAGAATGATCATCAAATTAATGCCTACAATTGTACTTAATTATGTATATATAATAATTAGTTTAGGGGAGAGTTATTATATGATATATATACCTAATATCAACAAGCTTATGAAAACTTAATATTAGATGTAAGCATACATGTAAATGCTATCCCAATGGGCTCATGTCTATATATTTATATATTGTATGGAGAAAAGATACCATTGAGCCTGAAGGGAAGAAAGGCATCAATCCCATCCATAAAATAACTGTGTTACATAATCAACAAGTCCATTGCAAGACCTCCATAGAGGCTTCAACTAAGCATAGACATACTAGCTTTTAAGGGAGTCAACTTGCACTCACAAAAAAATGGAGAGAAACGTTATCCAAGTAAACAACATATGTAGTAAATGGAAGAATACACAAAACGAATGGGTGAGAATAAAAATTATAGGTCGATCCTCCTCTACATGAGAAGGTCAATTCAACGATGGTGCATATTAACCATGCAAGTGATTATTAATGAGTTATTTGTTATATCTAGTAAAAAAATAATAGATGTAGACATAATTAAATTGGCATCCCCAATAATCTAAAAAAATATTATAAAAGTTGAAGGGGGAAACACTAACATGTATATTCCTTGTAAATTATAATATTTTTGCTTCTAAGCAGTTCATGTGAGCACAGAAGAATCATCGTTATAGTGGAGGAGATTCATCTTCCTTGGTGATGGAGTTGAGTATGCATATGTACCAGTGATATGAAGAGAAGTGACAGATTTCTTAGGCCACGAATGACCTCCTATGCGAACACTCAAGCCTTGAGAAGCTTCTACATGTAGGGTGAAGAAACCAAGAACCCATGGCATGGCCTCTCCCAATCATAGATTGAGTGTGATCATCAATTAACTCAAAGAGACATAACAGAAGAACAAAGTTGTAATTTTATCCTCCATAAAAAAAATTGGGAATCGGATATTTGTTTCTATTGTGGCCAATTGAAAATGATGGAATGGAAGCCATCAAGCCAGGTTTGTGAGGTGGACTTAATATGTTGAGTTCCATAGAATTTTCTTCATTATTGGCACTAAATGTAGTAAATGTACATCCACAAAAATAAACAATGCTATCAAGAGTTGAGCATGATTTAGTAGTTTCCACATTTACCATGAAGAAGCTAATTCTGGCTTTTAACATGGCAACTGTATTGTTTCTCCTTGAGGGTGATAATATGGTAAATGAATTGTATAACCTGTAGGACATGAGGGTCCTACTTAATGACTTAGTTTCTAACGTAGGTATAATGGATAAGGTAATCCCATGCTTCATAATAAGCATGGTACATATATATAGATATATGTGTGTGTACTTATATATATGTATATGATGTTCTAGTATATATATACATATATACATATATGTATATGTAATATATACATATACATATGTATATATATTCTAGTTAATGACCAACATAATAAGTATGAAATGGATTATACCTTGAATGGTTTCAATGAAAGAGATTATAACATATTAGGTTGTGTGTGTGTGTGTGTGTGTGTGGAACGATGGAAAATCAAGCTCTCTAGTTTTTTGTTCAAGAGAAATGATTAGGCATGTGTATTGAGTTTCATAAGAATAGTAGTAGTATAAACAAAAATCGAACTGGCATGGGTACATGATAAAGTGGTATTAGAGCCATGGTTGTAACACTTGGAACTTATGGAATCAGCTACCCCTATTAATATGTATGCACATAAATATCCTTCTTTATTTGTAACTAACATACTATTCGGATTTTAGGAAGAAAGGAGAAGATAAGTTCAAAAAAAAGTATGTAATTCAATAATCTATATGTACCTAAACAGAATGAGTGGTGCACCTAGTCAATATGGGGTGGGAGAAGGATCCCCACTTAAAGAGAATATTTGGGATAATTTGAACTAAACCCATAGAACAAAAACACATCTAGACATGTTGGAAATATTAAGAAGTATACAAGAAGTATTGATGTAATTGTAACTTTGAAATGTATTCACTGATATTTCTTATGTATTGTAACCCGATGTTTATTCCAGGATGTATTTGTAATGTATTTGAGTCATGTCATGCCTCAAGGTTCCTATTGGGAGTTTCTATAATGTAAACAAGTAATGTCAAGTCAAGGTGGGTAACCCTTCTATTGTCTAATGGTTAAAGTCCCTACATTTCCGGGGCACTAGGGTTATTAGACTCACCTAGTGAAGTCATCCCTAGTTGGGTTTAGTAAAGTCAGGAATTAATATAAATAGAGAGCTATCCTCTCTATTTATCACACACTCACTCATGCTTAGTTGTAGCACATGGCTTAGGAAGAGAAAGACACTGGGGCAAGGAATAAAGAGGTTACTACTATCGGGAGATCATCTTACTATTTTTGGGTTTCACTTTTGGTGATGATTCTATCTTTGAGGAAGCTGTAGGGTCTTCTCCATTTATGGTTTCCCCAAGGAAAAACATTGTGTTCATTGTCTCTTGTGTTTGATTTTTGTGCTTGTGTTCTCTCAGTTAAAGATCCTAATGAAATGCTAGCTTAATGTTAAAAATCTAACATGGTATCAAAGCTAACCTGAGAAGAAGACACTGTGCAGCTGTGGGAACTAGGGCTTCCTACTTTGTGGATCTCTCTCCAAATATTTCCAAAAAAATTAGGGTGGAATAACTCTCCTCCCTAGGGTGCATCTTTCTGTCAAAGCAGAATCCAATTCTGAGGTTTTTCAGTTTTGGACCCGACACTACTGCCGAAAATTAGGGCTTTCCACAGAAGTGGAATTTTTTGGTGAGCCCAGGCCTGGATTGATATCCTCCCCAAAATCGAAGTTAGGGATCAAATTCGAAGCATTTGGTTGGATAGAACTCCAAAAAATCAAAACCCTAATCTGCTGTTGAACCAACACTGCAGGATTTCAGCTCCAAATCCAGATCTGACATCTTGACCTCGTAATATCTAAATATTTTGTATTTCAATTTGAGGTTTTCAGTTAATATGTCTCATCATACCAACCTTGATGAAATGATTAAGGGAGCTGATAACTTCCAATCTTGGAAGTATAGGATCTCCCTGGTCTTGGAAGAAAATGAGTTGGACTCCTACATCCATGAGGAGGTTCAAGTTCCAGAGGGAGATGAGTCCAAGGCCTTACATAAGAAGAATTTGGTTATGGAAAAGAGGATAATTGTTGATTCTATAAAAGATCACCTCATACCATAGGTGTCCTCCCTCAAGACACCTAAAGCTATGTTTGATTCCCTAACCAAACTGTTTCAAGGGAAGAACATCAATTGGAAGATGACTCTAAGGAACCAATTGGAGAATGTAAAGATCCAGAATGAGGAGGCCATCCAGTCATACTTCACAAGGTTCTCCCAGATCAAAGAACAGATGGAATAGTATATGAAGAAGTGGATAATGCATAAATTGTGATGACAACCTTGAATGGCCTCCCTAGGTCATGGGATTCTTTCATCCAAGGAATATGTGCTAGGAAGAAGTTAGTGAATTTCAGTAGACTATGGGAAAAATGTTCACAAGAAGAAGCTTGGATAGAAATTCAAGAATAAAACATGGGAATTGAAGATCAAGCTCTCACAGTACAGTCTAGGAAAGGAAGAAGGGAAAATCATCATAACCAAACTAAGCATTCTCATCAGAAAAAAAATCCTGTAAGAAGGGAGCCATCCAAACTCAGATGTTATACATGCGATGAAATATGACACTTTGCTAGAAATTTCCCCATGAATAAGAATGGATCCAAGAAGAAGAAGAACTCCAAAAGAATACATCATGCTCACACTATTGAGCATGATGATCCTCCTAGGAAGAAAGTAAAACAAGAAAGTGAAGACTCTTTAAGTGAATATGAATATGTTTTGATCTCCACTCTCACTGGAAGTGTCACTCATGGAAGCAAAGATTGGCTTGTTGACAGTGGGGCTTCCAAACACATTACAGGTTTCAAGTAATCCTTTGAGAAACTATCCGAACATAATTCACCCCATAAGGTGAAACCTGGGGATGACTACCAATATCCCATAAAAGGTAGTGGTGAATCCTCCTACAAAATAGACTCAGGAAATTCTATGAAGATGAAGGATGTCTTGTTTGTACCAGTACTAAAGAAAAATATTCTATCCATATTGGCACTGGATGCAAAATGCATGAGGGTTTCATTTGTATATGGCCAAGTCCTCATGTGGTCAAGAGGAAATACTATTGACGATGCAATAGTGATTGGAGAACAAGAAGGAGGTTTATACAAATTGAAGGGTCATCTAGAACAAGATTTGGTCCATGACATAATAGAGCCAAATGAACTTTGGCATCGAAGGCTTACACATGTGCATTACAGAGCACTACCACTTGCAAGCAAAGTTGTTGAAAGACTTCCAGAAATTCAAGCAAAACATGAAGGGGTCTGCAAAGGATGTGTGAAAGGAAAGAATACAAAGAAGACATTCCCAAGTAGAAAGAGCAAGGAAAAATGAATCTTGGAAATGATCCACTCCAATGTATGTAAACTAATGTCATCAAGTTCACTAAGATGTTTTCAGAAAATTCATAGAATTCAAAGCCTTGATCGAGAACCACACAGAAAAGAAGATCAAGACCTTCGATCAGACAACGGCAGAGAATTCACATCGAATGAATTCAAATATATATGTAAAGAATCAGGGATTAAGAGGGAGTTATATACTCCATATAATCCACAACAGAATGGATTTGCAGAAAGAAAGAATAGAAATATCATGGAAGTTGCAAGAGCAATGCTTCATGATCAAGATCTTCCTATGCATCTATGGGAAAAAGCTGCTAGAACAACGGTGTATGTACAGAACCGTACTCCACACAAAGTACTCAAGAATAAGACACCTGAAGAATTATTTTCCAGCAAGAAACCAAAATTCATCCATCTTAGAATATTTGGTTGTCCAGTGTACATAAACATTCCAAAAGAGAAGAGAATGAAACTAGATCCTTCAGGAAAGAAGGGTATATTTGTGGGATACTCTGAAAGCTTGGAGGCTTACAAAATATACTTCTCAAGATTCAAGAATATAGACATTAGTAGGGATGTGATATTTTATGAAGACACAACTTACAACAAATCCATAAAGAGACCTTTTGAAGAACCTGGAGAAGCAGAAGCACCCAGAATTCATCATACAAACATGAATGAATAAATTCAAGAAGAAGATCTAGAATTTGAAGAACCACAAAGACCTGTAGATCCACCTCAGGAGAAGAATCCTCACAAGAGGAAACCTTCTTGGATATGAGAAGTTATCCAAGGTGCAGAAAGATATGGGGCCCTAGAAGAAAATCACAGAGAAAGAAAGAGAACCATATCCTACTCCAGATATGTAGCTTTACTATGTGACTTTATCAATGAAGAACCTTCCAAATTTGAAGAAGCAGCAGAACAGAAAGAATGGAAGGATGCTATGATCGAAGAGTATCAATCAATCATTAAGAATGATGTTTTGGATGTTTTCCCAAGACCAGAAGGGAAGTCGGTTGTAACTTCCAAATGGATCTATAAGATCAAGCATGCTGTAGATGGGAGCATAGAGAAATATAAGGAAAGGTTCGTGTCTCGTGGTTTCTCCCAAAAAGAAGGAATAGACTATGAAGAAACCTTTACACATGTAGCCAGATACACTTCCATCATATCAGTACTTTCTCTGGATGCACTGATGAAATGGAAGATACACCAAATGGATGCCAAGACTGTTTTCTTAAATAGTGTAGTGAAAGAGGAAGTGTATGTAGAACAACCACTCAGTTTTGAGACACATGATAGGGAGTGTCATGTGTGCAGATTGAAGAAATCCCTGTACAGTTTGAAATAGGAACCCAGGACATGGTACACCAGAATTGATAGCTTTCTATCCAGTTTGGGCTTTACCAAGAGTAAAGCAGATTCCAACCTTTACTACAAGGTTGAATATGGCAACCCAGTGATGCTCCTACTATATGTAGATGATCTACTTGTAACAAGTATGGATGGGTTGATTGCTGATAAGAAGAAAAAGATTGCTGCCAAGTTTGAAATGAAGGACTTGGGTATAATGCATTATTTTCTAGGCATGGATGTGTGGTAGAATGCGGATGGAATCTCCCTCGAACAAGGGAAGTATGAAGTAGAGATCCTGAAGAGGTTCTGGATGATGGACTGCAAGACCATGACCACACCTATGGCATCGAACATGAAGCTGTTAAGTGATGCTTCATCAGAAGTGTTTGATGCTATGATGTGTCATCCGATGATTGGGTCCTTGATGTACCTGACGAACATGAGACCAGACATTTGCTTTGATGTGAACACCTTGAGCCAGTTGACAAATCTGAGACATGTTCACTTGATTGCTGCAAAGCATATTCTGAGGTACTTGAGGGGTACAATAGATTATGGGCTCAAGTATGAGGCGAATCAGAAGCTTAACCTGGAGGGTTATGTTGATTCAGATTGGGCTGGAAATGCCATCGATAGGAAGAGCACTTCAGGGTGTTGCTTCAGTATGGGATCTAGTGTGATCTCTTGGTTTAGCAGGAAGCAATCCTGTGTGGCACTGAGTATAGTTGAAGTAGAGTATGTCATAGCTTGTTTATCTAGTTGTGAGGTAGTATGGCTATGAAAGCTACTATATGATTTATTTGATCTCCAAATGGATGCAACTTGTATACATTGTGACAACTAGACTCGTGTGAAATTGTCAAAGAATCCAGTGTTCCATGACAAGTTAAAGCATATCGAGATCAAGTATAACTATATCAGGGATATGGTGCAGAGGGGAGCAGTGAAGCTCTAGTATTTTTCAACAAAGGAACAGATAGCTTATGTGTTGACAAAGCCATTGGCTAGGCTCAAGTTCAAGTACTTCAGGGAGAAGCTTGGTGTTATCTAAATCGAGGTTTCCTCCAAAGGGAAATGATGAGACCTAGAGCCATTCTGACGTGGTGAGAGGATTTGTTCCTTCCATGGTCAGATGTAAGGGCTGAGCCATTCTTTCATGGTGAGAGGATTGGTTCCTTCCATGTCAGATGTGAGTACTGAGCCATTCTAATGTGACTATAGGATTGGTTTTTACATGATCAGAAGTAAGCGCTGAATTCCATTCTTGGAATGGAGGAACCTAGTCAGTTACTAGGTAGCTTAGTCTGGGACTCGAGGCCATTTTGATATGATTGTAGGATTTGTTCCTACAAGATTAGATGTGAGTGCAATACCTTTTGACATTGGTTGTCATATGTAAGTGGAGAGGCCTTTCACCATGAAGGATTAGTTCATTGCATGGTCAAATATAAGTGATGAGCCCTTCTAACATTGGTTGTCAGATGTAAGTGCAGAGCCTTTCGGCATGGAGGATTGGTTCCTCACATGGCCAATTGTAAATGCTGAAGCCTTTTCGACATTAGATGACGGATGTGAGTGTTGGGTCTTTCTGACATGGTTGTGGGAGGTGTTCCCACATGGTCAGATGTGAGTGATAGGTGTTCCTTTCTAATATGATTATAGGATTGGTTCCTACATGATCATATGTAAGTGTTAAGTGGGCCATTCTAAATTAGGGTCAGATATAAGCGTTGAAGAAGACCTCCATGGAGACTAGGCCTACAACTAGCATGAAAAAGGGATGGTTTTGTAGAAATTCCTGTGATGAGAAGAATCATGAGATAGCACCCGTGAAGATCTAGTGATGATGATCCAGCAGAGATGATCCAGATCAATGGATGATCTAGATCCATAGATGATTCTCCAGAGATGATCCAAATCGAGGGATGATCCAAATCTAGTGATGATGATCCAGATCGAGTGATGATCCAGATCCAGGTGAATATGACTTGAAGATGAAGGTGAATTGAATATAGAGATGACTTGAAGGTGAATATGACGAAGACTTGATGATGATCTAGATGATACAGAGAAAAAGACTTGTGCTGATAAATTATGTCGAGAGAATACCTTCCTAGTTAAGAGGGAGTGTTGATGTAATTGTAACTTTCGAATGTATTCACTTATATTTATTATGTATTGTAACCTGATGTTTATTTCAAGATGTATTTGTAATGTACTTGAGTCATGTCATGCCCCAAGGTTCCTATCGGGAGCTTCTATAATGTAAACAAGTCATGTCAAGTCAAGGTGGGTAACCCTTCTATTGTCTAAGGGTTAAATGCCCTGCAGTTCCAAGGCACTAGGGTTATTAGACTCACCTAGTGAAGTCGGACCTAGTTGGGTTTAGTCAAGTCGGGAATTAGTATATATAGAGAGCTAGCCTCTCTATTTATCACACACTCACTCACACTCAGTTGTAGCACATAGCTGAGGAAGAGAAAGACACTAGGGAAAGGAAGAAAGAGGTTACTATTGTCGGGTGATCATCTTACTATTTTTGGGTTTCACTTTTGGTGCTGATTCTATCTCTGAGGAAGCTGCGGGGTTTTCTCGATTTATGGTTTCCCCGAGGAAAAACACTATGTTCATTGTCTCTTGCATTTGATTTCTGTGCTTATTTTTCTCTTAGTTAAAGATCCTAATTAAATGCTAGCTTAATGTTAAAAATCTAACAAGAATAACTACGAAGATTCAAGGATTGCAATGTAAACTCCTTCGAAGAATAACATGAGATCAATGTTATTTTAATATAGAACTTATCCCAAATTTGAAACACTGTGAAACCTTCTCTTGTAGAAATGGAGGCAATAAGTATTCCCAAGAGAAATGTTCCCAATGTAAGGAACCGAGATCTAAACCTCCACTAGAGGAGAATGACTTTGTAACAAATAAGAAAGAGGTTGTCTCACACAATTTAGAGAATTAGAGTATAATAAGATCACCTCCTAAGAAGAAGAAGAAACATAAAATATCTAATGAACTTCAAGGCTATTTAAAAAATACCAAACCACCTACCTTCAATGCCTTAGTGAATATAGGTAAAGAATATAGGGCTTGGATATTGTGAATGAAAAAATATTTTTAGATCTACAATTTTGACAGGAACATGAAATATTGGTTGGCTATGTACAAACTTACAAGTAAGGAATATATATGTCTAAAAGATGAAAAAATTACAAATCAAATCAAGGAGAAGGAACTTCAGTGGAATTAATTTAAGGAATGTCTGACAGAAGGGTTTAATGATAGGAAAATAAAAGATTTTCATGAACTCAATGTGGCACTGATGAATATGGAAGACCTGATTAGAAAGTTTCTAGAATTACTATGTTATGTTCCCTCCATAATGGATGAAAAAGTTAAGATTCAATTATTCTTGAGTCGTCTACCTTTACAAATCGAATAAAGGATAGAGTTTAACTATACAAAAGACTTGGAGGATACCTTTCATAAGACGATACATTGTTATCAGTAGATTCAACACAAAGATGAGAACCAAGAAAGTTTGTAGGATAAAAAAAAATAAGACTGGGGAAGAGGAGAAATGTTTTAAACTCCATGCCATTATAAATAAGACATAACCATTTCATAAAAGTAATTTAATTAGTAAGATTAAATTGCAATGGACTGCTCATGCTCAAAGTAGAAATTATCCTGGTGAAACTATCAGAAGGAAAGCTTGAAGAGATAACACTAAACCTATTTGGTGTTGGGGATGTGGGGATAACCAAAAGTAGGTGAAATTCCCTCATAATAATATTGTTGATAATTTTCAAGAAGATACTACATAAAAAGATATAGATAGAGTTCCAAGAATATGTGCATCCTTTGATATTTGACTGGAAGAACATCAATTGTTGATCATGGAAGTGGGAAGTAAATTTTTTTTATAAATCCATTTCCATCCTCATATATCTAAGATCTTGTAAAATTTATGTTTCCCCTAGAATTTTAGAACAATGTTTGTTGCAAAAAAAAATTCAATAGGCATGGCTAGTCAAGCTCGCCAAAGAGACAAAGAAGAAGGATTTTGAATTTGTAAAAGATAATATCTTCTAACTTCATGGAATGATGATAGTATCATACCTGAATATCTTACCATTTGGTTCCTATGATCTTATCATAGGAATGAAATAGTTATAATATCATAAATTTGACCTGAATTGTTACTAAAACATTAACTTGTGAATATGATAAAGAAAATACCAAAACTATGTACAATGTAAGGTATCAGTGAGACAAATATATACCTTATAGTTAAAGTGGAATGTATGAATGTAATATTAGATATATGTAGTGTAGGAGACAAATGTTTTTAATAGAATGAAATTAAGATGAAAATTTTCTTTATGATGATCGAATTTCAGGATTTGTTTACTAAAGGAGTACCTGGATATGCTTCCTAAGAGGGACCTAAAATTTACCATTGCTTTGTACCAGGAGAAATATATCAAAGAAACATTATCGAATTAACATCGTTGAATATGTAGGACTTAAATTTTAGTTACAAGAAAATTTATAAAAAGGTTACAACAAATGAAGTGTTTCCCCATGGGGAGCTCCAGTTCTATTTGTCAATAAGAAGGATGGAACCCTAAGATTATCCAATAATTTTTGGTAGTTGAAAAAGGTAACTATAAATACCATATATATTGTAACTTGAATATATGTTATATTCAATACATTTTCATGGGCCAATCTGTTCTAGAAATTTTATTTACTATCTAAATATCACTAGTTTTGGATCATATATCAATACATTCATAAAACTATTTTAAAACTTAATGTAAACACTATGAGTTTCTGGTGATTCATTTTAGCTTCACTAATGCACTTGGTACATTCATGTTAACCATGAAAAAACCTATATATAGGTATATCAATAATTTTATGATTTTATTCACAGATGACATCATGATATATTCAAGGACAAAGGAGGAGCACAAGGATAAAATAATAATAGTTTTATGGTTATTATAGGAAGACCAACCCTACGGTAATTCAACTAAGTGTGATTTAATACATTAACATATTTAGTACTTGGGACATGTAATTTAATAGCAAGGTGTCATAGTGGACCTGGATAAGATTAGAGACATTATGGAATCAACTACCCCCAAAAATGTAGTAGATATATGACCATTCATTGGATTGGTTGACTACTACCACAAATTTATTAATGACTTATGAAATATTTCTCATACCATAAACTCCTTACATCAAAAGGAAGTTGAATTTGTTTGGACAGAAAAATGTGAGGTAAGTTTTCACAAGGAGAACTGACTATTGACTATTCTTAAAAATTGTGTATCCTTATGGATATTTTGTTGTGTGCACAGATTCCTATAAGGAAGGATTAGGAGGAGTACTAATGAAAATTGATCATGTGATTTTATGATTCAAGAAACCTTAAATATAATGAGAGGAACTATGTAACCCACCACTGAGAGTTGGCCACACTAATTCATCTGCCAAGAATGTGGAGACATCACCTAATTGGAAATAGATTTTTGCTAAAAATGGATAATATTGGGTTGAAGTATCTCTTCGATAAACATAACCTAAAATCCCAACAAGAATATGGTTTCAATTTTTGAGAAAAAATGTCTTTGAAATAAGGAACATCAAAGGAAAATATAACTAAGTTCTCAATTCTCTTTCTAGGAATGTTTGACTACTGTACGCAACATGACCCAATACTGTGGAGACTGATCTGAAAGGTAAGATAAGAGACACCCATGTGTAGGATGACTATTATCAAAAGATATGTTATAGAAAAAAGAAAAGGGAACAAGAAAACAAAAGGAACATTTCACCATAAATAATCTTGGACTAATCATGTACAAAGGAACACTATATGTTACTAATATACTAGAGATAAAGGAAATGATCATAGATGAGTCCCAAAAACAAACATAGTCTATACATATAGTGTACAAGAAAATGATTATGAAGGTAAGAAAGTAGTACATTTGGCCCTAAATGTAATCTAATATCATTGAATACATCACTCATTATTTGGAATGCTAACAAGTAAAATCCTCACATAAGGATCCAACTTGTGTGACAACCTTCATTACCCACTCAAGAATGGAAATGTGAAACAATTTGAATGGAATTCATCACTACATTTCCAAACTCTAGGAGTCAACATGATTTGATTAGGTCATCATGGAAAAATTCAATAAGAATGATCATTTAATCCTAGTCAAATCAACTATTAAGGTTATCAATATTTCCAAAAGATCCTAATGGGTATATTTTGACTACATGAGATTCCTAAACACGACATTTCAAACAGAGATGCAAAACTCACATTGAAATTTTGGAAATATTTGTTTCTAGGAATGGGTACTCAGTTGAACATGAGTATTTCCTATCACACTTAGACTGATGGACATAATGCAAGAACCTATAAACACCTATAATATTTTTCCTACATTAAGCACTTCATAGTAAGACTTATTGATGCAGGACCATCCTACTCTCCATTTCAAATTCCAAGCTCAATGTTGGATCAGGCCTAGAAAGGGGTCTTCAAAATCTGAATTGATGGTGTTCGAACCATCACATTGTAAATAACCTATGATTTATTTGGTTCTAGATTATGGTGATTCAATTGGGTGAGTGACTAGGTGGATGATGAGTCAATTGATGAATAATGTACCAAATCCCTCAATTAGGGAAGCGAGTCATAGGATAGGGTTTATAGTTAGAGTTAATTTAGTATGTTGTTAAGAGTATTAAGGATCTGAACCAGAATTGTTCATGAATCCAATTATGTATATGTAATCCCCCAAGGCATAGATAAAAGAATAGAAAAGGGATAGAGAAGAGATAGAAGATAGAGATAGACTGATAGGGAGGTCAATAAAGCCTATAGGAGACATAGGAAAGGCCAACTAAAGTTGTATCATGCCTAAGGGTATTACAATACAGGTTTTTCGACAATGTATGTATAGTTTCTATGTGTGAATGAAAAATCGTATTTCGACTAAATATTGGTGTGTAAATTCATCTCTATTTGATTGTGTGGTTTCATGAAATGAATTTTTCGTTTATTCCCTATTAATAGTTGATAAGACCATAATTGAAAGATGGCTTGTGAGAGGGAGGAAATATAGATTGATTGATCGAGCCTCTGATCAATTGAAGGAGAGAGTTAGATGAATAATACATTGAAGGATTTTGTGAATGAAATGTGTGCATAGAGTAACCTTGTTATATGGTTCTGAATTGGTAAATCGATCACTGTAAGGATCGATGGGAACGAAGATCTAAACCTGTGTAGGTTTGGATGGACAAGATCAAGTGTAAGAAGATCCGATAGTTGGTAGAAGTTCTGCAGGAGAGTAATAGTTAGGGTACAGATACACAAAGGAAAGAAGACCAATGACCAAGAGAGAATCCGAAAATATATAATGGTCAGAAATTAGATCCGCAACGGAAAATGGATCAATGGTCCAGATCCACCCCGCATAAGATAACTAGTTCAGACAGAAGTTTGTGGTAGAAGATTTGTGGGAGTCACACTTCGGAAAATGAAAAGGTGTGTCTGTAACCTGCATCCCGCATGTAGAAAGACCTTTGCAGGCACGTAATTGTGGGAGGTTTGTTTTAAATTGGAAAATTGTACACTTGCAACTCACATTCCGTAATTGCAGAAAGGATTTGGGGAAAGGCCTTGTGGAAGAGACATTGTGGGAGGAATCTTGCGGAGGCTACATTGTAGAACGACTTAGATGGAAAACTAAGCTTATAGGTTTTACTAAACTTAGAACCTAACTATTCCTGGGGAAGCGATTCAAATTGGTTTACTGGTTCAAATTGGAAATTTAAATAAGTACTCTGGTTTAGATGGAATCAGTTTGGTATCACAGTAGGACAAGGATTCTGTGTAAGAGGTAAATAAATTTCTGATTTCAATTCATTTCAAAGTTAAATACTAACAATTGTATTGAGAGGGTTGGTCAAGTGAGAGTATTCAGATTTGATTTCAAATAGAGGATGTGTGGTTAAATTTTATGATTATCCATAGGAGAATATATAAGAATTCCTTTTGAAGGATATGATTTGACAGGTATACGCATAAAGTTATGATGCATGGGAAGAGTATTGAGTCATATTTTTGTTGAGAAATTGAACAAATCAAAGGCAAGGCATTTCTGTAAATTTTATTGAATTTGAAGATTGATAGTTGTGAGGATGTATGTTCACTCTTGTGCAAGGGATCATAGCAGATATTGGGGAGGAGGAATATTGGCTCTGTAGTAGGAGAATTTGCAAACGATGGTTATAATATAGAGACAAGAAAGGAAAGTGCAGATGAAAATATCAAGAAGAAGATATTTTGAAGATGACAATGGAGATATTTTCATCCCACTGTACAAGTGGAAAGTATAAAGGTATGGAGTGATTAATGTTTGTATTTAACTTTGGTTATATAGAAAAATATTTCCTCTGTGTTGGAAAATAGAAACAACTTCTAGCTATGACTGGGTAGAAGTTGTTGGGAAATTCCAGAGTTGTAATTATGGGTAGAATTTTTTGAGGGAGTGAGTAGGTGATGCATAAGCTATCAAAACGCTTAGAGGAGGTGAACCTGTGACACAAAAAGTTTGATCTAGAGTAATAGAGCTGATGAGGTGTTAGTGGAAGCTTAATTGCAACTCATTGTTCAGCATTGAGGAGAAGCTCAGTGATGCATGAGGAAGGAAGACGACCAGGTTGAAGACAAAAACAACAAAGACTAGAAAATTTCTTGAGAAGAGGAAAGAGGAAGTAGTGGCAGAACCTGAGAAATCCAACAAAGGTTGGACTAAAGAGAGGACTATTGCATGTTCTAAAAAAAATAAAATGAGAAGTGGACTTGTAGAAGCCAAGAAGAGAAAAGGTGATGCTCAAAAGGTTCTATAGGAGAACATCCATAGATACCAAAACGACAAGCTCAAGGAGGGATAACTTGTTGAGGTATAGAAAAAAAGTACGGAGAATTGTTGATGAAGGCTTAGTTACAGTCCACAAGTGGACATCATGAAGTTCACAAAAGAGGAGAAGGACACGGAAACAATGAATACTGAAGGTCATTGCAGGGGCTCAAAGAAAAGCCACAACAGAATAAAGAAGAAAGAAAGTCAATAAGAATGTAGAAGAGAGTTGCTATAGCTAGAGAAATACATTTTGTTCTTTGAGAAGCATATGAAAGTTGATGAAGAAGAAAACCAAAGGTATGGTTGGATCATGAAAAGGGAGGTAAGATGGAATTCACTATAGGTAAAGTTACAACAAAATATGTTTGCTGAATTGAAGAAAGAACTCATATAAGTTGAATCTGAGATGGAGGTTTCATACTGTGAACCTGAACAGGTCCTTTCCTTGGAGAGGATGATGAAGCATAAAAAGAGAGGCCAATTGAGAGTCTCATAAATTCTTTAAAGAATACAGATCTACTTATGGAGGAGATTACTATGAGGTCAAATGAGACCAAAGGGTCTTATGTTTTTGAGACTGATGATCTATTTGTGATTGCGGGTTTTGTTGCAAATGATGGGAATTCCTTTGAATCTGTCTTAAAATTTGATGAATTCAAATATGATGAAGGTAGTCTCTCAAATGAAGAAATATCTAAAGTATTGTAGCAGAAAGAACGCATTAGTGAGTTTCTTGATGGAGGAACACGGTCAATTGAAGATGATCTGAAGATGAAGGCAGAAAAAGAAATGTACAAAGACATTTCTATGGGGAAGCATCAAAATTGCATTTTGATGAAGGAAAAAGTTAAAGAGTCACCTTGGACTATCATGGAGTCTAAAGAAGAAGAATATGTGCTTTCCAAAAGCATGATAGTAGAACATGATTATGTTGGAATAGACGATTAAAGGATACCATATGAAGAGTGTATGTAGCCTGTATATCGGACTATTGAAGAAATAGGTGACGGTGACAGATTGATGTTGTGTTCAGACCAACACAATAGGGGGGTTCTAGAGGAAATATCAATAGGTAATTCAGAGTCTCATGTTTTTGAAACTAATTATTGGTGTATTATTGCATGTATTGAAGAATACTTAAAATATGTGTCTATGCAGGTTGTGAAGCATAGGATGGATGCTTTGAGGAAAAAAAGAAAAATCAAAATTAGACCATTGACAAAATAATATGTTCACTATTTTTTAGCAGAACATAAAATAAACTTAGAGGAAGATGGTGCAGAAGAGAGACTAGCTGAAAGTCTCATGAAGTCTTGGGAGAGTTCAGATCAGAAAAAGAATGTGCTGATAATAAATTCAATGTGAGATACAAATTTTAGTATTTTTGAAATTAATGAATTGTGTATATATGCAGGAATAACACATGCTGAACCTTGTAAGGTTTTCCCAGAGGTAAATGAAGAAACAAAGGAGTATCCATGTACTCTTAACATGGACCAAAGATAGAAATTTTTTCTGGGATTGAAGGACAAGATGAGATAGTCTCATAGAGATAAACCAGAGAGAACACTTGCATATTTGTATAGTGGTGTTGCTGACAGACTGGGGAAGAAATTTGTCATGACACATGAAGGAACTATAGTGTCTCAAGAGGATGACTAGTACCTAGAAGAAATTACTGTTGCAGAGTTGGTTAATGAAGACAAAGGAAATTTTTGTAACTTCATAAATTATGATGAAGAGTTAGAAATGTTAGAAGACTAGTTGATATATTCAAGGGTTGATAAACATGTCTACTTAATGTTTGATGACAACATTGGAAAAGAGCAGAAAACAGATAAAAACAATGAACTAATGTATAATTTAGTGGATAGCAGAAAAGCATCAAGAAGATAGCAGCAGTTTTAGGGAAAAAAAATGCAAGTGTACCAGCCAAAGGATAGACTAGACATGGAGATTGAAGAATTACAATTTCTTATGGTGAATATGTCTCAAAGAGGGCATGAAGAAAGAATGAATATTTACATCAACAGAGAAAATAGGCAAAATAGTGGCAGAGGACAGATGACGGAAAAAGATTGCATAAGCAAGGTTATTGGGGCATTTTAACATAAAATTTGGAAACCAAGAGAACCGAAGATGACAAAGACAAACCTACATAATAACATGGACGATCTGCAACAAAATAAATTTTGGGATCCAGGAATGCTGAAAATAGACTTTTATGACCATGAGCTCATATTTATTTCGTCTTGGGGAGTCTGATGCAAGAGAATCCTGCTCTCCATTTCAAATTCCAATCTCAATGTTGGATCAGGCCTAGAAAGGGGTCTTCAAAATATGAATTGATGGTATTCAAACCATCACATTTTAAATAACCTATGTTTTATTTGATTCTAGATGATGGTGAGTCAGTTGGGTGAGCCACTAGGTGAATGATGAGTAAACTGATGAAGCATCTACTAAATCCCTCAATTAGAGTAGTGAATCATAGGATAGGGTTGATAGTTAGAGTTAATTTAGTATGTTGTTGAGAGTATTAAGGATCTGAACAAGAATGGTTCATGAATCCAATTATGTATATATGTAATCCTACAAGGCATAGATAACAAAATAGACAGGATATAGAGAAGAGATAGAAGAAAGAGATAGACATATAGGGAGATCAGTAAGGCTAGTAGGAGAGAGAGGAAAGGCCAATTAAAGTTGTATTAGGCCTAACAGTATTAGAGAACATGTTTTGAGATAGTGTATGTATAGTTGTTGTGTGTGAATGCAAAATCCTATTTCGGTTAAATATCTGTGTGTAAATTCATATCTGTTTGAATCTATGGTTTCATGAAAGGAATGTTTGGTTTATTCCCTGTTAATAGCTGATAAGCCTGTATATGAAATATGGCTTCTGAGAGGGAGGAACCAGAGATTGATTGATCGAGTCTCTGATCAATCAAAGGAGAGAGTTAGATGAATAATCCATTGAATAATTTTGTGAATGAAATGTGTGTACAGAGTAACCTTGTTACAAGGTTCTTAATCAGTAAATCGATCACTATAAGGATCGATACAAACTAAGATATAAACATGTGTAGATTTGGACGAACGAGATCAAGTGTAAGAAGATCCGACAGTTAGGAGAAGTTTAGCAGAAGAGTAACAGGTAGGGTACATATACGCAAAGGAAAGTAGACTGACAGTCAGGAAAGAATCTGCAAATATCTAATGGTCATAAATTAGATCTACAAAGGAGAATAGATCAACAGTCCATATCTGCCCTGCAGAAGATCAATGGTTGGGACAAAATTTTGCAGGAAAAGATTTTCCAGAGTCACACTTCAAAAAATGAAAAGGTGTGTCTACATCCTGCAACCCGCATGTGGAAAGACCGTTGCAGGTGCGTAATTGTGGGAGGTTATTTTTAAATTGGAAAAGCGTATTCCTACAGCCTGCGTTCCGCAATTGCGGAAAGGCCTTGTGGAAGATGCATTATGGAAGGACTTAGGCAGAAAACTAAGTTTAGAGGTTCTTCTAAACTTAGAACCTAACTATTCATAGGGAAGTGATTCGAATTGGTTTACTGGTTCAAATTCGTTATTTAAATTAGTACTCTAGTTCGGATGGCATCACTTATGATTAAAGTGTACAATAAGTCTACTAGTTAATGTTAAAGTCCATAATGTATTTATTGTATCATTATTTAAAGAGTATGTGAATGATACAAAGAGTGTTATGGATTGGTGTGTGATACGGGTTGAAATTAAAGGGGAGATCCATCCAAAACCATTACACAATATGGACACGAAAGAAGATTTACTTCGGAATAAAAAAAATGCCTAGGTAAAAGTCTAGTGGGAGCACTTTCAGCACAGAAAAACCAACTAGGACATGGAGGATAAAATGCAAGATGCATATCAATCTCTATTCATGCGTTGAACTAGGTATTTTTGGAACACCAAGGATGATTTTGTTCAAATGAGAGGGGATGCAATACCATGTGTTTCCAACCTATGGAAGTGGATAAGTATTGTAAAAAGTGGAACTCTATAATTGAGAGTATTATGAGTTTTGTTTTTCTATTTAATTATGACAAATATATGATTTTTCTATGAGGTTTGATTGATGAATGAGGAGTCTTGGTATGTGTATCGAATGAACTAAATTAATAAAAAAGGATAATGAAGACTAAACAAAAAAAACAATTAAACATAAAGCTAAATAAAAACATAAAATGAATCAATAGAATAAGAAGAGCATAAAAGAGAAAATGAAGAGAGTATTCTATAATTTTAACTCTCGCATAGGTGGGATTACCTAAGAAACTAGTTAATAGTAGTAAATGCTTCTTCTATAAAAGAGGCTGAAGAAAACTCTAAGAGGTTAATTCTTTTCAAGGAAGAAAAAAGAGTAATACACATCAAGGAACATAAATTTGAATAAATATGAAGAAAGAGTGATCATAAATATAAAGAGAGCATAATCTAAAATTTGAAGAAAGAGTAATATGAAATATAAATAAAGGAAAATAATAATGAGCAAAATGTTGAACAACTAAATGGGCAGAGATGACCAGTGCAATCTGGTTCTATATGACTATAACCAAATGTCATATCATGGGTGAAAAAATATATAGCTATATAGTGTGAACAATGAGGTTCAATGTACTAGTTGTTAGGAGTACCTACTTGGGTAATTGCAACATCACTATGGTCTATATAGAGTGAGAGTATTGAGTGTTTTTTGGTAGAAGTATTGTCTATAAAGGATGGTAGTGCTATTTTTTATTTGGCAGAGGTACTACTTGGTTGAACCATAGAAATTGGCAAGTGATTTGTGTTAGTTTCTAAGACCATAAACTGAAATGTAGATCTACTAATCTGAATCAAAAGGATTATGAACCTATAAGAAATCCTAAAATACAACCATAGAGAGACCAAAACTAGGCTCATGGGTTTTTCCGGGAAAACTAAGAATAGAGTTTCTTATAGATCTAGGGATGGGTGGATTGGGGAAATCCCCACAATAGTTGCAAATAGATCAAGAAATTCCTTGAATATATGATTTTTTTTTCTTAGATATTTGTAATTATGAATTATAAGTTTATATGTTTATGTTGATGGTATGATGTTATGCAAGTGTCTATGATTTGATTGATTACGAAGATCGAAATTTGAAATGCATGATTGATTATGTGTTGTAGGTATGGATATTAAATTATTCCTTTTTGCATAAAAGCCATGACCTAATCATGTCCATGTCTATAAGGAAAATAGTAACAAAAATAATGTTATTCTATGTTATAAATACTAGTAAATATAAGATGAATATATTTTTTTATCAAATTTGACTTATGATATGGTTATTATTGAAAATTTAATATGTTGAAGTATTTTGTTATGTTATGTGGTTACCCTATCTACTACACTAGGCAATAGACTCTAGTACAACTGATTTTAGAACTTATGTGGTTAACGTAACTACTGCATTGGGTAGTAGACTTTAGTACAACTGGTTGTTTGTTAATTTTCCTAGTAGATGCATTAAGAAACTGATCTAGTTATAAGAATTGCTAATATTGTAGGTACGTAGACATGGCATTGGGCCACATAGTCTACTTTCTAAACAAAAAGGAAAATAAATTTGACAGAGAATAATGATGAAAAGTGTGTATGTGTGTGTGTCTCTATGTGATCATATTCATGAAAATAATAAACTACTTATTGCGCAAGTAAACAAGTATCTAGTACATATGTGATAAAGATAGTAGAATATTAGTGAAGAGATGGTAAATTATGGAATCTACTAAATTGAATGCATGTTAACTAGCTTAAGGGACATGCTTACAATTCCTAACCCAGTCCACTTCCTCAAGGTGGGTAAACTATTGGAACTCCTTGACTCATGTTAGATGGATGATATAGGCCAAGGTATTGTCCCAAAAAAGCTCAAGATTCATGAGGCAATAGAGAACCACAATAGGAGTTATAAACCAAAATAAATGAAAGACAAAACATGGGATATATACACCCATAATAGAAGTAAAATAAGATCCAAATAACTAATATATCACTTTAATAGAAAATCTTGTGTCTAGATCTAAGATCTTCCCTATGGGAAAAATAGTATGTCATAAATAACAAGGAACAATCGAATAAATAGTCCTTGAGAACCTAGGTTTATGTTCATTACATAAATGTTGATGTATTTGTAACTTCAGAATGTATTCACTTGTATATTTCATAGATTGTATTTCTTTTGTCCATGATGTTCCTATCAAGAGAATCATTAATGTAATCAAGTCATGTAAAGTCATAAAGGTTAACCCTCCTTGTTGATCGGGGGGGAGTCCCCATAGTTGTGGGGAACTAAGGTTATTAGAATATCCTAGAGAATTTGGCTATGGTAAGTAATTGTCAAGTTGAAAACTAGTATAAATAGAGAGTCACCCTCTCTATTTGTAACACATAGTCACCCAGCTATAGAGCATAGGTGAGAGAAAAGGAGCTTGCTCAAGTAAGTGAGAGAAAAACTGTTGGATATCATCTTTCTGTATTTGGGTTTTACTATTTCCATTCATGGTAATTCTATCTCTGAGGAAGTTGCGGGGTTTTCTCCTTCATGGCTTCCCCGAGGAAAATATTTGTCTCTATTGTCTCTTGTAATTGATTTTTGTGCATGTTATTCTCTCAGATAATATCTTAAGATTTTAAAAATATAACATGGTATCAGAGCTAACTCGAGAAGAAGACACTCTACAGTTGCAGAAGCTACGGATTCTTACTTTTTGGGTCTCTCTCAACAATCCATCAACAAAAGGAGGCTAGGATGACTCTCCATTGAAGGGCACATATTTTTGTCGAAGCATAATTCGATTTTGAGCATTTTCAGTTTTTGACCTGTCACTATTGCAAGGAATTAGGGATTTTCACAGAAGAAGAATTTTTGAGTGAGCCCAGCATAGGATTTATCTCCTCATCAAAATCGAAGTTTAGAGACCAAGATTGAATTTTTTGGTTGAGTACAACTCTGGGAAATTCAAGCCCTAATTTTCCCCAGAACCAAAAATCTAGCACAGGAGACGATCAGCTCCACATCCAGTTTCAGCATCTCAAATTGGTGAGGTATAAATCTTTTGTATTTCTATTTGAGGTTCTTAGTTAATATGTCTCATCACACCAATCTTGATGAAAATATTGAGGGAGATGATAACTTCTGATCATGAAATTATAGGATCTTACTAGTGCTTGAAGAAAATGAATTGGACTCCTACATCGGTTAAGAGGTTCCAGTTCCATAGGGAGATGAGGCTAAGGCCTTACATAAGAAGAACTTGGTAAGGGCCAAGAGCATTATTGTTGATTGAATCAAGGATCACCTCATACCACAAGTGTCCTCCCAAAAGACACCTAAAAATATGTTTGATGCCTTGACCAAGCTATTTGAAGGGAAGAACACAAATCGAAAGATGACTTTGAGAAATCAATTGAAGAATGTGAAGATCCAGAATGCAGAGACCATACAATCATATTTTACAAGGGTCTCTCAAATTAGTAGAGAATGCAGAAATTGTGATGACCACCTTAAATGGTCTCCATAGGTCACGGGACTCCTTCATTCAATGGATTTGTGCTAGAAGAAAGCTAATCACCTTCAATAGGTTGTGGGAGGAATGCTCAAGAGAAGAACCTCAAATAGTAGACCGAGAATAAAATATGGGAAGTGAAAATGAAGCTCTCATGGTACACTCCAAGAAAGGAAGAAGGGATTATCATCATCACCAAGGTAAGCATTCTCAGCAGAAAGATAACCCTAGTAGATCAAGCAAAGATCTATCTAAACTTGGATTCTATACATGTGATGAGAGAGGACACTTTTCTATAGATTGTCCTAAAAATAAGAATGTCTCTCAAAAGAAGAAGAACTACAAAAGAAGACATCATGCTCACACAACAGAGGATGATGAACCTTCAAGAATGAGAATAAAACAAGAAAGTGATGATTCTTCAAGTGATGAAGAATATGTTCTTCTGTATTCCCTCATGGGAACTGTCACACATGGAAGCAATGATTGGATTATAGACAATGGGTCTTCCAAGCACATGAAGGGATTCAAGGACTATTTTGTGAAACTATCCAAAAATGAATCACCCCACAAAGTAAAACTTGGGGATGACTACCAGTATCCAATAAAAGGTAGTGGTGAATCCTCATGTAATATAGACTCTGGAAAGTCTATGAAGATGAAGGATGTCTTGTTTGTACCATGACTAAAGAATAATATCCTTTCCATATCTGCATTAGATGCAAAAAGGAATAAGGGTTTCATTTGTAGATGTCCAAGCCCTTATGTGGAGAAAGAAAAAGACTATAGATGATGCAGTAGTGATTGGAGAGATAGAGGGAGACTTATGCAAGCTAAAGGGCCAACCAGAACATGCCTTGGTCCATGAATCAGTAGATCCAAATGAACTTTGGCATAAAAGGCTTGCACATGTGCACTATAGGGCACTACCACTTGCAAGCAAAGTTGCTGAAGGTATTGCAATTATACAAGAAAAACATGTGCGAAAGGAAATAACACAAAGAAGACATTTCCAAACAGCGAGAGCAGCGAAAAAGGAATCTTGGAAATCATCCACTCCGATGTATGTGGTCCGATGTCATATAGTTCATTGAGTGGGTATGTATACTAGGTTTATTTTATTGATGATTTTTATAGGAAGACATGGATATATTTCTTGAAAAACAAAGATGAAGTATTCAGCAAGTTCAAAGAATTGAAAGCCTTGATCGAGAACCACACAAAAAATAAAATCAAGACCTTTCGATCAGACAATGGAGGAGAAAACACATCGAATGAATTCAAAGAATTATATAGATATTTAGGGATTAAGAGTGAGTTGACCACTCCATATAATCCACAATAGAATGGGGTTGCAGAAAGGAAGAATAGAACAATTATGGAAGGCACAAGGGAAATGCTTCATGATCAAGATCTTCCTGTGCATCTATGGGTGGAACTTGCTAGGACAACTATGTATGTACATAAACGTATTCTGCATAGAGTACTTGAGAACAAGACACCTGAAGAAGTCTTCTCCGCCAAGAAACCAAAATTTAGTCATCTCAGAATATTTGGCTGTCTAGTTTATGTACACATTCCAAATGAAAAGAGGACAAAGTTAGATCCTTCAGGAAAGAAGGGTATATTTGTGGGATATAGTGAAATCTTGAAGTATTACAAAATATACCTCTTATGATTCAAGAATATCGACATCAACAAAGAGGTAACATTTGACAGAGACTCAACTTACAACAAATCAAGAAAGAGACCTGTTGAAGACCTTGAAGAAACAAAAGCACCTAGGATTCAAGCTACAAATATGAATGATACACCTCTAGAAGAAGATCAAGAAATAGAAGAAACCCAGGAACCCATAGATTCACCATAGGAAAAAAATCCTCATAAGAGGAAACCTGCATGGGTACGAGAGGTTATCAAAGGTGTAGAAAGATATGGGGCTCTAAAAGAAATGCACAGAGAAAGGAAGAGAACTAGGTCATACTCTGGATATGTAGCCCTATTATGTGACATCATTGATAAAGAACCTTTGAGCTATGAAGAAGTGGCAGAGAAGAAAGAATGGAAGGATTCTATGATCGAGGAGTACCAGGAAATCATGAAGAATGATGTCTAGGATGTTGTCCCAATACCAAAGGGGAATTCTATTGTGACTTCCAAGTGGATCTAAAAGATCAAGCATGTTGTAGATGGTAGAATAGAGAAATATAAAGCAAGATTTGTGGCTCGTGGCTTCTCCCAAAAAGAAGGAATATAGTATGAAGAAACTTTTGCACATCTAGCCAGATACACTTCCATTAGATCAATACTTTCTCTTGTTGTAGTAATGAAATAAAAGATACACTATATGGATTTCAAGACTAATTTCTTGAATGGTCTAGTTGAAGAGGAAGTGTATGTGGAGCAGCCACTCGGTTTTGAGACACATGATAGGGAAAATCATGTGTGTAAATTGAAGAAATCCCTATACGGTTTGAAACAAGCACCGAGGACATGGTAGGGAAGAATTGGAATCTTCCTAACTGGATTAGGATTTACCAAGAGTAAATCATCTTATAGCTCAAAATGACACATCTCTTCCTGTGACCACCTTCCCATGATTCCGTCGCATGTTGACACTTCATGAAAGTCACTAAAAAAATACCTATATTGGAGGATCCATTAGAGAAAATTTCAACTCAAAATGGGCCTCCTAAAATGAACTAATAAAATAATAGTTAAAATAATAAAATAATATTTATTAATTTTGGAGGAAGAAAAGAAAAAAACTACTTTTTTGTTTGTATTTTTGACATATCTCCCCGTGTTTTTACTCAAATTTCGATCGGGAGAGCTCATTGGATGCGGAATTAAATTCCACATCCAACGAGTACCCACGCGGCATACTTTTGATGGACCCCGCTACCCCAAAAACAAGAAATACCTAAAAAAATAGAATGATGATGTCATCATTCTATTTTTCAGGTATTTCTTGTTTTTGGGGTAGCGGGGTCCGTCAAAAGTATGCTGAGTGGGTACTCGTTGGATGTGGAATTTAATTCTGCATCCAACGAGCTCTCCTAATCGAAATTTGAGTAAAAACACAGGGAGATATGTCAAAAATACGAACAAAAAAAGTAGTTTTTTTTATGATACCTATCCCCAAATTTATATTAAAAAAGTGTTTAAGACCTATACGGTATTTCAAATTTAAAGCAATTTCATTGGCTAACACATGATGACATGGAATTTGAATAAAAGTTAAAAGGCCCATTTTGAGTTGAAATTTCCTCTAATGCATATCTTGAGTTTTGTAACTCTATTTGGCCTCGTATATACACCGTTGGAAATCTATATGAGTTAGCTAAACCTTTTCAGAAGATGTTAAAGTCTCAAAATTCCTAGAAGTACCCTAAAAATGAGATTTTTTATGAATATGCGAATTTCCTTAAGGAAACCCACATTAGAGGAAATTTCAACTCAAAATGGGTCTCCTAAAAAAAATTAATAAAATAATAGTTAAAATAATAAAATAATATTTATTAATTTTGGAGGAAGAAAAGAAAAAAACTACTTTTTTGTTTGTATTTTCGACATATCTCCCTGTGTTTTTACTCAAATTTCGATCGAGAGAGATTGTTGGATGCGGAATTAAATTTTGCATCCAACGAGTACCCACTCGGCATACTTTTGATGGACCCCGCTACCCCAAAAACAAGAAATACTTGAAAAAATGTGATGATGACTTCATCATCATGTTTTTTCAGGTATTTCTTGTTTTTGGGGTAGCGGGGTCCATAAAAAGTATGCTGAGTGGGTACTCGTTGTATGCGGAATTTAATTCCGTATCCAATGAGCTCTCTCGATCAAAATTTGAGTAAAAACACGGGGAAATATGTCGAAAATACAAACAAAAAAAGTAGTTTTTTTTATGATACCTATCCCCAAATTTATATTAAAAAAGTGTCTAAGACCTATACGGTATTTCAAATTTAAAGCAATTTCATTGGCTAACACATGATGAGATGGAATTTGAGTTAAAGTTAAAAGGCCCATTTTGAATTGAAATTTCTCTTTACATTGAAACCCGAGTATAGCTCTTGCATACGCGATTGTTGTCTCTGCAACCCGCGTATTCCTCTGGAAAATGTCAAAAAAATACGTTTTTAGAAATTGGGGTAGTTTGGGTAGTTATGCAACTGAATCCTTCAGTTGCAACTACTTTGTCTTCAACCCTATCTCTTCAGAAAGGTATAAATAGAGGTAGGGAGGTCCATGATAAGAGACTTGAAGTTTTGCATTGTCATGTTGGAGGAATTATGACTCTCTTTCCCCCCACCTTTTCCCTAGAATCTTTCTCCTTATGTTGCATAGCTTGGAGGCTAAGTTCCTTCGAGAAGAGAAGCAACAGAACAAGATCAAGGTTTCGTGAAGTGCCCAACTTGAAGAGAAGGTATATTTGTACTTGTTTTCAAGATTGATAAAGATGTGATGTCCTTCTTCTTCCCAAATCATTGTTCAATGGGTGATTGAATTTATATTTATGATCATATGTTTATGTTAATCAGAATAGTTTCCAATATTGATTTGATTATCATTTCTTTATATGTGGTCATATTTGTTTGAGGAAGGTATAATTCATTTTGCAGGTCTCTTGGATCAAGACGAGTGAGAGGAGCAAGAAGAGGATTGAAGGGATTCTTGGATCAACCTTTGTTTGGCTAATAAATGAACCATTCCAATCTATAAACTTGCTTATATATACTTATAGAACTATATGCATCTCTCTTTCAACCCCAGTATGTTGATGGCCTCTTAAACCATAGCCATAGGAAAATTTCCTTTATAACAGAACTGGCGACTCCACTTGGGAGAGCCTTGTATTTTGGGGGTTTCTATGTTTTTCTTTCAGTATTTTGCAAGGTTTCTGGTCTTTCTTGCCACTTAGGAACACTTTATCTTTCTGATAGAACACCTCCCCTGCCTTCCTAAGGAAGTTTTGACTTTTTTGGGGGATTTTTTCCCACCCATACGCAAGTTGCAAATTGAATAGTCGCGTATTTGGTATTTATACATGAATTTATTTACTGTAAACCCACATATTATATGTGATTTGTTAGTAGTAAAACTTTCATATTCCCCTTTAAACCATGTTTTTTTCTCTTTTGTGGTTTTTTCTTCTGTTTGAAGGTTGTTTGGTAGGTATTTTGGGGTCCTCTGTAGGTGCATGACTCCAGGGAGTTAGTGTCATCAATATTGGTTGTTCTTTATCTATCTGGTAAGCGTTTTTATATCATTAGGGTTTGTTCTTTTCTCATCCCCCCACCCCCTTTACTTGGCATAAATTTTGGCTTATGTTTATGGTCAGCCTTTGTCAGTGATCTTTGTCTAAGTTCAGAAGCTTGTTGGTGTTTGGTTCATTCTTCTTCTTTTGGTTTAACTTCACCATGCCAAAGTAGTTGTCTTGTTTCTTATGCAAGTATTCCTTCCAAGTAGGGTTTATACTGACTTTAGGGAATTCTATAGTCTGTTTGGTGGTTGTATAGTAGAGTTCCTTTTGCTTTGTTCTTCTCATCTGCATACTTTTGTTTGTAGGTCGTTTTCTTTTGAATTTATAAAAGAAAAATAAAAAGAACATATAGTGTTTTAATATGCATGTATATTAGGGTTTTGTTTTGAATACAATGCATATCATTGTTTTTGAAAAAATAAAAAATAAATTGTTCTTTGTTGCTTTCAAGTTTCTACTTGAAAAAGAAAGAGAATAGTTTTTGCTTTTTGCATTTCATTTCTCTTTGCTTAGTCATTTTGTTTCAACTTTGAGTCAAAACACCATACAAGTTTCACACCATTACCTATGACTAAAAATATCCTATTAAAATGAACGACATAATTCAAAAATTATTAGTAAGTTTTATTTTATAGGATCCTACACCAACTATCTTAGGCTAGACTTGTGGATTAGGGAGTTTCAACTCTCCACAAGTGTTTAAATTTAGACATAGTTGGTCAATCACTTTTAGGTAAATCCTCTTCTATGTTGATTGTATCTGGGAAGATCCTCTCAAATGGAAGTTAAGAATGAGGCCATATGGAGGCTTGGACTGAGGATATAACCCTCTGATTCCTTGTCAAAGCGTAGACCAAATTTTTTGTGCATTTGGGGACTTCTGTCAATACCACCCTCCCAGCCCTATGTGGTGCCTAGTGTTGAGATGGTTTCGGGCTTTGCTACCCTACCCATGCGTACAAACTAGGCTTGCAACTATCCCCCTAGACTGTCAATATAGTTAATATAGCCTTTAGTCTCTTTGACATCTAGGGTTCATACAAAGGTACACTAGAAGGCTATTTCTAGTTAAAATTGGACGATCATGGAAGGTAACCCTGGTAGAGGGTGTGGGAGGGTGGTGGGTGATTCATCTTCTTTTACCTAAGAACATCTACATGGATGCCGAGTAAATTTCTATCAAATTTCTTCTGGAAAGCATAGCTTATACCTATTTGTATGTTTCGCTTTAGGAATTTTTTAGTGAGTGTTATGTGCTTTGTCTATACTTAGCTTTCCTGTAGGTGTGTGATTTGTACTTTTGGTTTCTTGTCAACCTCAGACTTTGTCTTATTATTTGAAACTATACCTAACACCCCTTTGAACACCAACCAAGAGATTCCCATGCTGGGAACTCCTTGTACTATTCCTCTCATAGGGAATGTTGGTGTTCCATTGATGCCCACCTTGAATCTACTTGGATTCACCCAAAAGATAGCAATGTGGTTGTTTCCCACTCCAAATGTGTTGAATGATCCTAATGCTTCTCAAGTAAGCTCCTTATATCAAAGGAATCAAAAAAATGCTTCCCCTTCACCTGTAGTTTATTCTACTACTCCTTCTACCTCATGCAGTGAAAGTACGGATACTAGTAACCGAAATCCTAAAAGGAGTAAAAGAAGGAGGAATAGGAAGAAGGCACATAACAAAGGGGGCACCCATTCAACCTCTACAAGTCAAGTTGAACCTCGCCACCTAGACTCTATAGTTCATGCTAGGGGAACCTATCCAACCTTTGTAGGTAATGTTGGATCTAAGTACTCAAACTCTGCAAGTCAAGTTGATATTCAATACCCAACCTTTGCAGTTCATGCTGTGGGAACCTATCCAACCTCTGCAAGTCATGTTGGATATAAGCACTCAACCTCTGCAAGTCAAGTTGATCTTCACCATCTAGCGTCTGCTGATCATGCTGGTGAGATCCTACCAACTGTTATCAATCCAATTATGTTATCAACCCAAATGGGACTTCTCCGTCCGAGTGCCGACACTTCATATGTTCATACACAAAAGGACACTTATGGATTGAAGGTTTCCTAAACACTATAGATGGGCATGACATGAGATGCATTCACTATCCAACCAGCTTGCAATTTTACCTTTCTATATGTTGATTGTCGTACACAACTATCTCCACAGCAACTCGCATACATACGCGACTATATCCACAGCATCCCGCTTACTGTACGTGAGTATCCTCATTGCAACCGGTGTACAGATATGTACGCAGGTTTCCCTTAAAGAAACTCGCATGTCATACGTGGGTTTCCAGTATCAATAGTTACATACACATCCATTCGAAATTACAAATAATAAAACATGATTAATGGAGATTTGTTGAGCCCTAATCATTAACTATCTCAACTGTCTCAAACTCCTCAACCTTCGAAACCGCCCTATTTACCAAAGTATAAATAAAGGCCTTGGAGAGGGAATTAATCAATCATAATTGGAGAGAAAAGTTATTCTGGTGGTATATCTTCAGAAGTCTTTGGAGCAGTAGAACTCAGAATCCTTTGGTTGGAGAGGATTCCTTGTCTCGGGCGTTGGGTTGTACACTTATCTCCTTCATTGTTGTTAATAAAGAGAATTCTTCTTCCAACTTTGTGTTGAGTCTCTTTCATGTATCATGTTTGATGAATATTTTTTGATTAAGCATTCTATATATTATTCATCTAACTTGTCATATATACATGTATAAGATTGTACTTGGAGAATTTGCTCTTTGTAGGTGAAGGAGGTCTATCCTTGAAAGCTTTGGAGAGAAGCAGAGTGAGAGAAGAGAAAGCTGAGATCAACCATTGTTAATCGAGTGACTTCAACATTTCTTCCTATTCCTTTTCTGTACTTTAAAGCTTATTTTCTGCCAGTTTTAGAAGTATGTTGGTAACCCCAGGGCGACTCTGCTGGGGAGCCCAGACTGCTGTGGGTTATTTCTATTGACAATTTCCCAGTCTTTGCCTTGATTCTATGTGTGATGTCCTATCTTGGTCCATGCTTAGAGTGGTGTTTGAAGACCTTGAAAATTTTTCTTTTTATTAGAAAATTTTGCACCTGTACACAGGTTGCTCTTGCATACAGTCATGTATAGATGCCTACGCACACGGGTTTCTCTCTAGGATAGTCACGTATAGTACATGGGTTTCCCTTATACACAGTCACGTACAAGCCTGAGCATTGAAATTTTTGGGATAGGGTTTGCTTGTCCCTGTCCCTCTTTAAAGTTTGTTTGCTAGTTGGTTTTCCTTATAAGCATTGCACTGTGAGTTTGATTACTTTGTTGACCACACCTTGTGCTTTCTTGTAAATACCTTGAGTTCTTATTGTTTGGATTTTTTTCCGCTAGCAACTTGATGTGGATTTTCCTGTTTGGGTTATAGGTTCGAGTGATTGGTTGTCTGAATCAGTGATCAGGGTTCTAGACACTATATATCCCATTCTATTTTCAGATAGTTTTTGGTTTGTCACTTGCCTTTATTTGATCTCAGTGATTTATTTTCATTGTGTCCACCCAAGTTAGGGTTCCAAGTCTTCCTTAGGTGGTTGATCTTCGGTCTTATTAATCTCTTTCCTTCACTTTGCTTAATTTATACAACTAGTTTAATTCAAGCATACTCAAGTTCCGTGGATTTAGGTGCATAGTACTCTTTGAGCATTTTAAAAAGTGAAAAGAAAAAATTTAGAAGCTTTTGCATTTGATTTTGCATAGAGTAGTTTTATTTTCAGTTTTTAAAATATAATCTCAAAAAACTACAAAAATATAGTCGTGGTGTTCTCTTTATCATTGCATTTTCATCAATTTACATTTACAAAAAGAAAATAAGCTTTTTTTTTTTAGCGATATTTTGCCTTGGAAGTATACACCTTTGCTTTTTATATTTCTTATTGAGTCAAAAAAATCATAGTCTTTCACTCCACTTACCTTCTGAGTAAAAAATAGCCCTTAAAATGAACGCAATAATTAAAATCTATTATAGTAATTTTTATATTTTAGGGCCATACACCTACTAGCTTAGGCTAGACTTGTGGGATAGGAAGTGTAAACTTTCCATAAGTATTAAAATTCAGACATAATGGACCAATCAATAGGTAAATCCTTCTCTTTATCGATAGTATCTGGGAAGCTTCTCTCAAACGGAAGTCAAGCATGAGGCCACGTGGAGGCATTGGACTGAGGAGATAACCCTCTGATTCCTTGTTGAAATGTAAATCAAGAATTTTATGCATCTGGGGATTCTGTCCTAGACAAAGTTTTGAGATCAGCAACCCTGCCCATGCGTACAAGTCAAGCTTACGACTCTACCCCCAGACTGTTGGTATAGTTAAGGTATCCTCTAGTCTCTTGACATCTAGGGTTCATACCTAGGTAAACCAAAAGGATATTTCTGGTTCACCTTGGACAGGCTTGGAAGGTAACCCTTGTTGAATGTGTAGGAGGGTGGTGGGTGATTCCTCCCCTTGTGCCTAAGAACCTATTCAAGGACGCCAAGTAATTGTTCTTCAACTTTCTTCGGGAAAGCATATCTTTTACGCTTGCTGATTGTTGAGACTTTAGGATTTTTCATAGTGATTGTTGTGTGGTTTGTCTATGTTTAACCGAACTTAAGGTTTGAATTGTCAAATTTACAATCATGGAGGACCAACCTATTAGAAGGTCATGAAGGTTAAAAAACCTTCCTTCTCTCATCACATTGGAACCTCCACCTCCACCTCAAAGGTGGATATTGGACACAAACGATTCATTTGAACCGATAGGTGTAAGTGAAGTTCCGGGTTAACCAAAACTTAGGGCAAACCATTTTGATTTTAACACAGTTGAGATAGAAGACTTGCTAGATGAAGAGTTTGCAAGGAATTTTAATACACCCTTGACTGACTTAAAAGATCCTGTGATCGTCCAGGATCAACCTTTTGATTCACCTGTGTTAGGTGTCCCTATGGGCAGGATAATGTCTACTATAGGAGAAAGTTATTTTGTTTTCACCTCAGGAATTCTAGCTGAAGGGGGACTACCTCTCCCAGTAAGTGCCCCTAGATCTAGCATACCTACTATGCCCTTAAGTCCAGCAATCCAGGTGGTTCAACCACCAGTTCTCATAAGCCTCACAGGTGCTTCTGGTGGCATGGTTACTAGGATTCCTAGTATACCTATTGTTCCTTCCTCCTATACACACACTTCCCAGAGTGGTCCGGTAGGATATTGGGCCTTTGTCCAAGGATTTCCTTGGAATGGGGGGAATATTCCCCCATCCACTCCATACATAGGCCCATCACCTTCTTATGTAGGAGTTCAGTTTGGAAACACTAACCGTTACGGGAAATTTTTTCAAACTTCGATCTCGGCCTCATTCATGAGCTCTCCCTTTTCATTGTTTAGCGGAGGGATGCTTGCTCCTGTTTTTCAAACCCCAGTTTCGACTAGGGTGGCCAGAACCTCTTATACTGCACCTTCAACCCATAATACTATGGATTACGAATGGAATCCATTCCAAAGCAACCCATCCAGTTCATAACCAGTGGCAGGGGGCAACCCCACCTTCACTTATGGGAATTTGGGGGAAGTCCCTCTAATCCCTATTCTGGCACTTTTAGTGCCTCGGTTTGACCTAATATTCCATTCCTGGAAACATTAAACTTTCTATATTTGTCTAAATTGATGAACAACCCAGTGAGGTATGAACCCTGGTGGCCACCTGTCCCCACCAAATTGCCATCGAACATCCCAAAATTCGAAGGTATAGTTGGTGAAGATCCTAGGGCTCATGCCACTACTTTTCATTTATGGTGTTATTCTAATTCATTGAATGAAGATTCAGTTAGGTTGATACTATTCCAAATAACCTTAATGAGTACTGTAGAAAAATGGTACATTGAGTTGCCTTCTACTACATTGAGTAGTTTTCGGGACTTGGCTAATGCACTCCTTAGCCACTTTCAGCTTCTGGTCTGATATGATTTTGGAACGGACTTGTTATCTACCTTTAGGAAGAACAACGCTACCACATCTCGGATCACATCCAAGAGTGGAGGAGGTGGAAGAGCCTTATTAAAGTCACTATTCCTCCTGAGTTCTTACTAGAATGGTTCCTTAAATCATTATTGCCTTACATATCTAAGGACATATCTACTTCAGGAGTGATGAATGAGGAAGAAGCTATCTTCAAGGCCCAGCAATTGGATTTGATTTATTCTCAATTTGGGATCTTGCATGAGATTATTCCTTAGGCACTGAGGCCTACCCATGATGCAAATAAACCTAAGCCTGGACCCCATGCCGATGGTCCCACTGTAGAATATTTGGCCAATAGCTCCATCAGTTATCCGTCAAACATTATACAGCTGAGGTAGCAAAGGCTGCCCCCTCACCCCCAAATGCAAATGTTTTTGCAAAAACCTCTCAGAAGGGCAATCAGCATCCCAGTGGGAAGAAGAAGAGAGGAAAGAAAGGGAAGGGATATCAAAACAAGCAGAAACCCACAAATAGTGCTGATGGGGGCAAGAAAGAAAAGAAAAAGGTGAAATTACCGTGTAAGTTGTTCCATGAGGATCACCTCACCCATCTTTGTCCCCTTATGGAGCAAGCCCAGAAGCTGCTAAAAGCTCAACAACTGTCTATCTTGAAGGATCCATTCCCCCAAGGAAAGAATTCTGCTTTAGCTTCTAATGTAGCAAGGGGCACTCCGAATGCCTCTGACCCCAACTATATCAACATGGTTCAATTTTTGAGTTTGATACAAAGCAGGAATAAAAACTATGAAAAAGAGACTTTTGAGAAGGGTAAGTCTATAGGTGAAAATTCTAACCCTCTCACGATCGAGAAGCCTACTGAAACAATGCCTAAGATAACGAAGGGTGTCTTTAAGAAGACCTTGCATAACCCTAATGCTAGAGCTGCTTCAAACTACTCTGTGGTTGAAGACTTGGCCAGAATCGCCTATGCAATGTCATCTTTAGAGGTGTTACAGAGCTGTCCCGCCCAGCAGGATGCACTCTTAGCAGCCTTAGGCAACATGGACTTGTCAAGTCTCATGGCTAGATTTCACTTGTCTGATGTTAAAATTTTCCTACCTTACCATGTATCCTTATCAATAGATGTCATCCATGGTGGAAATACCATTGGAAGGGAATTTGTTGATGAGGGTGCTTCTACATGCATTATGTCCTTGTCATGTTGGAAAGCTCTTGGAACCCTAGAGCTAGTCCTGTCAAACACTCTGCTTACTGATTTCAATGGAAGGTCATTCCATCCACATGGTATCCTACCAAATTTTGAAATTAATTTGGCAGGGAAAGTGGTGTCTGTTGAGGTGGAAGTGATTGATGCACTTTTGGACTATAATTTTCTTTTGGGAAGAAGCTCGACTTATGCCATGTCTTCTATTGCATCGGTTGTCTTTCAGGCGGTAGTGTTTCCATATGAAGGGAAGTTGGTTACGATTGACCAACTCAATTCTATTCGAAAAGGCCACATGGAGTCTAATGAGTCCACTATTCCATATGGTTGATCAAGTGAAACTTGCTACTAAGAGCTTGGGGGCTGGAATGTATGCATTGTTGATGGGGACATTTGATCTTCCCGCCCTGATTAACTATATAGGTTCTACTAGTGTGGGGAAGTCCATAGCCACGCACTACTACATTTCAACCAAAAATCCGACGGTCGTATTGTCGAATTTTCGACACTTATCTATCGCATGTACGATACTATTGATTTTTTTTAAGCGTCAGTGCAGTGTCGTCGGTTATCCGACATATTTCCAATCTGTCGATTAAGTGACAGATCAGTTTACCATCGGTTAAATGTAACGCGTCGTTTATCTGACACTTACAAAGCGATGGTGACGAATTTTTTTAAAAAACATTTACACCTATAGGCATCGCTTAACTGACACCTCCTGGACACAGGAATCGCTTAACCGACACATTTAGGCATCGCTTAAGCGACGGTATTGTATTTTTAAAACAAAAAAGCGTCGCTTAACCGACACCTACAGGCATCGCTTAAGCGACGGTATGGTATTTTTTTTTAAAAGAAAAATATTGTGAAATTACCAAACTTCCAATGATATATGACTAGGATTCCTTTAAAAAACATATACATAGAATTACCTAGTCGCTTTGTGTTTCCCATCATCTAGCCATATCTATGCAAAAAAAAAATACTCCTATGAATTACATTTTAGAAAAACCGGGCATGCTTCTACCAAATCCACTTCTAGTTACTAGAAGTATGAGTTAGAGTTTTGTGTAGATACCTTCATAATAAATTGATGGGTGGAAAAAACACTTTGACAATCCTTCTACCACAAACCTGAGATTATGAAAAGAAAGATAACCTTGTTGCTAAGAAATTGGCCCAAAAGTTCCTAGAAGACTTCTCGTATCGAATGCTCTTCAATCAAAGGGAAGAATGTGACAGAATCAATACAGCCAAGCCTTCAATCTTTGGAGAATGACAGTTTTTTTGCAAGAAAGTCCTAACTATAAAACCCTTCTGTTTAACTCTAACCACTTGAAGAATGTGAAAGAATCAATATAGACAAGCCTTCAATCTTTGGAGAATGACATTTTTTTTGCAAGAAAGTCCTAACTATAAAACACTTCTGTGCAACGTCTCTAACCACTTGTTAGTTATCCAGTTAAATTTCTAGCTATGTTTGTTATAAGCAAATTGCTTAGGAGTATAACATGTGGAATTTAACATTTAATAACGAGTATTTATGATATGGGAGGTTCAACCTCTGTAAACTAATACAAAATTTAACTTTAAAATAGCCATTTATGTGAAAAATTCAAAATTCAGAATTCTGCGCCATAATGTTCATTTTTGCCATACAGGGGAGCTAGTACTATGTTTACTACATTGTAAGGATGCATTAACCACAACCCCAATTGATCTTCATAAACTGATATAGATGGGTAAGGATGTTGAGATGCAAGTTTACAAGCCATTGTTTCAAAAATTAACAGTGAATGAACAAGGGTTGTTCCTTGAAAATAATGGACTGATTAAGATACCTTTTTCAATAAGTAGTAACATCTCTTTTATAGCATTTTCCCATTATCTTGATCCAAATATGTAGGTATTCCCCGTGAAGTTCCTGGATTTCTGCCAGCCATGAAGATTTATACTAGTATACAAGCAAAAAAGAACGAAATGGAAGAACAACTCATAAGGTCTGTGTATGATTTAAACTTGAAACTACTAAGATAGAGTACAATAAATTATACATATTATAGATGTTACAAAACAAGAGATTATAGATGTTACAAAAGAAACCGATCTATAAATATAAACAGGAAAGAAATTCCAACATAGTAATTAGTTCAAATACAATGTCAAGTGTATTCCATTATAGAAAGCAGGATGAATGATATTTACAGGAAAGTACATTTGATAGCATGTGAAGCAAGGAAATCGTTCTGTTATAAGGATTCTATGAATTGTGGAGCTGTGAAGTCAAATTCTTGTCTCATAATGCAGCACATGAACCAATCGCTGGTATATGTTGGCATCCTCATTATTGCTGCTGCCAAAGCTTCTGACATATCCTCCTCACATGTTAAAGCAAAAGTGTGTGAATGGTTTTGCACTTTTTCTAGACTTAGCACAGCCTGTATAAAACACATTAACAAGCCAGTTTCAAGTCAGCAATGATTGATTCCACACTATTATGGAAAAATTAATGATGAGAAACATACTTACCTTGCCACCTGCAGCCATGATAATGGCTGAAAGATCCTCCACTTTTGGCTGAACATGTGGTGTAAGATACACATCAAAACCTTTGAGTAGCTCACGGGGATTAGCACATGATTTGAGAACCACATCTTCCACTTTTATACCATATTTTGACTCAAAATATTTATCCTTCAAGATATATGGAATTTCACCTAAGATGCATTTAGCACAACATAAGATTTCAGAAGGTGCAACTTGCAAGGTTATTCTTTCAAATTTATATAAAATATACAAATGTAATATGAATCCTGCAGCTTACCAACAAATTTACCTTCCCTGCATCTTGCTTTCAGCCACTTTGGTGAGATCACCCAAGCACTAGACAAAGAAATCTTATTAGAAATAGAATTTTTCTATAGAATAATAGCCTTTTTAGTGAGATACACAATGGATTTTAAGAACCTCCTCAGAGATAAGATCTTACCCAGAACAGAGTGCAGTACAAAAATTTAGTGTCCTCCTCACTTGCCCCGTGACAACATGTGTGTAGATATTTCAATTAAAAGAAACAATGCCTCCGAGTTTCTCTATAAGCTATGCTTTCAAAAGTTGCAGAAGAAAATCAGCTCAGACTGAATTAAAACGAAGAATCAAGCAGAAGATGATCCCAAAACTAGATTAACACTATAAACAATTGCATCAAGATTTAGTTTACATGAACAAGATGCACTGAACCTGAGCATTATATTCTAAGAAATTAATGTCCTATTATCTACATAATATGCGCCAATGCTCAGGATAGGTTTCATAACATAAAAATATGCAGGTCAGCAGATAATATTTGTGAATTGCGATGACAATTATTTTTGAATTTTTGCTGTTAAAATGTTTTCTATTCTGTACCAAAGTCACTAGACTTTACTTTGAATGAGACTCCTTTTGACCTGACCCAAACTTGACTACGACTTGGCAAAGACTCATGAATCAACTAGGCATAGACTACGCACCATGAAAAACACAAAAAATATAGAATTTCAAAATAAAAGATTTTTTAGATTATAAATGAGATTAGTTTGACTTGGCAGATTTTTGGTTTGACTGGGCGAGTTTAGTTTGACCCAATAGTGTTTACTTGGATTCAGCGGGCTATGCAAGATTTTGGCAAGTTCAATCAATTCAACCATGGCCTGAGTTAGACCATCTGGGTCCAGGTCAAACCGACCCATTTTGGCCACAGATCAGGTAGGGGCATGCAATAAGCACCCCACTGTGCAGTATCTAATGCTGTGGCTGTGGTGATGCCAACTGTTGGATAGAGAGTTGGATCAAGTCCAACGGTTGGCATCCCCTGCAGCCGGCTGCAAGGTGCTTATTGCATGCCATCAGGTAGACTCACTGAGTCCTATTATTATGTTCTGTACTAGTCAATACTATAATTTCCACGTGTATGAGAAGACATTAAATAGTCATTAGCTTGTAATTATAAACAATCCCTTGTGCAAATTCCAATGCCATATAGGATTTGGCACATACAAAAGGTGTCATAACTTTGATCCAATTCAAGGCAAGAGTTAACATAAACAGTCTATGAAATTTACCAAACATACTAAAAAGCAAGAGATTGAATATATTGGAAGGTTACATTCTTTCTTCATCAATGCAATTCAAAGCTCAGTGTCAAGCACTTTGGTGAAGATAAAGCTTCTATAAAATTTTAGCCATCATTTCCTTTCTCCAGATTTCGGTCTCGAAATGTTGGGTAGCAATACTCAGTATATGCAGGTTCTCAAATCCAAATATACTTCTTGTTGTACACTATGGACAGATTCTGGCCCCAAATCCTGATACTATGCTTCTTTAAACTTTCCCTTAAAAAGAAATAAATTCTATTAATAATAAATATCCACTAGTGAGCAAATATAGGTCAATGGGACTTGTGTGTACATCTTGTATAATAGACAAATTGGGTAGTGCTGAGGGCATCTCCTCTTTATGGAATGACCACAACAATGCAGAAATGTATGTATGCATGTATGGAACATTGGAAAACTTAAGTGAGGATGAATCCTCAACGATCAACCATGCAGTGAAAACCATTTTTTGTATAGTATGGGAGAGAGAGAGAGAGAGAGAGAGAGAGAAATATCAGTGAACAGAACAAGTCAACTGAGCAGCCTCTAACTATCTAGACATTGTCTAGATCAAGGAAACCATTAATCACTATCAAATCATCCTTACAATGTAGTAAACATAGTACTAGCCATAAATAATTGCAGAAAAAAACATTAAAATGCATCCTTAAAAAGAAATGCCATCAATGAAGAGATTAATAAAGGCCTTCATTTCATAAACTATGTTAATGAATTTGCTGATGGAGATCAAGATCCATGTTTCCACTGATATGGATCTGCTATGGGCCCTGAAACCCTAATTTTTCCCTCTAGCATTTATCAAATACCCCACTCTAAAACACACAAATATGAGTTTTTCATAGTAGTTTGTATATCTGTAGAGAGTAATTTGGAGAGAGATATTTGGAGATTGAATTTTATATTCATGTTTTTCTTTTTCCATGACACACATATCATTTTCCCATACCTACATCCAGTGTTTTCAAAAAATCCAGCAGATCCATTTCTGGATCCAGATCTATATATGCTTCCATGAAACTTAATTTGTAAAAACTAACACATGTTTTTCTATTTTTATTAAAGATTTGCCATCTTTAATATTATTTCACCTACTACCAACAACATTCATTGTTTTCCCATGCAGTCCATCATTCACAAATAGATTATAAACTCAAGGATTCCCACATATGATCTCTCGGTAAGCTAACAAACAGTGTGAGTGTTTGGCACAGGCAAAATGACATTGCAAGATATTATCAATTCAGTTGATGAATTTTCACATCTGCAGCCTACAGGGACGTTCTTATTCAACTGACACAAATACATCTGATTGTATCTCATTTTGATGTAGCAATATTGTTAACAAATAACTTTGCAAATATCAGAACTGTTTTGAAGAAAAAAAAGACAAATGCCTAAACTTCTTTATGTCTAGACTCTAGACAATACTGTTAATCTGGTGGCCAAATACTTGACTTTTTGACTTGATAGAATGAAAACTCAAGTTCCCTGAAACAGGGGAATGGATGTAGTTTCCAAAATTTTGTGTTACCGAATCCATCTGTGGAGGATCCAGGATTCACATCTCTACAGATCTGGCAGTATCTATCCCAGGTTTGCTCAGGGACCAATAATCCTAACTTTTTCTATAAAATAGCTCCTCCCTCCATCCTAAAATCACAAATTTTAGTTTTTCATAGCAGTCTGGTTTTTAGTTTGTAACAATAATTTGGAGCAAATTATATTTGAAGAGATGAATTATCTATGTTTCTGGTTCATGGTTTCTTTTTCATATGTGTGTGTTGTAGCATGAAGGCTTTCACAGCACATAATGACAATAACTCTTTTGGTTACAAGCTTTGAAAATGGTACTTCAAGCTTTGAAGAAATGCCACACATTCATTGATTTAAATATATTAATGTCAAGAAAACATCAAACAGAGAAAACCTGTTAACATTTTAAAAGCCATAAATAACCGCACAATGATTCATTGATTCATCACATATTCACAATACTCAGGAGACAACCAAAATGAAAACTAAAATTTGTCTTTATGTATTAAGAGATTTAGGCAACAAACAGGAAATAATTACATTGAATACACAATAAAAATTTCCCTTTAAAGAGTACGCACTAGGCAGTATGATCAAACTACAATAATAAGAGACATGATGTCTAGATCAACATTGTACATCTGATTCCCAATTCTCTCATGTGCATTAAAGGCATTTGAAGCTGCTTGTTGAGCTAAAATTGAAGATGATTCTAGTATGATTAAAATCCTTTAGTGGAGATTGGACAGAGAAGTCTCCAAGGTTGGATCCTGAAAACCTACATCCAAATCCGTTGATTGATAATATTATTTCTTTTATGAGAAAAGACAAGATTGGGATATAAGTTTAGAAGATTTTCATATTTCTTTGAACCCAACCTATTATGCTTTATCAAGAGGATAAAGCCACAGCCCACAAGCACTTAATTTATCTTTGGTGGTGAAGAGCTAGACACTTGTGATCGAATACAAAGTGCTGGGCATTGCAACTCCTCTACACTTTCTCTATGAATGGTACGTCACTACAGAAGTGCCAAAATAATCCTATTGTTAATGGCTGTGAAATTTGCACAATGCGCAATCTGGATGTGTTAAATGTACTAAAATAATGCAATTGGTAGCTAGCAATATGCATGACTACAGGTAACATAGAACAATTATACATTAAATGCAAAAATTGCATTGATGCAGAACACTTAAACTCACTATAACAAACTAGTGGAAAATTCAGAATAAAATTGTAAATGAATCATGAAACATCAATAATCATGTTATGTAGGGATACAAACAAATGCATCAAGAAGAAATAATTGCTCTAATGTAAACTTCTACTAAATAGTAGAAAAATGCAGTCTAGTTGGATTTCACCCTGTTTATGAAATCAAAATGGATTATGAAATGGCAGATAGTATTGTAGATAGTATGGTTTCTTCATCAAGCTTTATAGGCAGTTTTTTTAATCTAAATTTTGGGAGGGAAGCTCTTCAAAGCAAAGAATGCAAGCCTTGATTTAGATAACACATTCACCCTTACTTGATAATAAAGTCACTGTAGGATGTAATATGAGTTTCATTCACAGGTTTGCTGGAAAAGTCTTTAAGTCTGTGACAGGCTTCCACACACAGTTTTGCTGGAAATGCCATTTTGAAGCCTTCCATACACAGTTTTGCTGGAAACGCCTTATAGAAGCCTTTAAGGATTTAAGGATAATATAGGCTTACCAGGCCTTCCTGAGAATTTTCTTTAAAGAAGGTACAGGCTTCCTGGCTTGCCAATGGTAGTTGAGTAATGATCTTTTCAAATTCCTTTTAGGCCTGAAGACAATTCAGAGTTGTATACTGTCATTCCACACACAGTTTTGCTAGAATACTCTTTTAGACTGAATGGATTTTAGCCTTTTGTGACATTACATGGGGCCCCTATAGGATGGATTAATACTGAGATTTCATACAAAGGTTATGCTATTGGCTGGCAGTTTTTTTGTCATTAAGCCGGTATACACTAGATAGATGACAAAAGCCTATTTTTTCCTGAAAAGATGAAAGAATTTTTTTTTCAAAAACAATGTAAAGGTAAATAGGAAGGGATGCTTGTCGTAACCAAGGAATTGTACATTTAGCATTGTGAAAATGCTGAAAATGCATCTGCGGAACATACAATTTTTATATTTAATAAAAGGTTATAACCTTTTTCCAAGAATAAAAATAGAGTAAACAATAAGTGAATACAAAAGTACAACCTCCAGCTCTAAACAAAAATGGCAAATACAAATAAACAATCACGGTACAATAAATGTGAACTCGTATACACATAAATATGCCATATTTCATTCTCAATTGAGGAATTTTATGTACCACTACTCGTTTTATTGTTACATGTTTCAAAATTACCAAAGTTTCTGTCAGGAAAAGTAAGCAAGTTGTTAAGTAATATAGAGACCTAGCTTAGAATGTTATATTGTATCTCAGGAGGGCTTCGTAAAAACACACTTACTTGTCTAAAGATAATGTTCATAAGTTCATCTCCAGAATTGCAATTTTCAGAGAGAAAGCCATTCTCCATCTTTACATGATCTATTGGATAATCTTCCCTCAACTTCATTTCACTGTCTGCAGTGGATTGCTCACTTTCACACCGTCCACCAAACCCTGGAACAACTGAGTTCATGATAAAGGGGGATGCAGTGCAACCTGTTGACATGAGATTTCCCACCGCTGCACCCTCCAACCAGTTATAGAGGGCCCCTCGTCAAGATCATGAGGAGACATATATTGGCCTAATGGAATATAATTTGGATGTAATTAGTAATTTAGTACACTAAAAAGAATAGTTAATTCAGCTATGTTTGTGATCAGTCTGTTTGCTAGAAAATCCACATATAGTGGATTTACCTATAAATAGACTTAATAAAAGTAGCAATCTGAAATTCTCATGTGGACAAGATATTACTAGTTACAGAATGCAACTAAACAGTTACCTAGCATTCCAACAAGCATGTATTCCTTTTAGACAGAAAACAAGAGAGGTAGAATAACAAGGTTCAAAATCCCAGCTATGATAGTTCCTCAATGATGCTCATATTTAGGACCTGGTTCAACTCTTAAAGTGCACAAATGAAACAAACACTTATCAAAGACCATGACAATAAGGAAAAATAAACAACTTAATATTGTGTAAATCAGAAACCCATTGTCAGACATAGAGATGAAAATCACTAAAAGTAGAATCCTTTTATTCTATATGAATGTTTTCTCCCATTTCAGATCTCCTAATGTTCCTGCTTCTCACCCTAGATTCTTTTTCTTAGTTTGGCACCCTTCATAGTTACTCTTAGAAACAATTTCAGACTAAACTTCTCAAAAATATACATTCCAGAAAAACTAGAATCAAATTTGAATTCACTAGAGGCTAATTTCTCAACACAGGAGGCAACTTCCAAAATAATCTTGTAAACAATCCTCAAACCTCAAATACCTGCCCCCAAAAAATATATCTGGTTGGATACCCTAAATTAAAATTTCCAAAATGCTTAAGTCAAATATTTCGCCCTACCCATGGGCCATAAGCAAACCTTCAATCCCTGGTAACCTTGAAATCTACAAACATAATTGACCCTGTCCAAATTCTATTAAAATAATGAACAAAATTTTAATTAACTGAAACCATGTTATGTAAACATATGCACACATAAATATAACAGCCCAAATTAAATATATGGAAAAAATAGCAAATATGAAAAAAAGGACAGAATCAACCAATACAAGTACAAATGCTCATGTTAAAAGTTAAAACAATATAATCCCAAATTATTTTCTAAGTACATTATAATGCAAAGATGATCCTTTCTTTGATATTAAAAGCAAAAAAAACAAAATTGATCAGGAATCTTTAAAATATTCTATTGAAGAAATGCTGTATATATTTCCACCTTGATTATTTTATGCCAAGCAGAGTCTGTAAAAGAATTTGAGATATATAATATTATGTTTGCGAAAATGTCTAGCTATCAAGTGTCATAGTGTCATTAAGAAGGAAGCAACAGGATCTTTCACCTTCAACAACTGCAACAGCTAATACTGATCCTTCACGAGATGGATCAAATGCCAGTGCCGAAACTCCTGAGGCCCCTGTAGTAGTTGCAGTTGATTGATCTGCTGCCTCTGTACTCACGTATGTAGAAAAATTAGACACTGGAGAACAATGTAGTGAAATGTCTTTGAATTGAGATGAACAGAACCCTGTGCACTTAGATTTGGGGATAGATCCTGATTATTACCACTGTTTCATAATATTGAACAACTATCTCTCTTATAGGGTAAATCCTTTTTAGCAAACATATCACGCATTTTGTTTATTTCCTGAACTGGACCAAAAGGAGAGTGGTAATGAGCTAAGTTATTTTCTGGCAAAATTGGTGGTGAAAGGCCTGGAATAGGAGGCTCTGGTTCCAGTATATTATTTCTCTATCAATGTAGCATATACTGTTTTGGAGAATATATTGCCATGGTTATTGAAAGAAACTTATCAGAATATCGGAGAATATTAGAAAATATTGTTAGAAGGCAACCTGGAAAACTCTGAAAACTTTCTAGGTGAACCAAAATCGTGGTTTTGGAAGAAAATGGCCCATATACGCTGAAAAATTAATGTGAAATAGCAAAAAATTTTAAAAGAGGAAATAGAAAGGACCTGGTAACAAGCTTAGCTAAACGCCCTACCAACATCATTCACCGGAATCGTAGACCCTGCATTGATAGTGTGAAGCCGTTGGAGAAACCCCACCCTGTCAAATCTACGAGCAGGCTTAGCTAAACGCCCCACCAACATCATTCACCAAAATCGTAGACCCTGAATTCATAATGTGCAGCCGTTGGAGAAACCCCACCCTTTCAAATCTGGGAGCAGGTAGGCATAGGTGAACAAACCCCAAGCCATCGAATCTAGGAGTAGGCAAGTGTAGGTGAGAAAACCCCGGTCCATTGGATCGATGAGTAGGTGTGCTAATTCTGAAAACCCCAATCACCCAAGTCGATTATGGTCCGAAGAGGGCCTGCAAATAAGAGTGGCCAGTTGGGGTATTAAGATTGAATTTTAACTGTGGGTTTGGATTTTTAACTAATCCCTGAACACTTATAATGAAGTTATAGTGTGTTTGTGTCTTGCTATGTATGCCCACACCCCAAAGAAAACTAAACACATTCCATTTGTGTAAATATTTCATATTTAAAACCAACCAACAAGACTAAAGATGGAATTTTCAAGCTGTATTTAAACTAGACCTCTAAATAGTAAATACTTAATGGTGTCTGCAACTTTATGAAATGCAAGTACTGTATATGACAATGCTGCAGTACATTGAAAAAAAACTTATAAAAAACAACAAAGTTTAAAGATTTGGGCACCTGTAATTGCTCACGTAGACTCTCAATTTCTGCAATTTTCTCACTTATTATGTCATTAGACAACCGCCCATCTCTGATCTTATGAAATCCCTGGAAAGCCATCAAAACAAATGTCGTGACCAACAAAGGGAAGCACGATGGTATTCGGGTCTTGTAGGTGGCTATGGTTTATGTTCTTCTTCTTCTGCTTCTTCCTTCAACTCTGTAGGCAATCAGTCAGAGACTGTTCACCAGCAAAATTTATGTGATTAATTTCATCACCAAATTTGCTTGCAAACTACGATTATAATACCCACACGAGGACTGCCCAAGTGGCCAAACGAAGTGAAGAAATAAATTTGGTTAAACCATGGGAATTGTTAGGTGTGTTAAAATCTCAAATGGCGTGGTCACGAGCCCTACCCCGCCCACAGTACCCACAATACCCATTTTCCCCTAAAACACTCGTTGTTCAGTAACAAAGGGTTTACAACAAATGAATTCATTGTGTATCCTACATTTGTTCGATTGGGACATGGGCAAGGAAAAAACCTTGAGAGTCTCTAATGTCATTGGAGGTTTTACAAGGAGCCATAGTACACAAGAAATGTTTTATGTCACTTGATGTTACAAGTTAAAGCAAAATCTAGGGCAAGAAAAAAATCCAAAGGCCAAAATTGACAAACTCTAAAGAGGCCCTGGTCTGAAAGGGCTAAATACCAATTGATATGAGCACAATATCAACAATGGATCTTACCAAGGTTACATGAATCGTGGGTGCGATCTTAATAATTTAATGATAGTCACAAGAATATGAGAGCTATTAATCAAGTGCATACCTTCCAAGTATGCGTTGATAGCCTTGTGAATCAATCTTACCTTGGGGAACACAAACTATTTCATAGATATCACCATTGAAATAAGAGGCTTGAGGTGAACAACTATCACCTTTGAAATTATCTTATATATGCAATTGCAAAGTAATAATGGTATGAAATATTTGAATTTCATAGGCCCCAATCCACCTTTGGGATGGATTCTAGGAATATTGAATTTAAACTAGTATGCATTGTCCTAGTCATCTAAACTTCCTCCTCCACCTTTAATAGATCATCACCAATTATTTCTAATAATTCGAATCCACATAAAACTTAGTTGGTCACCCATATGACCCTAGAATCTTATCCATTTGGAAATATTAGAGGAAGGAACACAATTATTCCTTTGTCACTAGTTGAAAGAGATCCATCTTCTTTTCCTCCTCAAACATCCTTGAAAGAACACCACCAATTTTAGGATCTCCCATAGGTTGGATTCGGATGGTTCTTTGTAGATATAATTAAAATGATTGACCCCTAGTCCAAAGGAAAAGAGAAGGGGAAAAACCATACTTGCCAACAAACATGATATGACCGTATTTGATGAAGATGAAGATGACCATGAAAATTGAAATTAAATGTTTATATTTCTTGACAACCCCTTGGAGGAGAGAAAAGACAAATGATATAAAGGATTTTGGAATCTCTCGATGATTTTAAACTTGTTTTCCTTTTTTCTCTAATATGATTGCTTATCTATATTTCACTTTGATGATGGAAAAAATAAAGGTGAAGAGACTTCCACTATTTTTGCCCTTTATTTAACACTTGTAGAAATTGTAGAGAGATTAGGATTTATTAAATGATAATTAAACATGATTATGGACATGAATATGATGAACCAATTAATTGAATTTACCATGTTAAATAATTGACCAATTAAGTGAATTTATTTAAATAATTAACCAATTTGATGCGCTGTCGCTTAAGCGACGCTTATGAGGCTAGCCATCGCTTAAGCGACGCTTATGGCCACATTTTCAAAAAAAAAATTATCTTTGTGATTTTTGGTAGGTTTAAAAGAAGAAATCCATGCGCCGTCGGATTTTTCCATCAGATTTTGGATCAAAATGTAGTAGTGACGGTTGTTGATAGGACTGATCCTTGGGTTCTCCCTTCCCGGCATGAACCAAAAGTTCCCTTATCAGTAGTGGAAGTGGATTATGAATCTATCACTCAAACCACTGTTGATCCCATTCCAGACCCTCTCACAGTCTCAGAGGATCTGGAAGAAGTCTATTTGCCTGCTTGGGCAGAAAACTCTTTGCATTCTACGGATTGTTTAGATATGGTTTTACCTTCTGATGAATCCATTTTGGAAGCCATGTGTGGATGTGATAAGATCTATGAATATCTTCATCATCGATCCTATTTTCTTCTAGATGTAAGTAGGATAGAGAATCAAGAGTTTCATAAGAGACTGACAGATGATGTTGATATACCCATCAACCCCTTACCAAGGGAAGGAATGTTTGCTGAGGGGAATATGGAAAATATTTCTGCTACTATCCCTATCAACATCTCTGTAAATCCTAACATTGTGGAAAATATACATATCGGTGCAAACTGCTCTCCTGAAGAGATTTCAATCTATACGTCCTTGTTTAAGGAATTCCACGATGTTTTTTCCTAGTCATATGACGAGATTCCAGGCATTGATCCATTGATAGTTGAGCACGAGATCCAAACATACCCTAACGCTAAACCTGTTCGGCAAAAGTTAAGACCTGTTAACCCATGTAAAGCAGCGGCTATAAAGGCTAAAGTTGAAAAATTGTTGAAAGTTGCTTTTATTTATCCCATAGCTCTGACGAAATGGGTATCCAACCCAGTTCCTGTTGACAAGAATAAAGGGACCATACGCGTCTCTATTGAATTTAGAGATTTGAATAAAGCATGTCCTAAGGACAACTATCCCATGCCATTTATAGATCAAATTATAGATGGTTGCACAAGAAGTGAAGTTTTATTGTTTATGGATGGTTTCTTTGGATACAATCAAATTCAAATAAAACCGGAAGACCAACATAAAAAATTCCTTGGGGTACCTTCACGTACCTTCTTTCATTTTTCCTTGGGGTACCTTCACGTACAAAAAAATTCCCTTTGGATTGAAAAATGTTGGGGCAACCTTTCAACGGGAAATGAACTTTTCCTTCCATGATATCAAAGCCATTTTCGAACCTTACCTTGATGATCTACCTACGCATTCTCCTAATAGGATTGACCATCCAGATCACTTAAGTTTAATATTTGAGTGATGCAGATACTATAAGATCCGCACGAATCCCCACAAGTGCGTGTTCTGTGTCGAGTCAGGGAGACTGCTCTGATTTATTGTTTCTAATAGAGACATTCAGGTGGATCCATTAAAAGTAGAGGCCATTGTAAATCTACCTACTCCTTGTTCTATTAGGAAACTTCAGAGCCTGCAACGAAAGTCCAATTTTCTTCTACTTTTCATTGTAAACTATGTGAATATCACCAAGGGTTTCATGCTCCTACTAAAATAGGACACCCCATTTGTATGGGATGAAACTGCACAACATGCTTTCAGGCCATTGAAAAAATATTTGTTGTCGGCGCCTTTACTGCGTCTGCCAGATTACTCTATGAATTTTATATTGTATCTGGCCGCGTCCGAGTCGACCATTAGGGTAGTCCTTTTCCAGGAGGACGATAAGCTCCAGGAGCATGTCGTTTACTATCTTAGCCGTTCTTTAGCCGGACCTAATCTTAGGTACTCCCACGTCAAGAAATTGGCCTGAGGAGCTGTCTATGTTGTTCAGAGGTTACGTCACTACATCTTACTGAGGACTACAACTGTAGTGGCAGATGTTAATCCTTTTAAATATGTTTTGTCCTGATAGATTGTTGGGGGAAAATTCAACAAATGGATAATCATTTTCCAAGAGTTTGACTTGGATTTCTAGTCCACTAAATCTAAAAAATCCTTAGTTTTTGCTGAGTTGATAGCAGAATTTCCAATAGAAGAAGATGTAGTCATTGAAGAAGACTCATTCCTAGATGAGCATATCTTCCTCATATCCACTTATGACCCCTAGTACAGAGATATACTGATACATCTCCATATTTTGAATTATCTTGCAGCTTCTTCATGGGAGGAACGACGTAAACTACGCCTTCATGCTAAGAACTACCTCACCATAGGAGATACCTTGTATCATAGGGGGGTAGATTATGTTTTGCGTTGATGTCTTACCCATGAGGAAGCAGAGATTGTCCTGAATGATGCCCATAGTGGAGCGTGTGGGGGTCATTTATCTGGGTTGACAACGGCCCAGAATATACTACGTGCCGGTTATTTCTGGCCCACAATCTTCAAGGATTTTGTGGAAGCCATGAAGCACTGTCATCCTTGTCAGCTTGACACCCAGAAGATGTAGTCACATCCTGCTCTATTATTTCCTGTTGTCTTGGTGGCCCCCTTCATGAAGTGGGGGATTGATTACATGACCTGTACCTAGCCTCAACTCGAGGCATAAATATATCATTGTCACTGTAGACTATTTTACAAAATGGGCAGAGGAAATTCCCACCTTTAAAGATGATAAGGAAACTGCATCTTTTTTCATGTTCAATGAAATTATAGCACGTTTTGGTATACCCAAGGTGATTGTCACTGACCATGGAATTCATTTTCAAAATAGCATGATGATGGAACTGACCACTATGCTTGGATTCAGACAAGAACATTCATCTTTATGCTATCCTCAAGCAAATGGTCAGGTTGAGGCTGTTAATAAAACTTTGAAGACTATCCTCAAATGTACTATTGATGCAGCCCATTCTAACTGGCACATCATGCTATACCCCACACTTTGGGCGTATTGAACTAATGTAAAAACTGCTACGGGTTTCTCCCACTTCCAACTCATTCATGGAGTGGAAGCCATTACCCCGATTGAATGTGAAATCCCGTCCTTGAAAATAGCTATTCATGTGTTACCTAATACGAAGGAGCTTGAATAACATCTTCTACATTTAGAACATCTTGATGAGCAGCATAGAGATGCGCTAACAGCAAATCAATCTCACAAAAATAGGGTTAGAAGCCAATATGATAAGTCGATCAAGCCTCGAATTTTATCTGAGGGGGAACATGTTTTGCTCTGGGACCAAGACAAAGAACCCCTGGGCGTAGGAAAATTCAATTCCATGTTGTTGGGGCTTTATGTCATGTCAATGGTATTAAAGAAGGGCACATATGAATTGATTGATTTTGATGGGAATAAGCTTCCTGAGCCTAGAAATGGGCTCTACCTGAAGAAGTACTATGCTTAGGCTTAGCACTTTTTTCTTGTATTTTCTTCTATGTATTTTTATGTACACTAGTTCATCAGTTTGTGTTTTTTATAACATCTACTGGTTGTTTCAGATGTCTTCTAAAAGGTCCATATGTTTCACTTATGGCTCCAGTCACCACACTTGTAATCTAGCTTCAGCGGCATGGGTCAGTTATTCTTCCTCAAGACAATTATTTGCCTCAGGAGGTGCTTGCTTAGGTCCTGCTTCTAATAATGTCACTGAGTATAGGGTTGTAATTGAGATTCTATGGGATGCTTTGTCACATGGTATCACTCAACTGGAAGTCTGACTGGACTCTCAACTGGTGGTTTCCCAGCTCAATCGAGCTTATCAGGTGCAGAACCCTATTCTATTACGTCAGTTTATGCAAGTTAGGCTATTGGAAAGAAATTTTGAATTCATTACATTCAATCATATTCCAAGGAATAAAAATTCATTAACTGATGCATACGTTAATTAAATATTGGATTGGCATTTAACACATTTTTCATTAAAATATACAGCATACACATAAAAAAACATTTGTAAATAACCGACAATATGTATATGTGTGTGAATATTTGTCCATAGATAAGTCGAGTCTCTGATCCTCAAATCCATTCATAACTGTATAATATAAAAATATATTAATAATCTGGATCATAGTCCATCAAATGCCCTAGATCTAAGCTGGACCACCCTGGTACCCCTAGTCTCCCTGTACTCTAGCTTCTTCAGCCTCTTTAGCTTCAGGAGCCTCAACAACTTCTATCTATACTAAAACTGCTCTGGCTACCCACCTCAAAAGGTGTATCCATATAGGTGGTACACCAACCACAAACTCCTGCATGATGTCTGGGATGTGCTCAATCCGTAAGGTGGGTACTCTCTGGGTAAGCCTGTCTAGTTTCCCCTCAAGAACCCTAATCAACCCCTGGTATTCTCCTAAGACATGACACACATACATGCGTGGATGCCCTTCAAGGAGGACTGGTCCAATATCTACATTTTGACATGTTTATAGGATTACAACTCTTATACATATGTATATATCTTTATATTTAAAATTCATAAAAAATTTAAAATTTGAAAATAAAAAACTACCTAACTCTCCCCATGCTCCTCCTGGAGGGAGAACGAGGTCTGGATCACCACGAAAATCCATCCCAGCATATGGAAACTGTTCCAGTGCTGGAAACTGCCACTCCCACCAAAAGTAGAAGTCATCATCATATACACTCTGCACTAAAACACCTCCTCCCTGGCATAGGAAGATATCTATCGATCTACTCAGCCTAGGCTAACGAGGAGAACGAACTGGTAGGGGTACTGCAAGGCTCAATATTGGCACTCTCTCTTGAAGAAGGCTACTAGTATGCTAAAATATCCAAAGTTCTTCCTCCTTCCTCTCTTGCAGTCAGTGAGCTATTTTCTCAAAATTGGGATAACTCCCGAGCACCAATCGTATAAGGCCCTTTGCATGCAATCCACTTCTAACCTCATCTTGTTCTGTGTAGCAAGATGAAGAGAAGATGATCTTGCAACCCTCACTATGTTACTTGTCAATACCTGTAGAGGAAGATCACGCATGTGTACAATAGGGATGCAACTCCCTCTCTTTTGGGTACCTGGTGCACAGTATATGTTAATGTAGTTTTGGACACTTAGAGGGTCACCGCCTCTTCTGGTGCCTTCCAAGTTAACTAGAGCTCCTCGTCATGATAAACTAGCAATGAAATAGATATCCTCTAAAGTAATCTCCAAGGATTCACCTTGAAGGTCAAACATGCCCAAATCATGATCCCAGTAATTTATCATGAACTCTAGCAGGCAAACATTGGCCCGCATAGGTGATGTACAAAAAAACTTTAACAATCCACTTGAACCAAAAATATTCACAGTGGAGGCATCTTGGAGTGCTTCTTGATCCATATCTTCATGCTCATGCTCCCTCCACTCAAGCACCATCTTCAAACCTAGTAAAACAAACATTGCAAACCTTTAGTTTCATGCAAAAATTCAAAATTTTGACCCTACATACTTCTTTTACCCTTCACGCAGCATACGCGACTATCTAGTTAGGCATGTTACACACTGTACATGAATTTCCTTTGGGAAACTCACATACAGAACACGTGTATGTGAGTTTTACTATAGTGAACCCATGTACACAACATTCCTTGATTAAGGGCGCTCAAAAATATAAAATTTGGAATCAATTTTGAAATTTGCTAAGATCAAATTGAAGAGCTTGGGGTGTAGTCTTACCTGACACTTGTGGAATTGGATTTGGTCCACCAGATCATCCACATCTATCAACTGAAGGTAGAGGTGAAAAATTGTCTCTTATGGCTAAAATTCAAAATGGTGAGTTTTATTTATGTTTTTGAACTATTTATAGAAATTATATTTCTCAAGTGGGTTTTTTCCTATAGTTCATAATTCATTCAACTAATACCATATATTTTTTCCCTGTAACAGGGTTATCATTGTTCTTAGGTGTTTTTTGCTCATATAGGATGGTTTTTCGTCGTTTCGCATGCATTTTGCATCTATACTTACTCAATCTTAAACTTAGCAATCAACATTTTAACCACAGACTATGGTATTTTTAAACCATTAGCTCCTTGTCTTTACCATTGTTATTTTGTGGATAGGACCTTTTCTCTCATGAGTATCCTCATTTAGAACCTATGTTGTCGTTCGATACTCATGTTGCAGCTGTCTCAGGTATAGAAGAATCGTTTTAGCTATTTTTCACACCAAATGGATCCTCATTTTGGTCTCTTTTTACAAGCTATCCCTTTATAGGACTCCCCTCCCTTATGGAGATTCTTTGGGCCCATGTCTGACTCCTTAAAACAAACTTGACTGCCGAGTTAACTTGTTCGTTCAAGCTTTTTAAGAATATGTGAATGGGAATCCATATTGGCGGTAGGTTATCTCTTCATTAGATGAAATTTCAACTCAAAATGGGCCTCCTAAAATGAACTAATAAAATAATAGTTAAAATAATAAAATAATATTTATTAATTTTGGAGGAAGAAAAGAAAAAAACTACTTTTTTGTTTGTATTTTTGACATATATTCCTTTGTTTTTACTCAAATTTCAATCGGGAGAGCTCGTTGGATGTGGAATTAAATTATGCATCCAACGAGTACCTACTCGGCATATTTTTTATGGACCCCGCTACCCTAAAAACAAGAAATACCTGAAAAAACAAAATGATGACATCATCATTCCATTTTTTCAGGTATTTCTTGTTTTTGGGGTAGCGAGGTCCATCAAAATTATGCCGAGTGTGTACTCGTTGGATGTGTAATTTAATTCCCCATCCAATGAGCTCTCGCAATCGAAATTTGAGTGAAAACACAGGGAGATATGTCAAAAATACAAACAAAAAAGTAGTTTTTTTTATGATACCTATCCCCAAATTTATATTAAAAAATTGTTTAAGACCTATATGGTATTTCAAATTTAAAGCAATTTCATTAGCTAACACATGATGACATGGAATTTGAATAAAAGTTAAAATGCCTATTTTGAGTTGAAATTTCCTCTAATGTCTGAGACCATGCAGAATAGTACGAGAAATGATCACTCTCTTTTCTACGGAATTGAGAAGAGTATTCTCTGGCATAGGTTTATCACTTTTATGGACCTGAGGGACTAAATTTACGGAAAAGAAACACCCGATATGAACTTAGTTTTCTCTTTTTCATGCTCTGGACCTAAACATGAAAAAGATTCCTAGTGTACTTTATGTCTTTGTCATGCTTGTTAAACACTAAGAACAAGGCATGAAGTTTATTGTTGTAAGCCCCATTTCTAGTACTCAAATGGATCTTTTCGAGTGATCTTGCTTTCCTTCACACTCATAAAACTAAATCTATATGTTTCTCTTGAAGGAGCGTTGGGTAGGTGGTGATTTAAACTTTTTCAGACCTCCCTGACTAATTACGAAAAAGGCTCACCTTTTCTTCTACAGAAGTTAAGGTAGTTCTTATGTGGTATGTTTTATACTTTTCTGGCCTCAGGAGACTAAATTGGACGAAAAAGGACCCCCTTGGATTCTTCTATGGAGTTTTCAGACTCTCTAAATGTGAAAACACCAGCTGAGCATGTACTAGTTCAGGCTCATTAAATCCTCGAATTAGTGACACTATCAAGCAATATTCCCTCTTCTCGTCAAGCTTGTTAAAAAATGAAGAGAGTCTCAAGTTGACTTTTTTGGACTCATTAAAATTTAACAGGGGAGGTAAGGAAGAAGTTTTCTCTTCATTTTGAGTTAGTGGCAGCATGTCATCCTTGATAGCACTCTCTGTTTTTTCCGATACTCATGTCTCAGTGTTCACTTTCAGTTCAGCTATTACTTCAAGTTTTTTACTCCTCCTCTTGTCAGTTCTACTTGAGGAATATGATCATGTTTCCTACATGACATATAAGTCTAGTTGTTCTATCTATAAAGTTGAAAGATACCTTGGTTCATCTCTGTGTCATGCTCATTGTTCAAGGATTTAACTCAATGTCTGATCTATATCCTGATCCCATCATTGTCGTATCTGTTATCACTTGTGTCTCCCTTCCTTTACCCAGTTCGTAGTCACTCTTGTGATCCATTGGAGGATCTTTTTCCTTCCTTATCACAATATGGTTCCACATTAGCACTTCCTGACGATGAATACCTAGATATTTGACGTTTGTACCTAAGGGTTCACTTTCATCATTGGTGAGTTCCTTTGCTTTAGTTGTTGATTATCACCTATTGATCTACAATCTGTTGCATCCGCTCCATGTTTAACTCCAATAACATCTATTCACATGGCTTGGATTGTACTAGTTCTTTGGGATTGTTTATGAAGACCTTAGTTTCCTATTTATGGACTAAGTTGCGCAAGAATGTGTTGTACCTATTTACATAGCTTCCAGATATTTGAAGACTCATCAATATTGTATATTGTGGATTTGATCCAGCTTTGTAATATACGTGGTATAGTACGCGTACTACATGATGTAATCAAATATTGTAAAGGAGCTAGTGTTCCAGTATATTGAACATAGTATCCTCAGATACGACTTTGTATATGACATTATTATGTATTTGTTTCAGGTACTCCTTCCGCTCCATTGGATTTCTTAGTTCTCCAAAGATAATGATTATAATGTATTTCGGCCATCACTTCCCTCTGACCTCACACATTAGGGGGAATCTATTATCAACCCAAATGGCACTTCTCCGTCTGAGTGGCAACACTTCATATGTTGGTACACAAAAAGACACTTATGAATTGAAGGTTTCCTGAACACTATAGATGGGCATGACATGAAATGCATTCACTATCCAAGCAGCTTCCCATTTGACCTTTCTATATGTTGATTTCCGTACGCAACTATCTCCACAGCAACTTGCATACATACACGACTATATCCACAACATCCCGCATACTGTACGCGAGTATCTTCATTGCAACATGTGCATAGATCTGTACGTGCGTTTTACTTATAGAAACTTGCGTGTCATATGCAGGTTGCCAGTATCAATAGTCACGTACACATCCATTTGACATTAAAAATAATAGAATACAATTAATGGAGATTTGTTGAGCCCTAATCATTAACTATCTCAACTGTTTCAACCTCCTCAACCTTCGAAACCGCCCTATTTCCCAAAGTATAAAAAAAGGCCTTAACGAGGACATTAATCAATCATACTTGGAGAGAAAATTTATGCTGGTGGTATATATTTAGAAGTATTTGGAGTAGTAGAACTCAGAATCCTTTGGTTGGAGAGGAGTCCTTGTCTCAAGCGTTGGGTTGTACACTTATCTCATTCACTATTGTGAATAAAGAGAATTCTTCTTCCAACTTTTTGTTGAGTCTCTTTCATGTATCATGTTTGATGAATATTTTTTGATTAAGAACTCTATATATTATTCATCTAACTTGTCATATATACAAGTATAAGATTGTACTTGGAGAATTTTCTTTTTGCAGGTGAAGGAGTTGTATCCCTCAAAGCTTTGGAGAGAAGTAGAGCGGGAGAAGAGAAATCTTGGATCAACCGTCATTAATCAGGTGAGTTTAACATTTCTTCCAATTCCTTTTCTGTACTTTAAAGTTGATTGTATGCAAGTTTTAGAAGTGCGTTGGTAACCCTAGACCCTGGGTTATAAGGATGTTTATTTTTGAACAACACCAACCTTTCCAGGTCACATTGGATCTAGTCACTCAGCCTGTGTAGTTCATGCTGAGCGAGCTTGTTCAACCTATGATAGTTAAGTTGAACCACCTCGGCCAACCTCTACATGCCATACTGGACCCAACCACCTAGCCTCTGCATTTCATGCTGGGGGCACACACTCAACTACTGCAAAGCATGTTGATCCTAACCATTTAGCCTTTGTTGTTCATGCTGGTGGTTACCATCCAACCTATGTAGGTCATGCTGGACCCAGTCTCTCAGCCTCTCTAGGTCATGCTGGGGGCAGTCTCTCAGCCTCTGTAGTTCATGCTGAAGACAATCAGTCAACCACTGTGATTCATGTTGACATTGTTGAAAATACTACATGTTCAAAACACAAGCCCAATTTTCCTTATAATATTTGTGAGGGAGACCACCTTACTTATAAATGCCCTACTATCACAGAAGTACAAAGAGTTTGGTTTCATGGTCATCCTGTTTTTTAAAATTCTAAAGTTTTTCAACAACCAACCTCTCTTAGTCAGGTTGGACCTAGTAACCCCACCTTTGGTGGTTATGATGGGGGAAAACTCTCAGCATTTGTAGGTCATGCTGAGAGCAAACAGTCAGCTACTGCTAGTCATGTTGACACTGTTAAGAAAACTAGTTGTTCGAAGTGCAAACTTAAGTTCGCTTGTAAGATATGTGAGGGAGATGATCTTACTCACCAGTGCCCTACTATCACAGAGTTGCAAAGAGTGTCGTTCGAGACTCAAGAACTTCCTTCTCCTGAACAACCTATAGTTTCTCAATAATGTACTCAACCTTTGGTTAATCAAGTGTTCGAACCAGTTCAGTCTTTGGTTCACCCCACTCTTCTTTAGGAGAGTGATCCTTATGTGATTGAACCAATGTCATCTTTGGTCAATCCAACTCTCCCTTTGGAGAGTGACTTTAACAAAGTGGTTGAATTGATTTTAGTATCGATCAATCCCACTCTTCCTTTGGAGTGTGAAGTGTTTGCTAGTCAAATTCTCTTCACTGCCAGTTTAGACCTTACTTAACAAGGGGGCACTAAACTCACTTCGGATCAATTCCCACCAAGCTCTCAGATTGCTTCCTTTATTTGGGATAGCCTAGTTGAGCCATGCTTTCCTTTTGATGTACCTTTCTAGATAAAGGTCAAAGTTGGACAATACATGATTGCTCATTGTATTGTTGATGAAGGATCCCTAGTTAGTATATTGTTTGCTCATGCTTGGAAAGGCATGGGATCTCCCAGCCTTATGTTGACTACTAGTTAGTTACTAGTGTTTGATAGAAGAACTTGTATAGCCTTGGGAATTATTGCGCAAACACCTGTTACTTTGGGTGGGAAGACAGTCTTAGTTGACTTCATGGTGATAGAAGACCCCTTGGATTTAAATATGCTCCTTGGACGTGATTGTGTCTATTCCATGCAAGTTGTGGTGTCAACATTCTTTCATGTGATTTACTTTAATAATGGGGAAGAAATTGTCACTATCAATCAGTTGTGTTTTCTTGAACCAACTAGAGACCAAGTTTTTCCTTTATTGATTTCCAGTGTTTCTATAGACACTACCTCGCCATAGGTGAGCTATGTGGGCTCATGTCCTTTGCATTCAATTGCTATTACAAAGAAGCCTTTGTTTTCATGCTTACATTCTCAGGACTTGGTCCAAACAGTTGAACAGGTGATTTATCCTATACAGACTATGGATCCTTATCTCCACTCTATCAATACATTTGAAAGTTTACACATGTGTCCTATCTCGGATGATCTCCTTCATTTGAATGATGTCTTCCTAGAGTCTTTGATACAGTCTGACCTTCATTTGGATGTCAGTTCAGTTGTGACTAAGTATAACCCTATTTTTCTTAGTAAGCTTGATGTTCCCATGGATCGGTCTTCTTATGTTGGTCTTATTGAGTCTTTTGAATCTTCCTTTTAATAGCAAGTCAGTGATCCTGATGAGTTTGATTTTTCTTATGAATTTTTCAACTCCTATGATATTGAGTTTGTTCCTGGAGACTCTATATCCCTTGTTTATTTTTTCTCTCCTTCTGAGGTTGATATTACTGATTATAAACCCTCGACTCTTAGTGCTATATAATCTTCTTCAGTCGATCCTGCCTTGAATTTTCCTTTTGTAGAAGATAGAAAATTCACATGTGTTTCTTCCAAAGAGACTTGCATTGGATCTTTTCTTTTGAATATGATCCTAATGTTGTTGTTTCTTGAATATAGGATTCTTAGTTGGATTCACAACTGTTTAGTGTCCTTGTATTATTGTTCAAGCTGTAACTGCATTTGCATTTTCACTGCTTGTGCTTATGAGCTTGATGCTGACTCCCACGCTTTTAGCTCATTGTATAGGCCCTCATATTTGTTCTCATCATCTCTAAGCTTTGTATCATTTTTCCTTTGCAACTTGACACCTTTTACCTTGAGGAGACATTCCCCGAGTATCCTTATCTTGCTTGCTTTCCATGCATTATGCATAGGTTTGTTCCTTGCGCTTGGAACTAGTTTCTCCTCCCTATGACACTTGTCTCATCGCATTTACATAATTATTTATGTTTTCCTTCGAGCTCATTAAAAACAGGAAGGAGGCCGTGAGATGACTTTTTTAGACTTGTTAGAACTTCACAAGAAAGATATTGAGTTTCTTTAAGCCCAGGTATGACTCCTCAAAATAGACTTGAATGCCGAGTAAACTTGTCCATTCAGGCTCATTAAGAATATGTGAATGGGAATCTACATTGGTAGTAGGTTATCACTTTCTTGGGAAATGTGGAATAATACGAGAAAGGAACACTCTCTTTTCTTCGGAATTGAGAAGAGTATTCTCAGGCATAGGTTTATCACTTTTTCCGACCTCAGGGACTAAACTTACGGAAAAGGAACCCCAGGTATGAGCTTAGTTTTTTCTTTTTCATGCTTTGGACGTAAACATGAAAAATATTATTAGTGTACTTTATGTCTTTGTCATTCTCGCTAAACCCTAAAGAAAAAAGCATCGATTTTACTTTTGTAAGCCCCATTTCTCATAATCAAAAGGATATTTCCTATTGATCTTTCCTTCCGTCACACTCATTAAACGCAGGCTATATGCTTCTTTTAAAGGAGTGTTGGGTAGGTGGTAATTTAACCTTTTTTTGGACCTTATGTGGTAATCAAACGAATCTTTTCGAGTGATCTTGTCTTCCTTCACACTCATTAAACTCAAGCAATATGCTTCTTTTTGAAGGAGTGTTGGGTAGGTGTTAAGTACGAAAAAGGTGCACGTTACTTCTTCAGAAGCTAAGAGATTTATTTTGTGGTTTGTTTTATACTTTTTCGTCCTCGGGAGACTAAATTGTATGTAAAAGCACCCCTTTGGAGTCTTCTTTGGAGTTTTCAGACTCCTCAAAATATAAAAACAACAACGTTCATGTACTAGTTCGGGCTCATAAAATCCATGAATAAGTGCTTTATCAAGCATTCTTCTGTCTCTTCTTCGAGCTTGCCAAAAATGAAGAAGGTCTCGAGTTTGTTTTCCTGGACTCGTTAAACCTTTACAAGAAAGAGGGGAACAGAAGTTCATTCACGTGTATTTTACATCATGGAAGCAAGTATTGTTTACTTGAACAAAGCACCAGTTTTGAGTCTATCAACCGTTGGGTCCTTATATTTTGACCTTATCCTGATTCAGAGTTTCTTACCCCTTCAGTTGGTTTATTTTCCAATTATATGGGAAATATGTCAATGTCTCCTACATTGCAGATTTGTGTCATTGGTTCTTTCATGTCAAAATCTGCCTAAGTCACTTTTTGTGTTGTGTAACTGTTCAAGGATTAAACCTTTGTTGGCCATTCTGTAGTTTCCTTGATCTTTTGTATCAACCATTCCGTGGTATTAATTCATTACATCATGTCTTCGGTGGTCCTTATCGTGAAATTCAGTACCAATTGCATATCTAATTAGTCTTTGACTTACCTCGTGTTGGATGATGAAGGATGCCTTAATGCCTTCCTTCCAATGAATCTCTTCCTATTGAATGCAACACATCTTGATGTGAGAATGAGATTTAGAGTTTATGACACTACCTTGGGGATTGCAGTCATTAGTGGAAATTTCCCTCGCTATTGGGTAGTAGGAATACCTTAATGCCTCATACTCGATGGATTCTTCATGTGTTTGGTTTCAAGTCCTTGCATTCACACTTGTTAGAATGTACTAGGTACCTTGGGGACCATTTTCATTAATGGTGGTTTCCCTCCCATTTTTTAATAGTTCTCCTTATTAACCGGTAATCAAACGGTTTCCTCCATGTTCGACTTCAACTTCTTTATTCACATGGTTAGTATTCGTACCTTTTGGGTGGTTTGGATTGAAGACCTTGGGCCAACCATAGCATCATCATATTTCTATTGTCCAAGCAGCACAAGACCTTGTTACATTTTATATGACAATTTGCTGAGACATAGATCCACCTTGTGTTCTTGTGGCTATGATCTATTGTTGAGCATGGATCCACGTTGTTCATTTGTGGCCATGACTCATTTAGATTTGATATGGTGCCTTTTTTCATATTGAGTGACCATGATAGTTTTATTAGTTATACATATGTTGGATCCGCCTATATCTGTATGGAGATGTTTTGTATATGGACTTGTCTATCCCAGATATTAGTTTTGTGTGACATTTATGTCTCGTTCAGGTACTTTTGTTCCAGCCTTTCGATCTTGGATTCTCTGCTCTATCCATACTCAGTTTTTTCCTTTATAATGTATTTTAGATATCATCTTCCCCTCTAAACTCATACATTACAGGGAATCTGTTATAGCTCAAAATTACACATCTCTTTCTGTGATCACTTTCCCATGATTCCGTCACATGTCGACACTTCCATGACGACACTTCACAAAAGTCACTGAAAAAAAACCTATATTGGAGGACCCATATCTTGAGTTCTGTAACTCTGTTTTACCTCATATCTATGTTGATGGAAAGGTGTCTAAGTTAGCTAAAATGTTTTGGAAGACATCAAAGTCTGAAAATTTCTAAAAGTACCCTAAAAATGATATTTTTGATGAATATGCAAGTGTCCTTAAGGAAACTCACGTATTGTACACAACTTGTTATAAATAATACTCACCTATGCCCTAAATACACAACTATTTACATTGAAACCTACGTATACCTATTTCATAAGAAATTTTTGTCTCTGCAACTTGCGTATTCCTCCTGAAAATGTAAAAAAACTACATTTTTCAAACTTCGTGCAGTTTGGGTAGTTATGCAACTAACTCCTCATTAGAGGAAATTTCAACTCAAAATGGGCCTTTTAACTTTAACTCAAATTCGATGTCATCATGTGTTATCCAATGAAATTGCTTTAAGTTTGAAATACTGTATAGGTCTTAAACACTTTTTTAATATAAATTTGGGGATATGTATTATAAAAAAACTACTTTTTTTGTTTGTATTTTCGACATATCTCCCCATTTTTTTACTCAAATTTCGATTAGAAGAGCTCATTAGATGCGGAATTAAATTTCGCATCCAACGAGTACCCGCTCGGCATACTTTTGACGGACCTCGCTACTTGAAAAATAAGAAATACCTGAAAAAACATGATGATGACATCATCATTACTTTTTTTTTTTCAGGTATTTATTTTTTTGGGGGTAGCAGGGTCCATCAAAAGTATGCTGAGTGGGTACTTGTTGGATGTGGAATTTAATTCCACATCCAACGAGCTCTCCCGATCAAAATTTGAGTAAAAACACGGGGAGATATGTCGAAAATACAAACAATAAAATAATTTTTTCTTTTCTTCCTCCAAAATTAATTAATATTATTTTATTATTTTAACTATTATCTTATTAATTTTTTTTAGGAGGCCCATTTTGAGGTGACATTTCCTCTAATGTTCAGTTGTAACTACTTTGTCTTCGACCCTATCTCTTTAGAAAGGTATAAATAGAGGTAGGGATGTCTATTAGAAGAGACTTGAACTTTTTCATTGTCATGCTGGAGGAATTGGAACTTTATTTCACCCCACCTTTGCCCTAGAAGCTTTCTCCTTGTGTTCCAGAGCTTAGAGGCTGAGTTCCTTGGAGAAGAGAAGTAATAAAACCAGGTCAACATTTTGTGAAGTGCCCAACCTGAACAGAAGGTATATTTGTACTTGTTTTAAAGATTAATAAAGATGTGATGTCCTTCTTCTTCCCAAATCATTGTTCAATGTGTGATTGAATTTATATTTATGACTAGATGTTTATGTTAATTGGAGTAGTTTCCCATATTTCTTTGATTATAATTTGTTTATATGTGGTCATATTGGTTTAAGGAAGGTATAATTCGTTTTGCAGGTCTCTTAAAGAAAGAGGAGTGAGTAGACTACGAAGAGGATTGAAGGGCTGCTTGGATCAACCTTTGTTTGGCTAAGGTATGAACCATTCGAATATTCGAACTTGCTTATATATACCTGTAGAACTATATCGATCTCTCTTTCAACCCCAGTACGTTGATGGCCTCTTAAACCCTAGCTATAGGAAACTTTCTATTACAACAAAGAGGATTCCAACCTTGATTATAAGGTTGAGGAAGGGAACCCTATGATACTCCTACTGTATGTAGATGACCTGTTTGTAATAGGTGAGGATGGGTTGATTATTGAAACGAGGAGGAGTTTTGATGTTGAGTTCCAAATGAAGGACTTGGTTATGATGCACTACTTTCTAGGCATGAAGGTGTGTCAGAATGCAAATGGAACCTCCCTTAGATAAGGGGAGTATGTAGTAGAGATCTTGAAGAGGTTCAGGATCATGGAATGCAAGGTCATGGCGACACCTATGACATCGAACCTAAAGCTATTGAGTGATGCTTCATCAAATTCAGTTGATCCTATGATGTATCGTCAGACGTTTGGGTCCTTGATGTACCTGAAGAATACAAGACCAGATATTTGCTTTACTATGAAAATATTGAGCCAGTTCCTGACGGATCCGAGACATGTTCACCTGATTGATGCAAAGCATATTTTGAGGTACCTGAAGGGTACAATTGATTATGGGCTCAAATATGAGGAAAATAAAAATACTAACTTAGAAGGTTATGTGGATTCGAATTCGGAAGGAAATTCCATTGATAGGAAGATCACTTTGGGGTGCTGCTTCAGTATGGGATCAGGTGTGATCTCTTAGTTTAGTAGGAAGCAATCCCTCGTGGCACTGAGTACAGCCGAAGCAGAGTATGTCATAGCTTGTTCGATTAGTTGTGAGGCAGTGTGGCTAAGGAAGCTACTATTTGATTTATTTGATCTCCAGTTGGATGCTACTTGTATATATTGTAACAACCAGAGTTTTGTGAAGTTGTCAGAGAACCTAGTGTTCAATGACAAGTCAAAGAATATTAAGATCAAATATCACTATATCAAGGATATGGTGCATAGAGGAGCAGTGAAGCTCCATTATTTTGCGACAAATGAGCAGATAGTTGATGTGTTGACCAAGCCATTGGCTAGAGTGAGGTTTGAACGCTTCAGGGAGAAGCTTGGTGTTCTCTAGATCAAGGTTCCTTCAGGCTTTGATGATGATCACGTGACGAAGACTTGTGCTAATTATTTGTGTCAAGAAAATACCTTCCTAGTTAAGAGGGAGTGTTGATGTATTTGTAACTTCAGAATGTATTTACTTGTATATTTCACATATTTTATTTCATTGGTCCCTGATGTTCCTATTAGGAGAATCATTAATGTAATCAAGTCATGCAAATTCATAGAGGTTAACCCTCCTTGTTGATCGGGGGGGAAAGTCCCCACAGTTGTGGGGCACTAAGGTTATTAGACTCTCATAGAGAAGTCGACCCTAGTAGGTAATTGTTAACCCAGGAACTAGTATAAATAGAGACTAAGCCTCTCTATTTGTAACACACACTCACCCAGCTATAGCGCATAGGTGAGAGAGAAGGATCCTGCTCAAGTGAGAGAGAGAGAACAACTGTTGGAGATCATATTTTTGTCTTTGGGTTTTATTGTTGCCATTGGTGCTCAGTCTATCTCTGAGAAAGTTACGGGATTTTCTCCTTTATGGTTTCCCTGAGGAAAATATGTGTGTCTATTGTCTACTATGATTGATTGATGTGCATGTTATTCACTCAAATAAGATCCTAAGATCATATTGCTTAAATGATAAAAATCTAACAATAAAAACTATGAACAATAATGAAATATCTAGAAGCTAACTATTCAACTGAAGGAATCAAAGGTTCTTGCAATATCCTAGTCCTTGACTTACATGAATATACCAACAATCGTAAAGGAGCTAGACTTGAAAAACAACTCCTTGTACAATAGCGTTGACATGCATACTTATATCTTATTAAATGAAGGATAAAATCACATAAGTTTAATACACAAATTATGAAGGGATGAAAAGGTACATTAGTTATCTAGGAGACAAGGGGATTCTAAATGGGTCTATGTATATATTTATATATTGCATGGTGGAAAGATTCCATCAATCCTACAGGGAATAGAGCAAACAATCTCAGTCATTAAATAACTATGTGTTACATAAGGGCTGAAATCATGAATCTGGGTGTCTATTATGTGCGAATAATTTTCCAAATTCATATCCTGTAATATTTTGGCTGAACTAATTTATGTTTTCGGCCGAAAACATAGAACTAAATTTTGGCCGAAAGTTACTTTTAGTGAATACCGTTAACTTTAAAGTTAAAAAGAATTAACTTGATAACTTTCTAATTTAAAATTAACGGTATTCGTTAAAAATAACTTTCGGCCGAAATATTTGTTCGGCCAAAAATTTGTAAATTTTCAAAAATGACAAAAATGGAATTCCTTTTCATTTTTCTACTCTTCTTCGAATTTCAGATACATCTGATCATATCAAATACTTTCAATTTCTCTTCACAAATAATACCATTAGTTGCACAATTCAATCTACTTTCTATAGATGCTAATTTTTTTTAATTTGGTGAGTTCAAATAATTTTATTTATTATATTTCTTAGAATATGTGTGGATTGCTTCAAAAGTTAATAGAATTCATTAAAATGAAAATTCAATAACTTCTTAAAAACACGATAAAAAAATTTGAAAAAATCATGGTTCCCAACATTGATGTGTTGTCTTCAAAAGAGTACTTTTAGTTTTTTTGTTTGAATTGGAAATTAGGCAAGATGATGTGTCAAACTAAACATGTCAGTTTTATGCTAGTTTCTCAAATCGTTCCAATTCAAAAAATTCTAATAATTATTGCATGTGGCTCTTGGATACAAACTTATAGACAACCTTTAGTACAATCTATCTAGATCATCATAACATATTTTTTTTTAATTAACAATAGTTGAATAATAAATAAACCGGTGTCAAAAAACATGACTATTTATCATAATTTCATTAATCAATAACATACTATCAAACACTTGCAAAAAGGACATATCAAATCCCAATTAAAAAATATAAAAAATAACGGATAGAAAGCTAACACAATTCTCTAGAACTTTAGTTTTTACTAAAAAATTAAATTCTAAATACAAATCTAATTTTTCTTTGCTCGAAGTTGATAAACTTGGAAAAAAAACATTGTTTTTTTCATAAACCCCCCAAAATAGACACCCATAATCATGATTTCATCCTAAGTCAATTATTAAGGTCGTTGTTGATACCTCCATAGAGGATTCAAGTCGACTTAGATAGAATCGATTAAGAAGGATTCAACCCATATTCACATATCAAACTGAGAGTAATTTTATCCAAGTAGACCATCTATGGCGTAAATGAAAATATAAACAAAACAAAGGGTTGATGGTAATGATTGTAGGTAAGCTTTCTATAAATGATAAAATCAATCCCACAATGTTGTAGGATAATTTTGTAAGTGATTATTAATCAGATAGTCCCTATGTCTAGTCATGATAGAGGGAAGGTGTCAAATTAATTAAAATGGCACCCCCAATAAATTAAACAAAAATCATAACAGTTAATGGAGGAAACACTATCGTGGGGAGAGAAAAGACTCAGTATGATAGTGGAGGAAATATTTTATCCTGGGTGCTGGAGTTGAGTATGGAGGTGTACTAGTGATCTTGAAGGAAGAGAGAGATCTCTCCTGCCATGAACAAGAGAAGCCTCTCTTGCATAGGATAGAGAGACCTATCCTCTACAAAGCCTTGAACCATGAGAAACTTTTTCTTGTTGCATGAAGCGACCAAGAACCCATGGAACAATCAAGTATTTTCCGCTCCCCCTCGCATGCTAAGCTTGATTGTAAATTACCTCATAGAAAAATGGAAGAACAACGGAGTTGTAACATTGGCCTCTATAAAATGATTTCATAATGTGAAAGTTGTTTCTATTTTTTCCAAATGAAAATCATCGAATGGTCACCGCAAAGCCATGATTAGAAGGAAAACTTTCCAGGTTGAGCATGCCTAGGCAAGTGCCTCATTCTTGCAACCAAAAGAAGTAATTGCACTACCATAACAAGACAAAACTATATCTAGAGTGGAGCATGAATTGGAAGTTTCTATCTTGTTCATGAAGAAGTTTAAATTTCACTCCCTTAGGATTGAATCATGGTTTCTTACATGGTAATTGGATCATTTATGCTTGAGGGTGTTAACATTGTAAGTGAGTTGTCTACCCATGAGGGAACGAGGGGAATACTTAATGACTTAATTTATAATGCGAGTCCAATGGACAAGATAACTTCATGCTTCATAATAATCATGGTACACGTAGTAATGTGTTAGTGTGTGTGTAAGAACAACTCATAATTAGCTATAATTATTTACATATACTTAATTTATTTTTGTTAATGAGGAGTTGTTTCACTAAATCATGGAAGGATTCATTCTAAATTAAAGAGAATCATTTACTTAGCTAGAAATCTAGCACAACTTCTAATTTACTTTCACAGGTTGAAACCATCGTAAGGGTTTTCACTTCAAATGATTTCAGAACTCTCGAAACTAGGCCAAGTGATATAGATGTAAGATTTGTTTCTAGAATATTTATCATTACCTTATAGCGTATATTACTCTAAGAGACATTTCCTAAATTGATCCTTATTATTTTCATGTTTATGAGGATGCTTCACCCCTTTCTCTTGTTTTAAAACTAAGAAATGGGCTTGTTTGATGCCCATAACCATTTGATCAACATACTAAGTATATCGAAACAGTTAAAATTCCAAAACCCTTGTTTTGCTCAAATGTAATTAAGTAGTGGACTATTATGATACTTGTATACATCACTTGTCACAAGGTCACTTGATCAATCCACTTATGCTGCCATTGATCCGTAGTTTAGATGTAGAGTATGCAAATATGTTTTTACTAATATTTATCAGTTCAAATGCTCATAATTAATCTCATACAACGTTTGGTGGTTAGGAATAGTTGGTGTTTCCATATTAGGGTCAACACTAATTATGCCATTTAATCCACCTCGAAAGGATTGTTGGCCCAAGTAAGATTATTCTTATGGTTTCTATGTTTCATTGCTATTACCTTTCCCAAGCTTAAGAGAGCTCTTCTCTACTCATTTCCTCCTAAAAAAACTTAGCTCATGTTATTTTTCATGGTGTAATCCAATTTGTTCTCCTCAAAATTCCTTCAATATAGAGAGCTCCTTATTTCTATTTTTGTTTTTTCATGTTGAAGAGCTCAGGATTAATCAATATGGTACTAATATTATTTTCCATAAACATGGGTAAATTCAATTATAATATAAATTTCTCTGCAGCTAACTTCTTTCCTTATCTTCATCATTTCTCACATTATATATCATTATTTAACATTGTCACTCTATCTTTGAGGTGTTTGTCCATTGTTGAACTCTTAGACCATATAGGCACATTTCTGACAAGCTCCTCCCAGTAAGCGATGTTCCTTTGTTTAGTTTAACTCTACTTGATTTTTGATGGATTAAATATTGGAAATGGAAGAGGAGATTGAATGTTATATTGAACTATATTTTCATGGTGAGTTTTGTTGGCAAGCCCTTGAATGTATTCGATGGTTTTCAAAGGAATAGTTCTCACTACAAGATTTATGTTGTAGGAAATAATTAGGTTTTTTTAAAGGATTTAATGCCCAATTTGTTATGTATTTAAAGGATTGTATATATTATTGTATGATTGGTATAGTGTAGTTAAATCGGTTGTTCCTTACACAGTTGACATAAACAAGTCCATACTTTTAATTGCTTGAACTTATAATACAATTTTGTTCGCTCATGTTTTGGATTTGATAAACGAATTAATATTCCAAGTCATTTACAATTCAAGTCTTCTCTAATGGATTTTTGTCTCTTGGTTTATAATTTGGGGGTTGGGATTGACATTCTACACTTTAAGATATTTTTACTAGACTAAATATGTATAATTTTATGGAAAAAACTCTATATAGACACAATTCTTTTGACGACTATGTTCTAAATTGTGTTTCATTATTTAATTGGTTAACTAATCTATTAACGGTTGGAAATAGTTATTTTTCTTTTGACAATAATGGCATGGGAGGCATATTCATGCTCCCTTTAGGGTTGATTGATGTTACTTAATTAGTCACCATATGATTATGTTCATGTAATAGAGAGTGTCATTAGCAGTAGTTCACATCATATATATATATATATATATATATANTAAGTCTTCATAGAACTATTCGATAGTAATAAAAATAGCTTGGCTTTTTTTTCTTTGATTTGAGTTCAGGTTCGGGTATAGGTTGTGTTGTATTGTTACCCAAACATTATACTTAAACAAAGCCCTCTTTTCATAGATTTCATATTTACTAATTTCCTTTTCGACAATAATAAATCAATATAAATAATTTACAGATTATGAATAATAAACATATTCTCATTTGTAATTGGATTTGTCATGTTGACTGTAGATACTATCATGTCAACTATAAATAGACAAGAAAATAATTTTAAGAACGGTTTGAACTATAACAAAAAAATAGGAGAAGAGGAGAGGATTATGATGACAATTAACGTATTGGGGGTGTGAAGTTGAAGATCAAATGGACATGGAGTGAGAGGAAAGAGACCTAGGTCACACGGATCACTATTAGAGTTTTTTTCTTGCTACACTCGGTCGTGGGGGCTCTTTGGGCTCTCTTCGGGCAAGGGTACACTAGTTCTAAGGGTTGTTTGCCCCCCCTAGGCTGCTCAATGGCGGAGATGGGTCCTCTGGGTCCCGTTATAGGTGATGGTGATGCAACAGTTGAGATCGAGAAGCAGGCCAGTACTTCAAACAGTTGAAATCCTGGGGTGGGCGGATGTCTTCCTAAAGCTCCCACCACCCCAGCAATCCATATCAGATCCGAGAAGGTTAGGGGCACAATTGAGCTCTGGAAGGAGAAAGCCCCGATAGGGAATTTTGTGGGGATCTGGCCAAAGGAAAAGGATCTTATCAAATGGATCAACAGTGTGTGGAACCCTTAAGGACACTATGACTTGCAGCTCGTCTCCAAAATATTTTTCACTATTATTTTCTTCAACCAGGAGGACCATGATTGCATCCTAGAAGAAGGCCCCTACTTATTTTTCTTAGCGGGTCTCTACCTTCGCCCATGGAAGGAACGCTTCAACACAGAAACTGAAGACATGATAGTTGCCCCTGTCTGGATCCGCCTCTTCTCTTTTCCAGGGGAATACTGGGATATGGACAGCCTAAAGGACATAGGAAATACCTTAGGTGAATTCATAAAGGTTGCAGAGAAAACCAAGGTTCAAAGGCATAATTCTTTTGCTAGAATATGTGTCTACTTACATCTTTCCAAGGAGTTTTCAGAGGCTATAAGCCTTAACTAGGAAGATGAAGAATGGATCTATCCCATAGACTACGAGCAGATCCCCTTTCAATGTAGGCACTCCCATGAGTACAACCACTTAGGAAGAAACTGCCCCAAGATTTCCCTGATGGATGCTTTCGTTGATCAATGACCGATGGGAGCTGTGAACAATGATGGTTTCACCCAAGTAAAGAACAAAAGAAGAAGCAGAGGTGGTAGGGAATCAAAGGCCAAAAAAGAATTGGAGGTAAGAGAAAATAGATCCAAAAATGTCTTCGGTGTCTTAGGGGACAGAGTGGAAGAAGGCATGCTCGAGGACAAGGAGGAAGTGGAGAAGCTAACGAAGGATACTAGTGCCTCAAGGAAAGAGAAAACCCAATAGATGGAAATAGTTGAAGAAGAAGAGGATGAAGAAATGGATCTCGGAGAACTAGATGTGGATGCGATAGAAGCTGAATATGGAAAGAAGTGTAAAGGATATGTCCCCAGGTGGCAAATCGAGCTACTCGAGGAAGATTAGAATTATGACAACCTACCTTTACAAAGGCTTTTGGTTATTTGTTATAGTCTTATGGTTAAGCATAAATACGAGACCACACAATAGTTATGAACTATGACGATGTGACTGTGAGAAAACCATGTCTTAAAATGTTAATTAAAGAGTTGGAATGAGGCATGGAGGGCCCATGGTAAGGATTTTGGGCATGATTAAGTTTTTGGGAACCATGCAAATGATTTAATTCTTGCGTTTTTCACTTAATCCGTGGCATGCGAGTTGACAATGCAATGAGGGTGGTTGATTTCCTTTCTTGCAGAGTGATAGCTCCATGTGAGACTTTAGTTTTTTTGGGTGAGGTTATGGCCCTCCATGTGTTCATACGTTCACTTATAGCTATTGGATGAGTCTTTCTTGGTTTTGTTGCGATTTCATAAATGAGTGACATTTACCATGTCAGGTTATTCACTATGATTTGACATTTAGTTGCATCTTTATACAAACTTGGTTGAAGGTTTCATGATTTGTGTTTACCATTACTTGGTAATGAGCCATGACACTCATACAAGCTTTGTATTGGTGTTTGAAGGATTTAAAATAGGGTTGAGGTGTTTTTAAGGAGTTGGGATCTTGTTTCTTTACTGGTTCCACGATTTCTCAACAATTTTTCTATCTTCTCTTTGTGGAAGGTTCGACTCTGAAGTTGTCTAAAGTGTTTATGATGTATGATTTTAGATATACAAGAATCCATGGAGTGTCTGTGAGGAGAACATTTTTCCTGTAAGTTTTCTCTGTAAAGTCTTATTTTTTCATTTTTTTAGAAACATTTCCACAAATTAAAAAACAAGATGTTGTGTGTAGGGTTTCGTGATGGGGTTTCTTCCATGTTAACTTGTGTGGATAATCTATCCATTGTTTTTTTCAATTCTATATTTCAATAGTGACTTTAATATTCTCGATTTTGGGTTATATTAACAATCCTATTTTTGTTTTTGTTGATTACGATTAATAGAGGTTATTCTTGTAGGCTTCGACTCCATGAGGATTATCCCTTGGCCACTTTTCACAGTTTTATGGAGTTCATCTTTTATGGTAATTGTATTGAACACTATCGTATGTATTCCTTATATTTTATAAATGAATTCATGAGAATAACTCCCTGTATACTAATATGTGCAGGAGGAAGATAGCACATTCAACGCTATGTGAAAAAGAGTTATGCTTTATTGTGTGGTGATTTTTTGCTTCCAAGGAGAAGAATAAGAAATCCTCTAGTAAGATTTGTTACCCTTCTTCATGAAATTTCAACATTGTTTCGAAAAACAATTCATAACTCTAAATGTTTCTTGCATAGCATGTGGGTCGTGGCATCACTACAATATGGATACAAACTTGTTTTGTTATCGAGGTATGTGCAATACCGTCTTGGGCCAAAATAGAGTCTAGTATATTTAATACATCTATGTAATGGTTTGGATATGGGACAACCTTTTGAGATTCGTTAAGTTAAGTTATATTCACTGATTTTTAGCATTCTATGTTAAGACTATGTGGTAATTGTTTAAGCCTAGTTGATATTTTCCTTTTAATGATAATTCTTAACTTTGAGGATTTCAAATTTATTATCAGAATAGTTTAATTTTTTTTTATGAAAGACATTCATGCCCTCTAGACTTAGTTGTATCGTATAATTTACAATAGTTTGAAGTTTGAATTGTTTTGTCAAAGAATTTAGTTTGGAAATCTACTTAGTTTTCAATTTCATGAGTGACTATAATACACTTGTAATCCACATGTTGGACTCTTGTTGTTCACTGTGATTGTGTGTATGACAATTTTTATTTAATTCCTTGGTTTAGTTTATCATTTTTTTTCTTGAACAGTTATAGTTTGTTAGTTTTATAAAAAGTTTATCTGTGGCCATGAAGGAGAAAACATTGTCTAAAGATAAGTTGATAAATTTTTGTATCTATATATAAAATAAGAAGCTTCTCGACTCTACGCTTCTTCTATGCATAATATTAGATTTTATGATTATCAATTATAGGTGTTTATTTAAGTTAGAATTTCTATGCTAGGGTTTGTCTAACATGATAATGATCTAGTATAAAGGACAATTCCGATAGCTAAATACTTTGTGCATGAATTATCCTAATAAAAAAAGAATAAGCAATTTGAGAATATAACTAACAAGACTAAAAGAATGGATCGAAAAATGAAATTGAAGTTGTGGTTCCTCCCAACCAAACTCCTGCCCATTTACTTTCTCTTGAGCCCATTGGCCTCTTTGTTGAACCACAATGACAAAGACTAATGAATGTTCACTCTCTTTGCATAAGTTAGATCATTTTCCCTCCATCACAAGCTTCATGCTTATTAGATGGAATCAATACTTTAGTATTTTGCCTAGGAATTTGGTTATTTATTAGCCACCTTTTCATTATGGTTCCACAATGAGTCTCGACCTGATTTTAGTGAAGATGGTTAATGCATCACTTGAGCTTTCATTTAGCAATTTTTCCATTTGTCACTCCTCTTTGTGGGTTAACAAACACTTTTTAAAGGCTATTCAAGTTTTCATTTCTTTCAGTTTTTCAATTATTTAAGAATAATAATAATAATAATAATAATAATTTAGTACATTTATTTTCACCCCCACTTTATCAAAATCTTAAAAATAATAATTTAAAGTATTTATAAATATTTGGTGTATTACAATGCGTTACATATTGTCTTGGTAGAAAATAAGTCTGTGAACAATTAACCATGAGGGAGTATACTCAAGAGAAGTGTAAGGCTTCCCTGTATGGCCGCGCGTGGATATAGGCATGTCAATGATAAAAACATTTCTGTGTCTCTGTCGTTGTAGCTGAGTGGTTGATTGCACGACGGAACGCATGATATATCTCTGCTGCCTGTGACATGATAGAGTGGGGGGTCTCATGTCTGGTTCGTGATGTCGACGACCAACATATAACACGGCGGAGGGAATAATTTGAAGACGCTATGATATCAACCATCGTCCAATCGTCAATAATTTAATCCTGATGGGGTCCCTTTCGGAAACATCTTTCTTCACATATTATTATTAAGTGTGCTATTCCGTTTGGTTGGAGGCTTGAATCCAAAACCAAATCGGAAACATTGGGAAGTTGTTACTTGATGTAAGTATCTCGGATTTGCCAAGTATAACTTTATTGTAGATATATCAAGTGGTTACCTGAGGTAAGTACCTGGGATTTGACAACTAAAGACGTAGTTGATAACACTTTTTTAGGAGACCGGTGTAAAAATTAATATAAGTGGAAAGAGTTTGGAGTAGTTGTTGAGTAAAACAAATTTAGGTTAGACAAATATTTACCAAGTGGTGATTTGGTAAATGGTTAGTGTGGTGATTAGATAAATGTAGTTTTTGTAAAAAGGTTTGTTTAATAATTAGTATAGTTATAAATGATTTGGTAAATGGTCAGTGTGGTTATTAGATAAATGGAGTTTTGTAAAAAGATTTTTTTAATAATTAGTATAGTTATAATTTAAGTGGTTTGTAAATTTTGATAGGTTTAGTTAGACATTTAGTTTTGTGGAGTGGTTAGTTTTTACACAAATGTTAAACATTAAATTAATTATCAAATAAAGATTAAATTAGTTAATATAAACATAAAATAAATACCTATTTAGTCAAACAAACAAAACCATTATTGTTACCTTTTTTTTTACCACTTAATTCAACTTTATTTGAATCTTAATCAAGAAGCATCTAAGCATAACAAGATACAACCCCAAAATGAATCTTCGTTATATACTTGTTACACTGAAATTAATCATGTTAATCCCTTAAAAAAAATACCAAATCTAAGATAATATCTAAATGCCATAATTAACTTCATTATGATTTTAAAAAAATAATTTTATAATATATGTTAAGTGATTACACTTTATTTATATATATATATATATATANTATAAAACAGGTATTTACTAACTAAACAATATTTTCATCTTTAAAGAAATTTTAAAAAAACATATATATATATTTATATAGTTTTTTCTTAATTCAATTAAAATAGAAATACCTTTTATTTTCTAATTGTTATAGTTTGAAAAAAAAAACTAACATAAATCTAACCATTCTAATTTGAAAGTTGAAAAAATACAGTTGAAAAACTAATATTATTTTAAAAACATAACAAATTCTTAAAAAACTATAAAGAAACTATATCTGAAATATAATGTATTTTAATAAAATACTTTAAAAATACAACTTAAAACAAATAATAATTGAAATCATAAATAAACCAGAATAAATTTACTGAAACTTAACTTAGGTTTAAAAGTATTCCCATTCACACATTCTCAATGAGAAATGAAACTAGTGAAACATCTTTTTAAAAAATTACTGTTATTGTCCATTTGTTATAAATGAAACTAGTCAATTATAAATGAAATTAGTGAAACATCTTTAAAATTTTTAAAAGATACAGCAAAGAGAAAATTGTCCCTTTTGCTATAGAAAGATGATTGGTAATAAAAGTTCTACCTTAAATTGTGTTAAAGGATTAAGTTAAATTTGCATTATAGTAAACTCTTTAAACTATACTTGGAAATGTTCAATTTGTATTACATTAAACTATTTAGATGTATTCTTTAAACTATGCTAAGAAATGTTTAATTTGTATTATATTAAACTCTTTAGATGGTATTATAGGATAACCAATTGGAAGGGAAAATTTTATATTATGATGATAAAAGTTTAATTTGTATTATTATATTGATAAGTGTTTAGATATTATCTTATTTTTTGGATTTTTTTTAATCCATCAATAAGATTAAGTCACTGTAACAAGCCTAGAATAAAGATTCACTTCATGGTCCTAGTATCTTGTTATTGGTAAATGCATCTTAAATGAGTTTTAAATAAGCTTAAGATAAAAATCCACTACTTAATTATTTATAAACTTATAATTCACTAAAGTTTTACACTTAGCATCAGTTTTATTATTATTATTATTAAAAAGTATTTATTTTATGGTTTTTTTTTCTTAATTCAATATTTATGTTTTTTTTCTCGGATAATTCAATATTTATGTTATAACTTAAACAGATATTTATAAAGATTTGTTAATTAATTTAATGTTTAGTATTTATTTAAAGCCATTCATCTTTACAAAATTAAATGGTCAGTTATCCTTATCAACAACTTGACTCATAACCATGTTATGACTTATACTTATAAGTGCTAATATAATAATGAGTAAATTGTTTAAAGAACATTAAATAATACCGTAATGAAAGAAGAAGTTTAACACGTAAATTTAAGAATTGAATATCAAATGAAAAATGAAATAAATGGAAGAAGTAGAAACGAATGGAAACAAGTAGAAAAGAGAAAATAATCGTTAGTGATTGAATTAAACATAAATTACGCGACCGAACGCATGATTAGATTATGTGATATAGCTTTGTTGGCTCTCACAAGAGAGAGTAGGGTTTCATGTCCTATTCGTGAATAATAACATGGCGGAGATTATGAGTTAAATACTATAAAGACGCTACTATATCATGCATCGTCCATCCTTTAATTCTCTCTGTATGTTCGGCATTCCAAGATGGGTTGGCACTGATATAATGCTGACGGGGTCTGTTTTGGAAACTTCATTTTTTGCTTATTATTAAGAAATGGATGGAGAGTGGGACCCTTCACCTATTCCGTTTGGATGGAAGGTTTATTCCCAAAACAGATAGCAATAATTGGGAAGTAGTTACATCGTGCAAGTAGTTGGCATTTGATTAATATAATTAGATTATATATTCAGCATTTAAATATGTCAATTAACTTGTAAATATGTGCAATGTCCCGAATTTTGGACCTACCATATAAAGGCATAGGCATATCGATCATGATAATTATATTGATGTTTTATTTTATATTGGCTCAAAGACCCCACTGTATATAAACATGATAATTTGTTTTATATATTGGATGTAAGCCAATTGTTGATGATATATATGTATATATATGTTTGTGTTGGGCGTGGACCCTGAAGCACATGATTGATGAAATGTTTGTATTGGGCATGGACCCTGGAGCACATGATCAATGAGATGTTTTGTGTTGAGCAAGAGACTCTGGAGCACATGAGTACTTACATTTGTGTTGAGCATAAAGCTCTAGAACACATGAAAATATAATTGGAAATGTTGGGCATAAGCTTTGAAGCATTCCATGTTGTTGTTGAGCATAAGCTCTGGAGCACCAGATGTTTGACCATTGTATCCCTAGATGTATTGTACAAGTACATCCTAGCATTTAGTGTTGAGCGAGCACTTTGGAATTGCACTATGTTTGTAACTCCATGCTATAGGCATTGAGTATGGGCTCTGGTAAGCGCAAGGGGTTACTGAAAAGAATTTAATAACTTCTGAGTGAAAATGACTAGAGAAAAATATTGATCATCACCATACTTATTTATAAGTGATTAAATGAAATTTTAAATTTATGTATTCTCATCAAAGTATTGAAGAGCTACCACGTGATATGAGGAAAATCCAACATGCAAGGATGTTTAGACTTGTCTAGCCTAGTAGATCTACGCCATCTATCTACTTGACCTTCGTAAGGAAGTGTCGTTAAGTCTAGAGATCATGATACATCATGCCCGAAGAGAAATGTTAACAAGTATTTTAATACTATGTATTTTATACATAGTATGCATAAATAATTAATTATGATTAATTATATAATTAAATAAAGAAAGAAGAGAAGCTCCACCAATTATTATTTATTATTTAATAAATAGTGAAATAACTATGAAACACTAACCATGAACTAGTAAAAAGCTCTTAGGCTAAGAATTGAAAATTATCCTAGTAAATTAAAAAGGGTTAAATCAAGAGATCAAGGATTTCTTCATTTAATTGCCCCTTGGACTGAAAAGTATGCCTATAAAGACTCAAGCCAAGCAAAGGCTTGGGGTTTTGATTTTTTCTCTTGGAGAATTATTATTCTGCCTATTTTTGCTCTCAAGTGTTTTCTTGGAGAATTTTCTCCTGCAAAGAAAAGAGGACTGATTCATAATCTGAATACCAAATAGGAAACCTTACCTTAAGAGCTCTAAGCTACTTGCATGTTGGACTCCAGCTTGGGGGGATCCGGATTAGAACCAGAAACAGTTTCTGGTCATGATTGGGAGGAACGTGATAGTTTCCAAGTGATTTGGTTATCAAAATAAGAGGTATGATCTATCTTAAATTGATAATGTTGATTATTTGAAAAGTGTGCAGGTTCAGCCATTAAATGAGCTTCAAGAAGATAAATTACAGGTATGAATTCTTAGTATGTCAAAGTTTAGTTCTAGGGTAAATGTAGGCTGATATATGTAAAAGCTTCTATATATTTTACTAACCCTAGGTAATTGATGTTCTGTCTAGATTTTTCTAGAGTCTTTATCTCTCTTCAATATTTTTAGGATTGGAAATATTATCATAGACTGTTTATAGCTAGGTTCCCATATTTAAAATTTGTGTTATGTATCCATTTCATATTTAGAAATTTATACTGTAGAATAGGTAAATCTATATCTACTATTTAATTGTTCACCTATCATTATATCTCTATTGACATATTACATTTGTCAGTAGAGACATGTGTTTCAGATTATAGTAGATTTAACCATAGGAGTAAGTTTAAATAAATAAATAAATACTATATAGATACCCTAGGGTATTACTTACAACTAGAACTATTGTTTTATAAGATAACTATATATACATATAAATAAACTATTAGGTATAAATCTCTATAAAAATTTATCTATGCATTCATTTCCAAAATTAAATAATCCATTTAAGACCTTTCAAGGTCTGTAATCATATAACAAATTACATTTTAAATACTCCACATAAACGAAAACCACATTAAATTTAAACATAGGGATATCGTGACCGTTCATGTGTTCGTTATCAAGAATCTGCCATAAAATCTACACTCTTAACATCTACATTCAAATACCATAAAGCACATGCATTATATCTTTAAAATTCCATATAATATCCATCTTTACATAACCATAAACACGGTTACATAATTCAACATCATAACATAAATCCATTTATTGCAACACAAGCAGGAATCGAATCCTATGTGCATGCAAGCCAAACTTCTGTTATTCATCAAAATACATTACACTACATTACATTACATTAAAACCATCGTTCTCAACATAGGTCATGACATCGATTCCCATGGATGTCAAGACCCAAGGGAATGTCTAATAAATAACATATACATATTATTTATACCTACAACAACCAAATCCTATAACCGTTCTCACACAAGCCATGCTGTATGAATTCGTATGGAAGATGTGGTTTTTAATGAAACTCTTTAAAATATTTACAGAGTCCAAATTACTTTAAGAATAAAAAATGCCATCGCGGGTCTGCATACCTTGGCCACCACGAAAACCACTAACACCCAAGTGCTCACATAAGTCACGGCCTCGGCCAAGTAATGTTTTAAATATAATACACAGTCACTACCATTCTAAAACCTATGCTACACCATTGCAACCTGTGGGAAGGCACATTCCATTGATGGCATGTCCTATACCCACGTAGTCTACATCTTTCTACTCTAAATGCCATAATACATAGAAAACAAATACCATAAGCAATTTAAATAAAAGCTATCGCAGAACTGTGGAAAGGCTCATGCCATTCACCGCACGGACTTTTTCCCATGCTGTCAAGATATCGAATTATTTATTAACCAAACAAAACAATAGCATTTACACATAGAGCACCTGGTAAGGTGTATGCCTCTGTCCATTAAAAACCCCAACTCATTTAAAAACAGTGCCTCATAAAAAATGCAGGAGTAAAATTGCATAGACCTCATATCAAGTTTAAGCATTACATATTATCAAAACCATACATCTATTTACACTGCAATCCCAAAATGTCTGTACATAGTTGCCATTGAAGGCCGAGACAAGTTTTTACATAGGGTGCCAATGGGCTATGGCACCATTGCTTGCAATGGTACAGCCCATGTCTTTGAAAGCCCAATGAACAAAACATTAATGAGTTACATAATTAAAATAAACACTACACAGAGCCAAATGGCCTAAGTATCAAGTCACGACATAACGCCTTAACATTAGAAATAAACGAAGTCTGTACTCAAGCCAAAAGGAGGAAATCGATTTTGCTATAGCATCAAACCCCAACCAAAACAACCAGGAGAAAACATAGCTCTGCCACAAGACTAAAGGTTAACAAGCATAAGCTTGATTAGCAGGCTTACCGTGGTCATGATTGTAATTCTTGGAGCTAATGGTTTCGTAGCCAAGCTTCCTTCCATCCCTTTCGGCAAATGTAAGCAATAACCAAATGGGGATGAGGAGTATGCCATCTTAACAAGCCATAAACCAAACTAAGGTGCAGGCTTATACATTCACATGGGATTACCTTCACAAGCTGTAGGTCGCATCCATGGCCATATCATTGCGCATAACCAAACAACAAAACCCCCAAAGAAAAATACATTACACAGCTATCATGAGCCAATCCTAAGGGAAGATTTTCATGATTTGCGAAGAGCATTAAATGCACCAGGTTGGAGTCCATTAGCGTTTCAATAAACGCACTCCCATAGTCACGATTTGTTACAATGTATCAAATGTCACCACCCTTCATACCATCGCTTAAACCCTATAATATATGGTTCATACCATATACTATGTCAGCCTAAACATTAAACATCAACATTATCACATTTCAAGGCTTGTACCATGTTAGCATTACCATAACACTTAGTCACTGGTTGCACTAGTTCAAGTTTAAGACCTTTGCTTAGGATTGTAGATAAGGTTTATGTTAGAATTTTATCATTTAAGCTAGCATTATGTTAGGATATTTAACTGAGAGAATAACAAGTACATCAATCAAACACAAGAGACAATGACCATAATGTTTTTCATCGAGGAAACCATAAAGGGAGAAAACCCTGCAACTTCTTCAGAGATAGAATCAACACCAAAAGTAAAACCCAAAAACAGTAAGATGATCTCCTGACAGCAGTAGTCTCTTTCTTTCTAGCCCCAACAACTTCTTGTCACTCAGCTATGCGCTATAACTGAGTATGAGTGAGTGTGTGATAAATAGAGAGGCTCACTCTCTATTTATACTAATTCCTAACATGACAATAACTCACTAGGGTGGACATCACTAGGAGAGTCTAATAACCCTAGGGCCCCAGAATTGCGGGGACTACCCTTGATCAATAGGAGGGTTACCCACAATGACTTGACATGACTTGTTTACATTATAGAAACTCTTGATCGGAACATCGGGGCATGACATGAATCAATTACATTACAAACACATCCCAGAATAAACATCGGGGTACAATACATAAGATATACAAGTGAATACATTCTGAAGTTACAATTACATTAACACTCCCTCCTAACTAGGAAGGTATTCTCTCGACACAATTTATCAGCACAAGTCTTCTTCTTTGTATCATCTGGATCATCATCGAGTTCTTGTCATCTTCAAGTCATTTTCATCTTTAGTTCATCTTCATCTGGATCTACATCATCACTCGATCTGGATCATCATCACTGGATCTAGATCATCACTAGATCTGGATCATCTTTGCTGTATCAACATCACTCGATCTGGATCATCACTCGATCTAGATCATCACTGCTAGATCATCATCAATGGATCTGGATCATGACTCAATCTGGATCATCATCACTGCATCTGGATCATCACCACTAGATCTGGATCATCACCACTAGATCTGGATCATCACGTGATCTAGATCATCATTGAGTCATCATCACTATTGCTATCTCATGATTCTTCGTCACAGGAAGTTCTACAGAGCCATCCTTTTTCATGCTGGTTGTAGGGCTAACCTCCATGTAGGTCTTGTTCGGCGCTTATATTTGACCCTAAGTCAGAATGGCCCACCCAACACTTACATCTGACCTAGACTCATCAAAAAGGCACACCCAGCACTCACATCTTACCATGAGAGGAACACATCCACCATCATGTCAAAATGGCCCAGCCCTCACATCTGACCATGGAAGGAACTTAATCCTCTCACCATGTCAGAATGGCCCAGCCCTTACATCTAACCATGGAAGGAACTTAATCCTCTCACCATGTTAGAATTGTACAGCCCTTACATCTAACCTTGAATCATTAGAAAGGTTCTTAGTCCTAGACTGAGGGTCCTTGGTGACTGACGAGGTGCCTCCATTTAGAGAATGGAAACATCCCTTATATTTGATCATGTAGGAACCAATCCTATAGTCATATCAAAATGGCTCAACACTCATATCTGACATGGAAAGAACCAATCATGTCACCATGATAGGATGGCTCATCCCTTATATTTGACCATGGAAGGAACCTAATACTCTCACCATGTTAGAATGGCACAGGAAGTCATCACTTCCTCTTGGAGGGAACCTTGATCTAGAGAACACCAAGCTTCTCCCTGAACTACTCAAACTTCACTCTAGCTAATGGATTCATCAACACATCAACTATCTATTCATCCATCGCAACATACTGGAGCTTCACTGGTCCTCTCTACACCATATCCCTGATATAGTGATACTTGATCTCAATATGCTTCAACTTGTCATGGAAGAACGGGTTCTCCATCAAATTAACACAACTCTGGTTGTCGCAGTATATACAAGTACCATCTAACTGGACATCAAATAAATCAGACAATAGCTTCGTTAGCCATACTACCTCACAACTAGCTAAACAAGCTACGACATGCTCTGCTTTAGCTGTACTCAATGCCACATAGGATTGATTCCTGCTAAACCAAGAGATCACACATAATCCTGTATTGGAGAAACACCCTAAAGTGCTCTTCCTATTGATAATATTTCCTGTCCAATATGAATCAACATAACCCCCTAGGTTAATCTTCTGATTCACCTCATACTTGAGCCCATAATGAACTGTACCCTTCAGGTACCTCAGAATATGCTTTGCAGGAATCAAGTTAACATGTCTCAGATCTGTCAGGAATTGGCTCAACGTGTTCATAGCAAAGCGAATATCTGGTCTCGTGTTCATCAGGTACATCAAGGACCCAATCATCTGACGATACATCGTAGCATCAACAGCTTCTGCTGAAGCATGACTCAATAGATTCAGGTTTTATTCCATAGGTGTGGTCATGGCCTTGCAGTCCATCATCTCGAATCTCTTCAAGATCTCTACCGTATATTTCCCTTTCCCTAGGGAAATTCCATCTGCAGTCTGCCACACCTCCATGCCTAGAAAATAATGCATCATACCCAAGAAATTCATTTCGAAGTCGGCAGCAAGCGTCATGTTCGTATCAAAAATCAACCCATCCATACCTATTACAAACAGATCAGCTACATATAGTAGGAGCATCACTGCATTTCCATCTTCAACCTTGTAGTAAAGGTTGGAATCTGCTTTACTCTTAGTAAATCCCAAACTAGATAGAAATTTTCCAATTCTACTGTACCATATCATAGGTGCCTATTTCAAACCGTACAAGGATTTCTTCAATCTACACACATGAGATCCTTGTCATGTGTCTCAAAACCGAGTGGCTTCTCCACATATACTTCCTCTTCCACTACACCATTCAAGAAGGCATCCCTGACATCCATTTGGTATATCTTCCATTTCATTACTGCAGCCAGAGAAAGTACTGATCTGATGGAAGTGTATCTGGCTACAGGTGCAAAAGTTTCTTCATAATATATTTCTTCTTTGTGGGAGAAGCCACGAGCCACAAATATTGCTTTATATTTTTCTATGCTACCGTCTGCAACGTGGTTGACCTTGTAGATCCATTTTGAAGTTACAATAGAATTCCCTTCTGGCCTTGGGACAACATCCCAAACGTCATTCTTCATGATCAATTGATACTCTTTGATCATAGAATCCTTCCATTCTTTCCTTTTTGTTGCTTCTTTATATTTGGAAGGTTATTTATCGATGAAACCACATAATAAGGCTACATACCCTGAGCAGGATCTAGTCCTCTTTCTTTCTCTATGATTCTCTTATGGAGCCCCATATCTTTCTGCACCTTGGATAGCTTCGCGTACCCAAGCAGGTTTCCTCTTATGACGATTCTTCTCCTGAGGTGGATCTACATGTTCTTGAGATTCTTCTCCTGAGGTGGATCTACATGTTCTTGAGATTCTTCTAATTCTTTATCTTCTACTTGAATTTCTTCATTCATGGTTGTGTCATGAATTCTGGGTGCTTATATTACTTCAGGTTCTTCAGCATGCCTCTTTCTGGATTTGTTGTAAGCCGAGTCTTCGTCAAATGTTACATCCCTACTAATGTTGATCTTCTTGAATCCTAGGAAGTATATTCTGTAAGTCTTTGAGCTTTCAGAGTATCCCACAAGTATACCCTTCTTTCCTGAAGGATCTAACTTTGTCCTCTTTTCTTTTGGAATGTGTATGTACACTACACAACTGAATATTCTTAGATGGATGACTTCTAGTTTCTTCCCATAAAAGACTTCTTCGGGTGTCGTGTTCTTGATTACTCTGTGTGGGGTATGGTTTTGTACATACACCACTATTTTGGCAGCTTCTTCCCATAGATGCATGGGAACGTCTTAATCACGAAGCATAGCCCTTGCAACTTCCATGATCGTTCTATTCTTCCTTTCTGCAACTCCATTCTATTGTGGATTATATGGAGTGGTTAACTCCCTTTTAATCCCTGAATCTTTGCATAACTCTTTGAATTCATTTGATGTGAATTCTCCGCCATTATTTGATTGAAAAATCTTGATCTTCTTTTCAGTGTGGTTCTCAATCAAGGCTTTGAATTCCTTGAAATTGCTGAATACTTCATCTTTGTTCTTCATGAAGTAAATCCATGTCTTCCTAGAAAAAGCATCAGTAAAAGAAACATAGTATACATACCCTCTTAATGAACTTGATGACATTGGACCGCATATATCAGAGTGAATTATTTTCAAGATTCCTTTTTCCTTGCTCTCGCTACTTGGAAATGTCTTCTTTGTGTTCTTTCCTTTTGCACATCCTTTCCAGACTCCATCATGTTTTGCCTGAATTTATGGAAGACCTTCAACAACTTTACTTGCAAGCCTTCTATTTTAAAGTTCATTTGGATCTACTGTGTCATGAACCAAAGCTTGTTCTGAATGGCTCTTCAATTTGTATAGGCCTCCCTCTTGTTCCCCAATTACTATTGCATCCTCAAAAGTATTTCCCTTTGGCCACATGAGGTCTTGGCCATATACAAATGAAAACCTCAAGCCTTTTTCATCTAATGTAGAAATGGAGAGGAGGTTCTTCTTAAGTCCAAGTACAAAAAATACATCCTTCATCTTCATAGACTTTCCAGAGTCTAGCTTATAGGAGGATTCCCCACTACGTTTTATTGGATACTAGTAGTCATCTCTGAGTTTCACCTTGTGGGGTGGTTCATGTTCTAATAGTCTTACAAAAGACTCTTTGAATCATGTCATATGTTTGGAAGCCCCACTATCTATAAACTAATCATTGCTTCCATGTGTGATGTTTCCCGTGAGAGTGGAAATCAAAAGATATTCTTCATTACTTGAAGAATCATCACTTTCTTGTTTTTTTGTCTTTGTGGAAGGTTCATCATCTTCTTCAGCATGAGCATGATGTCTTCTCTTATTGTTTTTCTTCTTGTGACATTTTCTTTTGTTTCTAGGACAATCTTTGGCATAGTGTCCTATTTCATCAGAAGTATAACATCTGAGTTGAGTTTTCTTGGAGGAAAAGTGCTAACCTTTAGAACAATGATGATGGTCCCTTCTATTTTTCTTGGATTGAACTATGAGAGATTGATCTTCACTTCCCATATTTTATTCTTGAGCTGCTATCTGAGCTTCTTCTTGTGAGCATTCTTCCCATAGTCTGCTGAACTTGACTAACTTCTTTCTGGCACAGATCCCTTGAATGAAAGAGTCCCATGTCCTAGGGAGACCATTCAAGGTGGTCATTACAATCTCTGCATTCTCTACTTCTGCATCCACTGCTTCAAGTTTTTCTTTGATTTGAGAGACCCTTGTGAAGTAATACTGTATGGTATCCACATTCTGAATCTTCACGTTCTTCAACTAGTTCCTCAAAGTCATCTTCTGGTTTATGTTCTTCCCTTCAAACAGTTTGGTTAGGGCATCAAACATACTTTTAGGTGTCTTTAGGGAGGAAAACTATGGTATGAGGTGATCCTTAATTGAATCACAAATAATCCTTTTAGCCATAACCAACTTCTTCTTTTGTAAGGTCTTAGGCTTATCTCCCTCTGGAACTGGAACCTCCTCATTGATGTAGGAGTCCAACTCATTTTCTTCCAGGACCAGGGAGATCTTATACTTCCAAGCTCAGAAGTTATCAACTCCCTCAAGATTTTCATCAAGATTGTTATGGTGAGACTTATGAACTGAGAACCTCAAATGGAAATACAACATATTTTAGATCTTACCAGCTCAAGATGTCGAAATTGGATCTGAAGTTGAATTTCTGCAGTGTTGGTTCAAGAGCAGATTAGGGTTTGAATTTCCCAAGGTTCTGTCCAACCAAATGATTTGATCTTGATCTCTAAACTTAGATTTTGAGGAGAATATCAATCCATGAATGGGCTCACTCAAAAATTCCACTTCTGTGGAAATCCCTAATTTCCGTCACCAGTGTCTGGTCAAAAACTGAAAATGCTTAGAATCAGATTCTCCTTTGATAGAAAGATGTGTGCTAGGGAGGAGAGTCATTCCAACCTTCTTTTGCTAAAAATCTGTGGAGAGAGATCCAAAAAGTAGGAATCCCTATTTTTCACAGCTGCACAGTGTCTTCTTCTCAGGTTAGCTCTGATACCATGTTAGAATTTTATCATTCAAGCTAGCATTATGTTAGCATATTTAACTAAGAGAATAACAAGTACAACAATCAAACACAAGAGACAATAAACACAATGTTTTTCCTTGGGAAAACCATAAATGGAGAAAACCCCACAACTTCCTTAGAGATCGAATCAACACCAAAAATAAAACCCCAAAATTGTAAGATGATCTCTTAACAATAGTAGTCTCTTTCTTTCTATCCCCAACAACTTCTTCTCCCTCAGCTATGCACTAGAATCGAGTGTGAGTGAGTGTGTGATAAATAGAGAGGCTCTGTCTCTATTTATACTAATTCCTGATTTGACAATAACTCACTAGGGATGACTTCACTAGGAGATTCTATTAACCCTAGGGCCCCGAAACTGCGGGGACTTTAACCCTTGATCAATAGGAGGGTTACCCATAATGACTTGACATGACCTGTTTACATTATAGAAACTCCTGATCAGAACATTGGGGCATGACATGACTCAATTACATTACAAACACATCCCAGAATAAACATCGGGGTACAATACATAAGATATACAAGTGAATGCATTCTGAAGTTACAATTACATCAACAATTTAGTACATAGGTTTAGAGATTAGTTTTTAATTCCAAGGGTTTAATACCATAGTATTTAGGTGTTTAGGCTTAAGCACTATGGCATAGAAAGTATGCCATGTAAACCTCTTGAATTATCAAATCCAAAGCTCTTATCTCAAACCAATAAATAACCTGCCAATAAAAGAACATAGGAAATGTTAAAAGGAATTTATAGTAAGAATATACATAGCACGAAAATATATTAGTGACATCTAAAAATGAAAAATTTAAGACCATAATCAAGAATAATCAATGTACAGGAAATTTAGTCGTAATGCATAAATTGACGATAACGACACTTACCAAGTTTGAAAAAAAACAATTCGATAGGCTGCGAATAACTAGCAGTAGGTTATCAACAACCAAGGCTGTCAACACACTATACATCTAATCCCATCGCAAATAATGAACTGCGTAAACAAAAGAGAAAAGTTCCTTACTTCAATTGAGCTAAGTAATCGTGCGTAACCAAGAAATACCTTACCTCTCAGATCATCAAGGGAGAACTAGTCCCGCCACTCCACCACTTTATTCCCATCAACAAAGTTAAGTTAGTTATACTTAATAAACAGAGTACACATGTGCATAAGTAAATCAATGAAATATACAATTCACTAACTCACTGATAGTAATAACTAAGATGTATAATTAGTTTAAATAACAGAATTAAGACATAAGAAGTAAACGAACTAATACTCATTGAATGGATAAGAGATTAAGAAGACAGTATGAGCAGTTTCTGAAGAGATCAAAAGTTAAGTAGCACATGTAATTCCATGAGAGTAATAATGATCCTCTTTTGGTAGTTTTCTACTAGCCTAAAAAAAAAATTATCTTCAATTTTTGGGGCCATTACAATATGTACAAATGATGAAACTTCAAATAATATTGTAGAGACTTTAGTTTATGAAAAAAAAAATTATAAAGACTTTGGAGTAGATGGTGAGAAAACAAGCTTAAATGATGAAACTTTTAATACGATAGTAGAAAATTTAGTTTTGGAAAAAAAGGATGGAAACATTTTGGAGTAGATGGTGAGGAAACAAGTTTAAAACTAATATAGATCTATTTTAAATCTAAATTTCTTAAGTTTCTTTTAAATGTAGATCTTAGAAGTCTCATGAGGGATTAAATATGGAGGTGTGAACATGAGGAGGATAGTGAGAAAAAAAAAATTAAGATCAACATAGATCTATCTCATCTATAATTTTTAAAATTTCAATATATTCTTGCTAAAAATGTGTTTTCTCCCAAGCTATGCGATGACTCTTGATACTATATAGATTGAGAATTGAGTCTGATCTATCATCACAAAACTATAAATTTCCAAAATAAAAAAATTTAAATACTCGTTTACCTAAGTGAATACTGTAACATGTATAATTGGTCGCAACATAAACAATTTGTCGTTATTTGTATAATAATTGACTCTTACTTGAATTGAATAGGTATTAATTTATACGGAATTTATCTATAGGTATTGATGACACTAATGCCACACCAATGGTTAGTTTATTACTTCTTTTTATATTTATTTTACCAAATGGTTTTTCTAGGGCTTGGTAATACTAAAGGATAAGGTTCCTCCGTAGCAGTTAGGCCCTCGCTCTAGAAGCTAAACATGGTTCCAAAATGATAGCAAGAGTTTAAATAAAAAGGGGGACTCACACAATGTTCAATGAAGAATAGGGTTGGGGACTAGGGTGTTAAAGACCATAGTCTTGATCCCACTTACATTGGTATAATAAACTTTGAGGTTAATATACTATAGTCTTTAACCATGCATTACCGATAGATACAAGGATTATGACACGCTTGTACTGAATTTGACCTTTGGCAATAAGTTTGTCTTGGCTGCGAGTTGGCAGTGCAGCCAGGAAGTTAATAGCAAGCTTAAAAGCATGTGAGATGGATCTTGGCCCTCTATCTGTCGAAATATTTTGAAAGGGTTTTTTATAGGGTTTAATGCAATTTTGTTGTGTCTCTATTTTTCCATTTTGCATTTGTCTTTTCATCTGCAACCTATTGCTAGAATGAGCTCGACCCTTTCCTCGATGTGTTGTGTAATCTACTCAAACCACTTCACGATTGGTTTAACAAATCTTCTTGCTTATTTCTGCAGTATCCATTGAGGGTTTCAATGGATTTAATGGACACCAAAGGACTCACCCGTATTGGTTTGCTGTGGAGAAGAACAAGAAGATCAATTGTGAGCCAAGGTTTCAATGCCTTAACCTAGGTATGCAAAAAATCTTAGTTTAGTTACAAAAAATTTAAGAAATAATTAGTTTTTCAGACTTAAGGGAATAAGAGACAATTGAATTTTGGTTTTTGATTGAAAATGCAAGAAGAGGAGTGACAAGGGCATCAAGGAGGAGCTGACTCCTGGCCCTCTTTGCATTCAAATAAGGTAAGGTTTTTAAATTATGTTTATCATCATTCTTTTTACAGTTTTCAATGACTACAACAAAGGTTTTAATTTCAATGTGGGTAATTCAGAGTATAAGAGGTTGGTAAGAGTGGAGACAGGGGAAACTCCTCTCCGACCTGTTACATTAAAATACGAATGTGAGTATAAACCTTACTCTATTTAAAGTTTATCCAAACCAAAAATTTCTTATTAAGTACTAAAATTACAAAGTTGTTTGTTATTGCATGTAACCCTCCAGCATGGATGCGTTCGGTCTGTGACAACAGTCCACCATCAGTTAAAATGGTAAGGGTTTAGTAGTTACATTGCAGTGGTTCTTCACTGGGTTTGTGGAATGTATAGGAAAAGGGATTTCACTACTCTTATGAAGTTAAGCTAGACTATGTAATTTTAATTTCTTAAGGGTCTACGATGGTTTGCATCAAAAGCTACATAGCCTCTCTTTTAAAGAATTGTTGTAAAATTATTTGCAGATGTTGTGGTTTTTATTAGACGATGGATGCTATCTTAATGGACTGACAAGCACTTAGGGTTATGTGGGAATAGAGTCGAGCACTCATGCCACTTTTTGATATTTGAACATTTTAATAAGACCCCTTGGGTCTATACTAGATTATAGTTAGAGTCTCTCTATTTAAAGTGTTGAGATTGTATGTATCGTAATTTTATTAACACGATGGATGCCATAGTTTAATGGTCTTACTGCCATGCAATAGTTGTTGAATGGTTTTTATGTTTCTGAAATAAATAAATATCTGTGTGATTCGATATCATGGAGACAACTCGTTTTAAATAGAGTTAAAAGTATCTAGGTTTAGATACCCAGGAACAGAGACTGTTTGTTTGTATTTAAAGAGTATTAATTTTTCTTTACTTATATCTTGCTAGATCTGATGCTGTAATTATTTGTTAGATATGTGAGCGGTGGGGAAATATTGATAACGAGTTTAGAACTCGATTTTGATATTAATGATTTTCCATCTAAATTCAATCTTAAAGCGTTTTACCGATTGATTTAATAATCATATATAGGTTTATGTTTTTTATTGTATTAATGCAGATCTCGATCTACATTTGGATGGTTTTGGGATATATGAGATGTTTTTCTTTTGATTTTTACTATACACTACTTAGGGTATTTTTGGAACTTATGGAATTGTTTCTTTGAATATAAGAAGCCTCTCGGCTCTTACTCTGTTTTAAAAGAATCAATTAGAACTCTTTTGTTTATTGTTTAAATATTGGAATTTGTCTTTTTGTAAATATGTCATTCCAACATAATAGATCTAGGGAACCGACCACAGCCATAGTATCTGTGGTAGTATGACTCTAGTTTGAAATAACATTTGAAATTGATATGTTTTAAAAGGAAAAGGTCAGAATCTAACTCTGTAGGAATCCATTGACTTCTAAGAAAAATGGTTAGTTGAAAAAAATCCATTTAATTACTATAGTAGAACATAAGCAAGCATAAATTGGAAAATTTAATGAGACCTATGATAGTTATTTGTTTATATTTCCTAATTACGCTAACATTACAACCATAATTATACAAATATTTGATTTGGGTATGGAATCCCAAACATAGATTTCTTATAATATATTAAGATCATAAATCTACGACTCCTAGTTAAGATTAGTCTACATTACATAATAACATAAAAGAGGAAAGATAATATGAACAAATGTATAGTACTAGTATTGTAAAAATGTAAATATGATTCATAATTAAGTTGAAATTTTACTTTAGACAAGTCTAGAACAGATAATAGGTAGAATAGGGAACCTAGCACCACTGTTGGGAAAACAAAATGGAAATAGCTGTTACATCCAACCAACTCCTAGAGAAATCAAGTCTCACTTGATCCAAAACTCCTGAGCCTATTTACTATGTGGAAATTGAACCCAAGTGATAAAACAATTGCACTCACAAAATTGCTAATCAAACATGCAAATTTACACACAAAGGAGACTGAAATTGGAGCATAACACTAATTTTTATTGAATAAGTGTACAATATCCAACCTTATGAAGTCATAGGCTGCTGCATTATATAATTACATGAGATATTCAAATGCATAAGGATGCGATTTGAAATATTCAAAAAGTAGGCTCACTAAATCTAGTCAAATCCCCCATAGGTGCATAAAGCAGTTTCCAAATGTACTTAGAGGCTCACGAATTGGAAAAGTCAAGTAGGCAAGCTAATAAGTGATGGAAAGAAAAATCATACATGCTTTTATTAGGATAAAATAATGGAGGATGATGAGGGAAAAAAACAAGTCAACTACACCTAGTCTTACTTTCCCTTTTTCCATAAATCTCAATAAAGTAGGCAACTTAGCAGAAAAAGTAGATATGCGCTAGGGAGGATATGGAATAAAGAAGATATGCTAAATATGGATTACATGAGGTTTCCCAAGTGCTCCATCACTCAGTTTTAGCAATTTTGACTTCTATGGCATGTGGAAGAAAACTTGCATAGAGTGGAATATTGGAAACTAGGGAAATAAGACAAAAATAGATTAATTAATGTCTAAGGTAGGTAACTATGGGTTGATTATTATAACACCCCCCCTTAATCCTAAATTTATGATTGAATATCAGAAAACTATAGGGCCTAGAAACAAGGCTTAGTCACCCTTTACATACTCCATGTCCATTTAACCAAGAAAAGAGGCAAAAACCCAGTGGGAAAATCCTCCCTTAAACATGGACAGTAAAACAAAATTTGAAAATCCTGTCATCAATCATGCTTCACACAATGATAAACAATAACCAATAGTGATTTGATATTGCTGAATGTCTTCTCACAAAAAACTTTGGTGAATATGTCTACTACTTGTTCTGAAGATGCATAGAAGAGTAGGTGAATGGTGCCATCATGTCCAAGCTGTCTCATGTAGTGCATATGGATCTCAATGTGTGTAGTTCTCTGTCTCTGAACTGGATCATTGTAGATTTGAATGGTGCACTGATTATCACAATAAATAATAGTTGAAAACTCTGATTCGAAGCCACACTCACCAATTATCCCCTACAACCATAAACATTGAGTTGTTGCATTTACAACTCCTCTGTACTCTGCTTCTGTAGATGAGAGTGCTATGGCACTCTGTTTCTTGCTTAACCATTGGATTGCTCCTTTAGCAAGCATAAACACATATCTTGATGTTGAATTTCGATCTGTGTTGTCACCTGCCCAATCACTGTCAGTAAACCCAATCAAATCAATCTCAGATTTAGCTTTGTAGAAGATCCCATGAGTTCTTGTTCCCTGAACAAAGTTAAGGATCCTTTTGGTTGCTCTCCAATGGATATCATGAGGATGATCCATGTATCTTGAAGCCACACTTACTGCATAATAAATATCAGGTTGAATCTATGTAAAATACAGGAAACACCCAATCAACTGCATATACAGTGTATTATTTACCATAGTAGAAGAACCTGCTTTTTCAAGATTAACTCCTGAAAGGAAGGGAGTCTTGCTTGGATTGCAATATTTCATGTTGAACTTTCTCAAAAAATATAAATCATACTTGGACTTATGTACTTCTATTCCATGTTGGAATTGAGCAATTTCGAGACCCAAGAATTGGCTCAACAACCCCAAATCAGTCATAGAAAATGCATGGTTCATTGCATCGTTCAAGGAGGAAATTTATTTCTTTGAACTTCCTGCAATCAGAAGGTCATCCACATACCATACAATAATCATCAAAGAACCATGAATCAGATTCAAATAAACATTAGGATCATAGTTTCATTGAACAAAACTCAATGACAGCAGAAAACCATCAATCTTGGCATACCAAGCTTTGGGAGCTTGCTTGAGCCCACACAATGATTTCTTTAACCTGCACACAAAAGATGGATTAGAAAAAAACCCTTGAGGTTGCTGCATTTAAATATCTTCAGTAAGATATCCATTCAGGAAAGAACACTTCACATCCATTTGATGTACCTCCCACTACTTCGAAGCTGCAATGGCTAAGGCTAGCCTGAGGGAGTCCATCTTTGCAACTGGTGCAAAGGTTTCATTGTAGTCAATACCATGTACCTATGAGTATCCATTGGATACCAATATTTCCTTATATTTAAAAGGTGAACCATCAGCATCAAAATTAGTTTTGAAAACCCACTTACATTGAACTAGCTTCCTCCCTCGGGGAAGATCAACCAGTTCCCAACTGTTGTTCTTCTGGAGTAAGCTAAATTCTTCTTTCATGGATCATGTGCTGCATATTTATATGTATATGGGTTTTATTCAACCATTAGATAGAAATTATCTGCAAACAAAAGGTCTTTCATACACAGGGCACTCTTGAACTGAGGTCTAGTCCTCTTAGGATAACTAGGATTTATAGCTAGTTCCCTAGCTTCATGAATGGTATTTGCTACCCATTTTGGTCTTGTAGGACTATCAGGATCTGAAATTAAATCATCATTATCATACATATCAGAATCAGCAACCTAATTTGTCTCTTCACTTACATTCAATGGTTCTGGTGGTGAAGAAGACTCTCCGACTTCAACTACTGCTAAAGGATCTTCTTAGAACTGAACACTCCTTTCAATGAAGGCTTTGTTTGTGATAAAATTGATCAGCTTGTACCCTTTTGAATCTTCAGAGTACCCAACAAATAGACATTCTTGGCTTTGGGGATGCAAAGGCTTCCTCTTTTCTGTTGGAATTCTAGCCCAAGCCTTTGAGCCAAAAATCCTGAAATGGGTCACATCTGGCTTGTGCCCACTTCAAGATTTGAAATGAGTCATACCATCAAGATGTTTATGAGGAACCCTATTTTGGATATAGGATTCACAGTTTATATCCTTATCCCAAAACTTTGGTGGCAAAGTCTTAGCCTCCATTATATAGGTTGCCATCTCCTTCAGTGATCTGTTCTTTCTCTCAGTAGCACCATTTTGTTGCGGTGTCTAAGGGATTGAATGCTACATCTAAATACCTGCATCTTCACAATATTGAATGAAATTAGACTTGACATACTCACCACCATTTTCAGATCTGAGGATCTTGAGTTTCCTCCTATACTTGTTTTCAACCAAGGACTTAAAGACTTTGAAGAGGCCAAAAACTTCAGACTTATGCTTTAGGAAGTAAACCCAACAATACCTGGAAAATTCATCTATGAATGTCAATGCATACTTGTCTTGACTCATTGACATATGAGGAAATGGACCAGCAACATCACTGTGGATCAACTCAAGAGGTGTAGAGGTTCTCTCATGACTAGCTCTCTCAAATTTATGCTCTGGGTGCTTTCCTAGGATACAACCTTGACAGACTCCCTTGGAAAACTTAATCTTTGGTAAACCTATGACCATTTATTTTTCACTTAGATCAGAAAGATACTTATAGTTAATATGGCCAAATATTTCATTCGAAATATTGCTTTCCTCATTAGCATGAATCAGAAGAGCAGAGGGGTTTGAGTAGGGTAGAAAATTTGAAAACATGTATACCTTCGAAGTGTGATCTACAACTCCTTTTGCAATGAATTTACCATTTGATATATCTATGATCTAAACATCATCAAGGGAGAATATGGCCTTATTTGGAGACCCTATTTGAGTCATCTGATACACTAACAAGAGGTTAGAGGTAAGACCTGGAACATACAATACATTACTGAACTTACCATGGTCAAGATCAATCCTTCCTTAACCCAAATTGTTAGTGAGAGAGTATTCTCCTAGCACTATTGGTGGACCCTTTGACATGTCAAGAGAGGAGAATGCCTCCTTAGTCGAAATCATATGTCTTGAAGCTCCAAAGTCTATGATGAAGCTAGGTGAGCTTGATGTGCCACAACCAAAGCATGTACTCTCTCTCTGTCCTCTAAATTTGATCCTCCTTCCCTATTCTTTGAGCAATCAAGAAGGGAGATCTTATTCCTCTCCAGGAGTTAGGTCAACATGTCAATTTGCTTCTTCGGGCAGGAGCTTTCAAGATGATAGGTCTTACTATAGTATGCACACTTGCTCATTTCTCCTTTGTTCTTCTTCTTTCAGAAGTTATTCTTGGAGCCTTGGGGCTCCTCTTGACACTTGTTCTTATCTCTCTTTTGCTCAGGTGGCTTCTTATCTTTCTTCTTGCCTTTTGAATCCACCCTTGAATCTCCAGCAACCAAATCTCGGTCTTTAGATGGTTTGATGGTGCCCATCATCACCACTTTATCTTGTTCTTGTGTGAGGGATTCCATGAACTCTACAAGACTAGGAATCTTCCAATCTTGAGCTTTCAACTTGGTGGCATGGAAGGTTGAAACAAACACTGAATAGTAAGGGCCATGCTTTGAGATTATGGCCAAAACTAGTTGCTCTTCCTTATTTTCAATTCCACACTGTTTTAGTTGCAAAACAAGGGCTTTAAACTTGGAAAAGTAGATTTGCAGGGATTTGAAGTTGCTGGGACTCAAAGAGATCAATTCATTCTTGATTTGATGTCCTCTCATCTCATGTGTCTTACCAAAAATCTCTACAATATTCTCCCACACTTCATTAGGTGATTTAAATCCATCAAGATGGAAAATGAGGTCTCTGGATATGCTCAGACACATAAGGCCATAGGCCTCATCCCTCTTGTTGTGCCATTTAATTTTCTCTACAACTGCATTGGGCTCTGCCTCAATTTCCATGGTGACCCTGTAAAGACCTTTTTCTCTCAATATTATCTCCATCTCTACTTTCCATTCAAATAAATTAAATGGATTCAAGATGATCTTCTGAGATTGATCCATAGCTCTAAACTATGCTCTTCAACAAGTAGAATGTGCTCCTGGTCAAGATGACAAACCTGCAATAGCAATATGGAAGGAGAGAAATCGATATACAAAGGCTCTGATACCATGTGGAAATTGAACCCAAGTGATAGAACAATTGCACTCACAAAATTGCTAATCAAACATGCAAATTTACACACAAAGGAGACTGAAATTGGAGCATAACACTAATCTGTATTGAATAAGTGTACAATATCCAACCTTATGAATTCATAGGCTGCTTCAATATATAATTACATGATATATTCAAATGCATAAAAATTCCATTCGAAATAGTCAAAAGTAGGCTTACTAAATCTAGTCAAATCCCCCATAGGTGCATAAAGCAATTTCCAAATCTACCTAGAGGCTCACGAATTGGAAAATTAAAGTAGGTAAGATAATAAGTGATGGAAATACAACTCATACATTCTTTTATTAGGATAAAATAATGGAGGATGATGAGGGAAAAAAACAAGTCAACTACACCTAGTCTTACTTTTCCTTTTGCCATAAATCTCAATAAAGCAGGCAACTTAGCAGAAAAAATAGATATGTGCTAGCGAGGATATGGAATAAATAATATATGCTAAATATGGATTCCAGGAGGTTTTCCAAGTGCTCCATGACTCATTTTTAGCAAGTTTGACTTCTATGGCATGTGGAAGACAACTTGCATAGAGTGGAATATTGGAAACTAGGCAAATAAGACAAAAATGGATTAATTAATGTCTAAGGTAGGTAATTATGGGTTGATTATTCTAACATATTGAACCAAAAGGACAAAATATAATCAATGTGCCATCTCTTGCATTAACATATTGAACCGTCCACTACTACCCTCCTGCTTGTTAAATGGACATACTATTATATAGTATTTTTTCTAGAACTTGGTCATTTATGAGATTACTTCTATTTAGCACTTAAAAAGGAGTTTTTACCTAATTTTGAGGAGGATTCCTCGTGTATCACTTGAGTTCTCACGCATCAAATTTCACCACTTGTATTTTCCCCTTCGGTTAGAAAACACTCTTTCAGCAACTATTTCAATTCTAATTCCTTTCATCATTTTTCATTAATAAATAAGAATTATCCATTACATCTATTTTGATTCACTTTTCAAAACTATTTAAAAATAAAATTTTCAAAAAGAATAATAGTTTTCTTTAATTTGGTGTTTTGCATACACTTCCCCTTAGAGGATAATACCATCCTCAGTGTTATTATTTTTCCGCCTTTATTCTTCCATTATTTCATCTTGAAATAGGATAGCATATTCCTTCCACATATTACTTTCCAATTCCCAAGTGGATTCTTCCAGAATAAGGTGCTTCCATTGCACCTTGACTTGTTCGATGGTACAGTTCTGGAGTAAAATATCTCTCTTGTCGAGAATACAATTCAGTCCCACCTAAAAATCTCCTTCAAGTTCTGCCTTTATAACATCCCAGTGAATCACATGAGTAGCATCATGAATGTACTTCTTCAAAATGTCAACATGAAAAAACATTATGTAATTTAATCATAGGTGGTAAGGTTAACTGGTATGCTACTAGTCCTACTTTTGCCAAAATTTCAAATGGACCACAATACCTGGGTGTCAATTTTGAATATATTCCTAGTATTAAGGATATGTTCTTGGGGTTTAACTTTATATATACATGTTCTCCTAACTGGAACTCTCAAGGAGTTCTCTTTAAGTCGACATAACTCTTTTTCCTATCTTGGGAAACCTTCAATTTTTTTGGCATCTGTTTCACTATTAGTTCCATATATTTTGACAACTTGTGACCTAACGTTAACCTATCGACGTGATTGCTCCAAGAAATTGGAGTGCTACATTTGCGTCTATACATGATTTCAAAGGGACTCATTCTAGCTGATAATTGAAAATGATTATCGTAATAAAACTCTACTAAGTGCAAGTAATCTTCCCACTTATTAGGATTATCCATTACATACATTATAAGCATGTCTTCCAAAATCAAGTTTACTGTTTATGTTTTCCCATTCGTTTGAGGATGATACATAGCGCTGAAATTTAATCGTGTTCCTAGTCCTTTAAACAAGGATTTCCAAAATTCCCTGTAAACTTTACATCTCTTTCTAAGATTATTACCTTAGGTACACTATGTAACCTGCAAATTTATTTCATAAATATATTATCAATGTTAACAACCTTATAATCATATTTTACCTGAATAAAGTGAGCTTCATTACTTAATTTGTCCACTACAACCATGATTGAGTTATGTTGTTTAAAAATTCTAGGTAAACATGTTATGAAATCCATGATGATTATTTCCCAATTCCATTCCAAAATGTGTAAGGGTTGTAGTAACCCTGTTGGATGTTTGTGTTATGCTTTTACATGTTGGAATTCGATGAAGCTTGCTAAATATTCTCCTACCCGTTTTTTCATATTAGGACAAAATAAGTCTTTTCTTATCATAATGATCATTTTCTGGTATCCAGGGTGTCCTGAATACGGGCATTTATGTAATTCATCAATAAAATTTAGTTTAATATATGATAAATTTGGTATATATAGTTTATTTTTATGTATCAGTAACCCTTGTCCATTCAAACTAAGATCTTTTTTATTTGGTTCCTTTCATTTTCTGTAGTGTTTTCTTTTAGGTTTTGATATTCTTTATAAAAATTTCTGCATTTAATATTTTATTTTCTAAATCTCATTCATAGCTACTGCTCGCATACAGTAAGTTCGTGTGAAGACTTAAACCGTCCACAACCATATTATTTTTTCCTTTTTTATGTTTTATTTCGAAGCCATATTCACTTAAAAATGAAAACCACCTAGCTTGTCTAGCATTAAGCTTTTGTTAGTCAAACAAGTACTTTAGGCTTATGTTATCCGACATCAGCAAGAATCTTATTTCTATGAGGTAGAATTGCCACATTTTTAGTGCATGTATTATTGGATCAAGTTCTAAGTCGTGTGAAGTGTAATTCTTCTCATGGTATTTTAACTTTCTAGACTAGTAGGCCATCACATAGTTTTCTTGAGTTAGCACCCCACCCAATCCTTGCTTATAGGCGTCGGTGCATACGAAGAAATCCTTAAAAGGATCAACAATTTTTAAGATAGGGGTTGTGGTTAAGAGGTGTTTTATTTTATTAAAAATTTTGGTGCATTTTTTACTCCAATCAAATTTCTTACCTTTCTTCAGCAATGAAGTTATGGGTTAGGTTATCTCAGAAAATACTTAATCAATTTTCGGTGATAGATAGTAATCCCCATGAACGATATTATGTTAATTACATTCTTAGGAAGTGGTCATTCAGTGATAGATTTAATCTTATTAGGGTCGACTGATATTCCATCTTTAGAGACTACGCGTCCTAGATATTGAATTCTATCTTTAAATAAGCCACACTTTCTCAACATAACAAACAATTGTTGTTCTCTTAACACTTGTAAAATTATTCTTAGGTTTTCTTAGTGTTCCTATTTATTCTTTGAGTAAATCCATATGTCATCAATGAAGAAAACTAAGAATTTGTCTAAGTAGTTACTCATAATACTCTTCATTAAGCAGATAAAAACTACAGGTACATTTGTTAACCCAAACAAAATTACGACGAAGTCGTAATGACCATACCGGGCTCTAAAAGTAGTTTTAAAGATATATTCATCCTTGATTCGTACTTGATAGTATCTGGATCTTAAATCTATTTTGGAGAATATTGTTTCCACTCAGAACTGATCGAATAGATCATATAATGACCCAAAATTTCGTAAAAAAATAAAAAAATTTAAAGTGACATAAAATGTCTTAAATTGCAGTTTAGTAACTACTAGCGGTTAGTGGAAAATGAAACAATTTAACAAAATTTAAGGGTTAGTTTCAAATAACAGAAAAAATAATACAGCTTTAATTTTCATGTGATAGAAAGAGGACTTGCATTTAGTTGCTGCTAGCTATACTGATGATTTACTTTTGTCAAGTAGGTGAGAAACCTTGTTTGAAATCCGGGCTTACTTAGCGTTTTTCTAACTCAAATGGACTGTTGGTTCTTACAGGTTCAGCAGGTAAGCGTAAGATCATGTAGGTGTTTAATTTAAATTATGTCAAGAAATTACTTCCCTAGCATGTTAAGATGCTAGTATATAAATCAATTATTAAGCTGCAAGTCTCCGAAGAGGTAAAGTAAATTTCCTTCGTTGTTTAGATTCTATGACAGTATTTATATCTAAAGCTATATTGACCTTTTATCCTACCATAATCAATGCCTTTAAAGAGTAAGTTCTTCCAAGGTTTTCTTCATTCATAAAATGATTATATATTATAAATTATAGCACATAGTCAACTATAGATTCCCATAGTGAGCATAGAGCTCATGGTCTTGGTACATAACCACTTCGACTATTTTGTGATCTTACTGCTATTTTTACTTTTAATTCTCAAGTGTGCTGCTCTTTAAGTATGAACATATTATTTTATTTTCGAAAGTAAAGTTTACAATGAGTGATTGGATTCTTATGAGAAACTCTTTCAATAAGGTTAGCCTTGAGTCTTGTTGAAGACTCCCTCATTTATTAGCAACAAGTTTTTATGTGGAGAAGTTTAAGGCTTTTCCAGTTTATAAAATAAATCGTAAATAACATCATATCTATACTCTATTTTTCCTTTAGTAGTCCTGAAACAGTACCAAACATGTTTGATTTGTTTGCAATTATGAATATATTCTCGAAACAGCTAGTAGACAAGCTGTGTACATAGTATTGAGTTTATAACCATGATACCATTATTATTCCAAGGTTAAAATATTATGTTGATTTATAATTTAACAATATTAAGCTATAACCATCACCCTAACTTATAACCTAAGGTAGTTTTTTTAAATCTAGCTAACAACTACTATAATGTAGTCGAATTGATAGCAACAAACCTTATAAGTTTTGAATCCATCACTATACTAGTTTCCATGGTATATGTTATCAATGGAAAATTTGACATTATAAGCAATCATATGAACTATTATAATATAGTTGATAGCATGATTTTTATTATTGGCAATGATAAGTTTAAAATCGAATGTTCAGCACTGACATTAGAATTCGACCCACACTAGCGAAGATTTTTGGAAGGGCACATGGAAAAGCCTTCTCCATATGTTTGTTTACTTAAAACATTGTAACCCTACTCCTTTGTATTTTGGTCCGATGGTTTTTCCTTCCTACAAGCTGCGTTGTGAGTCTTTGCAGCCATGAGAGGTCTGCAACTTCCTTATTCGTTGACATTGTAGTCTGCATTACTTTGAAAACTCATTTTTGGTATCATAGTTTGTGTTTTGGTTTCTCTTGTGAGTAAGGAAAACATTGTGGGAGTGGTTAAAAGCTTCTTCAAGTGGCTCGAATCTTGTAAATGATATTACCCTTGTGACTGCTCCTTCCTTCCTTTGGCATCGTGAAACTTGAGACTATCTCTCTACTGTCTCTGTTACAGAGTTAGCTCAAGGGTTTTTCTTTCTTCTTGGTTGGTGCATTTGAGCTGACTGGCCATTTCTTCTCGGCTTCGATTCTTCTTGTTCACAGGTATACATTTTACCCTACTTGAATTCCTCTTATCAAATGATTTACAAAGTTAGGGTTTTAAAAAATTATGAACAGGGTTTAAATATTGTTTGAATTTATGTTCTTGCAGGCTCCCGTTATCATCTCCAAGAAATGAGTGGAATGTAATCTCGAGAAACAGTTAACTTCATGGGCGTCCAACTGGTAAGCCTCGGTCTCGTCATGGTTTCTCCCTGCTTGCAGTTTGGGTTGCTGGATGAAGGTTCCTGGGGTTAGATATAAGGATTTGGTTCTCTGTTGGTTATGATTTTTAGTTTGTTGATTATTACCCATGTTTTATTTGAAAACCCTTGCGATAATTCGCTAGGTAACACAGGCTCTTGAAGGCGTGATGTATAAGTGGTTTTTGGTTATGCAGTTTCATCCTTATGGCTTAAGTGATGTAAATGCTTTTGGTTAATATCTATAAATAGCTTCCTCTAGAGCTCAGAGATGCTGAGTGACCTATGTCTTATGTTGCTTCAGTTTTCCTTTTTACATTTGAACTTAAAGAAAAGAATACTGTGGAACAGTCGAGTTATATAATGAACTGGGTTTTACTTCTCCTATCAGTAATGTATCTTATTTACAGTTTAATATAAAATACTTTTGCATATTTGGTTTTTACTAGCCACGCTTGGGCTTCGACCCTTCGACTGTATAGGCTATAAGCCTACCTTTGATTATGGATTTATATATATATACGAATAGTTAACTATTATTGGTTTATTTTGTTCATGATTTACATATGTATTGTATTTATTAATACCATGTATTGTAATCAATTTTAAAGCATTTTTTACGAGATATTGTTTAATTTATAGAACTCGGCTTTTTAAGGGTTGAAAAGAATTGTTGTAAAACCCTACAGTTTATGAAATCCTTGTTTCTACTTATAGAATTCTTGAATCTATTTTTAAAAATAGAATAAATAATGATGAAATGACTGACAGTTATAAGTTTGATACTAGCTCTGTAAAAATAAGAAATCCTAAAATAATTTTTAAATTTTTTGCTTCTAGGTTTTAGTTAAGAGAAAACTTATGGTTTTAGTGAAGACTACTCGAAAACTAGGATACTGTTAACTTTCAGTAACTTTTGTAATATAAAAAGGATTGTAAAAAAATTATTTGGTCTTGGATAAAGACACACACTGGTCTGGAATGTTAATGTTTATAACCTATTTTACAATTTCCTTTTCACATCGTTTTTAGATGTTAATTTACTTACTTTACTTATGTTAACTATAACTTCTATTTATCAACATACTAATACTGGAATAATATGTATTTTTCTCTTTCATACCTATTTTTCTATTTAGTTAGCTAAAGTAAATAAAGTAGACAATACAGAGCATTATTATTTAGTGTAATTCATAAACAATGAAGTAAAATCTATCTACTGTTTACATTCAAATAAAAGAATCATATCTACTATTTTCATTCCAATAAAATAATCATTTCATTCACCTAAGCAATCCAATTGTGCTAGAGTACCAAGTTCAGGTGTGGAAAAACACAGCTTGGAAATTTTAATTCTATCTGTTTCACTTTTTATTTCTCCTATAATCTATAATTTTACTAGATTCAACATTACTCAGTTAGTTTTCATTCATAAACCCTAAAATACTAACATGTCCGTAGAAGATAAACTAATAAATATTTAACTGAAGACAATAAAAGAAATTAGAACCTATTGAGAACAATACAACAACATATTAAGGAGGTTGTTCCTCCCAACCAAACTCTTGGCGAGCGCTCAGACAATGCTTCCTCAGGACCCCCGAGCTTGTTCCTGGTCTTCTTGGCTGAGAACTGGGTGGAGAATGCAACTGTAAGACCTCTATCACCTGACTGGTCCAATTACCTTAGTAATAGAAATATTCTCTCAGTAGTATGAACCTCATCTTAGAATTTTCAATTAGTTCAATCTCAGTAGTTAACCCATCAAACACACTCCAAACTCCCCTCCATTGAATTTCTCTTGAGTAAATTCATTCACCCTGAATGATCACCTCTCTAGAATGAGCAGGCTCAGCTCTCTTCAATGCGAAATTTTATAGATATGCCTATGTCTTCTAGGTTAATTTTCAATAAATGAGCCACCTACTCTGATTCCACTTTCTTGGGGAATCATGACAACAAATATAGGGAAGTTGCCACGTGCAACAGTTGGAAGTGGTTTGAGGATGATGCCACTTGTCATTTTTCTCTCCACCTAGTCTCCTCCACTAATTAACCATTAAACACTTTATTAATAGCTTCCCTAAGCTATTGTCTCCTCATTTATTTATTTATAAATAAAATATTCTGAATTTACATTAAATATTCTTGACCCCACTGGGTCATCAATTACAACNAATTTGTTTTTGCAAATTGGGGCATGTGATAGATCATCTATCTGAGGTAAAGGATATGAATTTTTAATAGCCATATTATTTAATTGTTAATAATCTATGCATAATCTTAAAGTTCCATCTTTTTTCTTTACGAATACGACTGGTGCTCCCCAATGGGAAACACTAGTTCAAATGTACTTTTTATCAAGTACTTCTTCCAATTGTGATTTAAGTTCACTAAGTTATATTTTATTCATTTGATACAGAGATTTTCATATTGGTATTGCTCCTAGTACCAGATCAATCATAAATTCTATGTCCCTTTTTAGAGGTAGTCCAGGAAATTCTTCCAGAAAGATGTCTTTAAAATATTTTAAGATCAGTATATCCTCTATTTTAAGTTGGTTATCTATATCCTTGCCATCCATTACATAGATTGCAAAAACCTTGCATCGCTTACATACATATATTTTCATCTACAAGGAAGATATTTCTTTGATGGCATCCTTTATGGGAATTCCCTTTACATTAACTGTATTGCCATTATCATCCATCCATGTAAAAAAAATTTGATAGCTGTTTAACACAACCTTGTGTTTTTCTAACAAGTCCATTCCTATTAGCAAATCAAAAGAACCTAATGGTAATATATTTAGATCAACATGTGTATTCAACTCATTTGTCATAATTTCATAGTTTTTCACATAATTAGTGACCTTAGTTGGTACCTATGGCTAGTTTTACAAGGCACGATTTTTCAAATTTATCTTTTGATAATTTACTCAATTCTACAATCCTAGGTGATACATAACTTAAAATTGCACCTAGATCAATTAGTATAGAAATGGATTGACCTTCTATTGTACCTTATATTTCAACCATTGAAGTTAGATGGTCAGTTTGTTGATTCTCCAATGCAGCATTGATTCCGGGCATGCTCCTCGCCATATCCCCTACTGTAGCAACTTCTTGAATTGAGTAAACGTTATTAATATATTTATTTCTTGTGGAACAATATTTAAAGTAATGTGGCTCTCCACATTCCCAACATTTTAGTGGTTCCCTTTCTGCAATTTTTTTATTAAAGGTTATGGGTGGTTCTCTTTCATTTCCCATAGGGTTTTGTGGCTTAAATAATTTATAGTTATTTCCTTGATACCCTCTATAGTTATTCCTAGTATTTTTGTAAAACTTAGTATTCTTATTTCTTTGATAAAATCTGTCATGTCTCTTAGTTTTTCAATTAGGTAGATTTTCTCTTTTATTCTTATTCGGATTATAACAGAAGTTTACTTTTATATTCGACTCTTTCAGCATTTTTGGAATGTCGTACTCAATTCTGTCTTTAAAGATAAGAAGCAAGCAACTGAGAAAGCACTGTATTTTTTTCCATCTATTATATAAGGAACATAACGAAGTAAACTTAGGAATTTACAACAGAGTTATTTCATGGTCATAAAACCTAACCTTAATTCTTTAAATTCTTTATATTTTTCTTCGTAGTACTGTTCTGATATTTAATTTTGTTTAAAGTGTTTCTTGAAGGTTTTCCATGTTAGGTAGCGTTATTTTAGACATTTTACTTTTTTTTGGTATCTTTCCACCAAATATCTACTTTTTTTGTTAAGTTATAGATGGTCATTTTCGCTATTAATTCATCAGAATAGTTAAAAATATGAAATATTTCTTCATTCCAAATAAACAATCTTCTTCCTCTTCCCCTTTCTCGATCTCTCTGTGAAAAATAGGGGTTTTTTTTCATTGAATTCTCCATAAATTTATTCATAAGGATTATATTTCTTTTTCTTTTGATTACTGTCACTAATTTCACTAGAATCCTAATGTTTTTCTTTATTGTGCTTGGATGATTCCTCACTTGAAGATTCAATCTTATGTTCGGAAAATTCTAGCCTCCTTCCCTTATGTTTCTAAGGTGCAGTTATTTCCATGTTAAGTTCGTGTTCTTTATCTTTCTCTCTTTCATTAATATGTAGTTTAGATAGTAGAATGTTATTTAACTCCTACTATGCTTTCAAAATATGTTCATTATTTTCTTTAACACTTTTTAATTCTTCTCTTAATTCCTTAATAGTTTGTTTTAACTCAGACGGGTTGTTGTTTCGACTTTCATTAAGATTTACCCAAAGTTCACCCTCCATTAGATTTCCAAATTTCATTGTACACTTGATTTCTAGGATGAGATTCTTCTTCTGCAAACATTTCTATATCTGCCATAATTTCCTCCAAAAAAAACTTATTCTTCTCTTCCTATTCATAAGAGAATCAAACCACAATAGGTTAAAGTTAGTTTTCCAGTTTTATCAGTTTAAGTATTGGGCTTGTTCAACCCAATTATTATAACCATGCTCTGATACCATTCTGTCACAAAACTATAAATTTCCAAAATAAAATATATTCAATATACTATTTTACGCGAGTGAATATTGTAACATGTATAATTGGTCGTAGCATGAACAATTTGTCATTATTTGTATAATAATTGACTCTTACTTGAATTGGACAATTATTACTTGATATTTCATTTAGCTATGGGTATTGACGACCCTAACGACCCTAAGGCAACACCTAAAGGTGATGTTCTTACTTCTTTTTATATTTATTTTACCATATGGTTTTGCTAGGGGTTGGTAAGCCTAAAGGATAAGGTTTTTCCCTAGTAATTACACCATAACTCTAGCAACTAAACATGGGTCCAAAATGCTAGCAAGAGTTTAAATAAAAAGGGGGCTTCATGCAAAATTCGAGGTTAATATAATATAGTATTTAACCATGCATTACCGGGTGTCATCACTTAGAATTTACCGACGGTTGTGAAAGGATAATCCCAAGGTCACCCCAAAACTAATATGTAGGAACAAAGTTGGATTCTTTCTTTCCATAGAGGTATCTCTCTATAGTTAAAATCAAAGGCCATAAATATTTGAAAAGAAATAAAATTTAATAATGATTGTGGCTTAAACTAGTGCTCATTTGGAATGAAGTCATATATGATATAAAATACTAACAATGTTGTTGCAATGGAATTTTAAACAGACGTAAGGTAGGTACTTCTTCAAAGTAGAAAAACTGGTTGTGTCATGATGAAGAGGAATTTAGAAACAGTCCATTAATATGGTAATCTAACAAGAATGAATCCAATATTAACTTTAAAGGAAAATATTTTTGAATACTTGAAAGCAAAGGGTCAGAGCATATTTGTATAAATTCTAACCTAGTATAGACTCATTCAATCATGAAAAAGATGACATACTGGACATATTAACAGGAGACACATTCACATAGAGAAGAGAAAAGTACAGACTACAAAGTAAATAACACAAGAATCTCTGTAAAAATTCCTCCTTAGATATGAAAGTTTATTGATATTTAGAACTCTCTTACAATATTTAGTTTTTCTCATGGGTTCCAACCCCCAATATTTTTCAAAATGTTGCTTAAATACAAAAATTCTCCTTGAGTTGATAACTACTTCTACGCTAAAAATAGGAAAAATAATTGCCCTACTACATTTGTAATTTGCTTCCTAACTAACAAACTGCTTTATAAATTTATTACAAAATTGTTGGAGGAGCCTAAGTCGGTTAGCTGACTACGTCCTTCAGTTGACTAAAGTGTAAACATGTCGAGCTAATAAGCTGCATCGGTTGGTTGAACTAAAAGGCAATTATGTAACTGTTTGTAAATCATATATATGGGTTGTAGAGCTGGATAAAGACTTGGTTAAATTTTATGTATGAACCCACATGTGTTCTTGATTAATATAAGTTTTTATTATTTCTACCATTCCTTGTCTCTTGTCTATATTATTGTTATATGGATATTTATATGTATCATTGGTAACCTTGCAATCTGATTGATTACAACATTGGTTCTGTTTCCACTGGTACATGTATAAGATGAAAATGACTATGACCCAATGATATCAAAGTAGGAGATTAAGGATTGGTGGGAGCGTAAAATAACGAATTACTTGTAAAATTACGCTAGAAGAAACAAGGTGACTATTGCTCAATCAAAGGACAAATTATTCTATGAAACATATGAAACATTTGTGCAGTTCATGCCTCAAACACCGAAGAAGCATCTGGATGAAAAATCTAGCAGGTGAAAAAGAACGTCAGTTATGCCAGAAACTAACAAGAGGAGGCCACACAAATTTTTCGGAGTGGTTCGAGAGAATTGCTGATGAATTATGTGAGGAGAGAGATATCAAATAACGAGTCTATTTTGATAACGTTAAATAGAGATTCTATAATGGCATCACTGAAGAATTCCTTTGCTCGTTGTCGACAATTCTTTTTAGATTCCTGATTGAGAAAGGTGTAGGAAACATTATGGAGCCTTGTCCACTATTGATAACACTAACAAGAAACACAAATTGGGAGGCTAAGAAAAAACAATGGGAGAAATTTTTCCAAGAGAGAGAGTCAGAGTACTTCCTAAACCAATAACCAGTTCCAACCTATATTTCTAAAAATATTCCGGGTCGGCAATGGGGGTTAGTTTGTCATGTTCTGAGTAAAGTAGAGAAATACATAGTTGACCAATGAAGAACAATGAAAAGCTAGACCATAAAGGAAAAAAATAGAATAGTCACACACAAAAGAACTCCATATATAGAGAGAATAGAACGAGAAAAGAGGAGAAAGAGGCGGGAAGAAATTAGAGATCAAGTTGTTGTACTCTAACAAGAAAGAATGATGAATAGAGTGACAGAACTAGAAGGAAATATGCCAGAGTAAGGTCATGACCAACAGGAAGAGGGAACTGATGAAGATGTGTAACCCATGGAGGAATACTTGTGGATAGAGTAGGGTAGAGCTGTCCAAGTAACCATACCTCATAATATAATGCCACATTCCCTGTCAAATATTATTCAGAGTGTCCAAGTGGATGACATTGTTCAAGAAGATATACAACTACGATATGGACAAGTAGGTGTATGGAGTCAACTAGACATTGAAGTAAATAATGTCGACCATATTTTAATTCATCAACTGCAAGAAGGGAATTGGGTAAATATTCAACCCTATTTTTCCAATCATATTTTTCACCTACTTTACTGAGGTCATGGAGGAGAACCCCCCCCCAGCCAATTCCAACTTTAGATAACTCACCAGACCAGTTGGTATCGCTAGTAAGAGTACCCTAGTTTGAACAAAATTTTACTTGGGTATCGACATAAATCAAATTCTAGTCTAAATTGAACCAACTGATACATAAATTATTACCAATAGAACCAAAACTTCTGTCAAGAATAGTTGTGAAAAGATCTCAGTCACTGGAAGTGACCCACCACCACCACAACCACCTCCACTAACTGAAGGAGATGAATATGCTGAAGATATGGAACACATGACCGCTCATATTCCCCTCTGAGGGAGATCAAGACCCTAAATGACATGGGCTCTTATAAGAGTTGATATGGGAGGATAATGCCATTACAAGCAAAGAACGTCAAATGGAACAATTTGTTAGTGCTATTCATATGCAAGCTCTAACTGGGTATATGACCTACACTAGGAAAACACCGAACGCGAGAAAAGGTCAAGTTAAGAAACAATTTATGTCAATCTTTAAAACACCATATGCAAAGCATCTTACAGCTAAAAAGATGAAGACCACAGCTCAGAAGCTGTCTGAAACAGTTTGGGAACATGACAAATATTTAAGGATTTACTGAGCCAATTGGAATATAATATTGTGGAACAATTACTAATTCAGTAGTTTTAGTGTTGGACTACTACGGGAAATTCAAATGCATTTTCGATTGGATAACTTCAACACATATGAAGATGCACTTACGAAGGGTTTGTAGATCGAAATGGAGGATGATTACCCTGTAAATCCTGTTGATAGAAGTATTGAGGAACAACTAGAAATCATGAAGAAATCAATATGCAAAATAAGCCTCATAGGAGATGATGTTTTTTGTACCAAATGCTCGACAATTGGTCATATAAAATACTACTATTGATAGGATGACTATTGACAAGACATCTAGTTTACATAGACAAAGTGCTTTTGTGACATATGCCATGAGAATGACTTACATGCAACGAAAGATTTCCCATATAACATGAAAAATGAACAAACTCGCTAGTGCGCAATATGAGAAGTCAAAAGCCACTCGACAACAAAATGTTGGTTGAATTTGAAAAATAGACATAACTATCAATTTGTTTATCAGACGAACGTTGTCACGCAAAATAATAACACTGAAAATAGTGAAAGGAATAACAATAAGGACCGAAACGACTGGAATAATTATCAAATGTATGATGGTTGCAGATACAAGCATTGGGAAAACAACTATAACCAATGTGGAGGATTTCAAGGTTGAGGTTGATATTTCAGAAATCGAGAAAACATGCCATGCCAGCCCATTGATTGCTATACATGCTTAAATGAAGGACATCCATATGCGGATTGTATGTACAAGGACCGGACCAACCTAAAATTTTGTACAAGTTGTAGAGTAGGTGATCGCACTTTGGATGAATATTAAATTGCAACGAACTACTCATGCTCAATGGAATATTTAATTTTTTTAGTAAGATTAAATTGCAACGAACTTCTAATGCTCAATGTAGAAATTATCCTGGTGGAACTATCAGAAGGAAATATTGAAGAGGTAACACTAAACCTATTTGATGATGGGGATGTGGTGAGAACCAAAAGTAGGTGAAATTCCCTCATAATAATATTGTTCATAATTTGTAAGAAGATACTATAGTAAATGATATAGATAGAGTTCCAAGAATATGTGCATCCTTGGACATTTGACTAGCAGAACATCAACTGTTGATCAAGGAAGTGGGAGGTAATTTTTTTTATAAATTCATTTCCATCCTCATCTATCTAAGATATTGTAAAATTTATGTTTCTCCTAGAATTGTTGACCAATGTTTGTTGCAAAAAAACAAATTGCAATAGGCATGGCTAGTCTAGCTCGCCAAAGGGACTAAGAAGAAGGTTTTTGAATTTGTAAAAGATATTATCTTCGAACTTCATGGAATGATGATAGTATCATACCTGAATATTTTACCATTTGCATCCTATTGTATTCTCATAGAAATGAAATAGTTATACGATCATACAGTTGACCTAAATTGTTACTAAAACATTAACTTGTGAATATGATAAAGGAAATGCCAGAACTATCCACAATGTAAGGTATTAATGAGAAAAATATATACCTTACAGTTAAACAGCAATGCATGAATTTAATATAAGATATATGCATTGCAGGAGACAATTTGTTTAAGAGAATTAAACTAAGATGAAAAATTTCCTTGTGATGATGGAATTTTGGGATTTGTTTACTAAACTAGTACATTGATATGCTTCTCAAGAGGGACCTAAACTTTAACATTTCTTTGTACCAGGAGAAATTCCTATATCAAATAAACATTATGGAATCAACACCCTCGAATATGTAGAACTTAAATTGTAGTTACAAGAAAATTTATAAAAATGTTACATCAGATGGAGTGTTTCCCCACGGGGAGCTCCAGTTCTATTTGTGAGTAAGATGGATCGAACCTTGAGATAATGCATTAATTTCTGGTAGCTGAAAAAGGTAACATAAAGAACATATATATTGTACCGTGAATATATGGTCTATTCAATCAAGTTTGAGGGGACAAAGTGTTCTATAAATTTGATTTAAGATCTAGATATCACTAGTTTTAGATCATAGATCAAGACATTCATAAAACTATTTTTAGAACTTGATGTAGACACTATGACTTTTCAGTCAGTCCTTTTAGCCTCACTAATTCACTTGTTGCATTCATGTTACTCATGAACAAAACTATCTATAGGTATATGGATAATTTAATTTGTTTATGCATAGATGACATCATCATATATTCAAGGACAAAGGAGGAGAAAAAAGATAGTGTAAGAATAGCTTTGTGGATATTACATGAACACCAACTCTATGCTAAGTCCAGTAAGTGTGATTTATTCCAAGAACATATTTAGTACTTGGGCCATGTAATTTCATAGCAATGTGTCGCAACAGACTTGGTTAATATTGGAGACATTATGGAATCAACTACCACAACAAATGTGGTAGATATCCGACCATTCATGGTATTGGTCGGCTACTACCACAAATTTATTAAAGTCTTCTGAAATATTGCTCATACGAGAATATCCTTACATCAAAAGGAATTTTTTTGGACAGACAAATGTGAGGTAAGTTTCCACAAGGAGAACTGACTATTGACTATTCTTAAAAATTGTAGATCTTTATGTAAATTTTTTCATGTGCAGAGATTCATATATGGAGGGATTAGGAGGAGTACTAATGAAAAATTATCATGCGATTTTCTATGAGTCAAGAAACCTTAAATATAATGAGAGGAACTATGCAACCAATGACTTAGATTTGGACACACTAATTCACTTGCTGGGAATGTGGAGACATCACCTAATTGGAAATATATTTTTTCTAAAAATGGAAAATATTGGGTTAATGTATCTCTTTGATAAACATAACCTAAAATCCCAACAAGAAGATGGTATGAATTTTTGAGAAAACATGACTTTGACATAAGGAACATGAAAGGAAAATATAAGTAAGTTTTCAATTCTCTTCGTAGGAATGTATGCCTGCTTTACACAACAATCATCAATATTATGGAGACTCATCTTATAGGTAGAATAAGAACCACCTATGGATAGGATGACTATTATCAAAATATATATTCTAGAGTACAAACAAAGGGAACAAGATAAGAAAAGGAACATTTCACCATCAATAATATTGGACTAATCATGTACAAAAGAAGGCTATATGTTCCTAATATACTATAGATAAAGGAAATGATAATAGATGAGTCCCACAAAAAACCATAGTCTCTACAAATAGGGTATAAGAAAATGATTACGAAAGTAAGAAAATATTATTTTGCACCTGAACAAAATCTAATATCATTGAATACATCACTCATTATTTGGAATGCTAACAAGAAAAATATTCACATAAGCATCCAACTGGTTTTCTACAGCCTTTGTTACCCACTCAAGAATGGAAATATGAAACAATTCGAATGGACTTCATCACTAGATTTCCAAAATGTAGGATTCACCATGATTTGATTCGGTCGTCGTGGAAAAAATCAATAAGGATGATCATTGTATACTAGTCAAATCAACCGATAAGGTTATCAATATTTCCAAAACATTCCTAAAGGATATATTTTCACTACATGAGATTCCTAAAAACATCATTTCAGATAGAAATACAAAACTCACATTGAACTTTTGGAAAACTTTGTTTCTAGAATTGGGTACTCAGTTGAACATGCGTATTTCATATCACACTTAGATTGGTCAACATAATGCGAGAATAATATAGATTCTAGAATATATGCTTCAACTATATCTAAAGGAGAATCCTAAGAAATTTTCAAACTATACACACCTAGAATATTTTTCCTACAATAAGTATTTCCTAATATGACTTCTGTTGAAAGTGTACAATAAGTCTACTGGTTAATGTTAAAGTGTATACTGTATTTCATGTATCATTAGTTAAAGTGTATGTGAATGATAATAAGAGTGTCATGGATTGGTGTGTGATACAGGTTAAAGTTAAAGGGGAATTCCATCCAAAACCATTACACATCATGGACAAGAAAGAAGTTTTTCTTTAGAATAAGGACAATGCCTAGGTAAAAATCTAGTGGGAGCACTTTCAGCATGAAAAATCCGACTAGGACATGGAGGATAAAATGCAAGATGCATATCAATCTCTATTCATGGTTTGAACTAGGTAGTTTTGGAACACCAGGGATGATGTTTTTCAAGCAGGAGGGGATGTAATATCATGTATTTCCAAAATATGCATGTGGATAAGTATTGTAAAAAGTGGAACTCTATAATTGACAATATTATGATTTTTCTTTGTCTATTTAATTATGACAAATATGTGATTGTTCTATGATGGATGATTGATGAATGAGGGGTCTTGATCTGCGTAGGGAATGAACTGAAGTAAGAAAAAAGGATTATGAATACTAAAGAAAAAAATCAATTAAACATAAATCTAAATAAATAAATAAAATAAATAAATAAAATAAGAAGAGAATAAAAGAGAAAATGAAGAGAGTATTCTAGAATTTTAACTCCCACATAGGTGCCATTACCTAAGAAACTAGTTAATTGTTGTAAATTCCTCTTTTGTAAAAGAGGGGGAAGAACATTCTGAGAGGTTAATTCTTTTGAAGGAATAAAAAAGAGAAATACACATCAAGGAACATAAATTCAAACAGATATGAAGAAAGAGTGATCATAAATCTAAAGAGAGCATAATCTAAAATTTGAAGAAAGAGTAATATGAAATCTAAATAAAGGAAAACTATAAGGAGAAAAATGATGAACAATTAAAGGGGTATAGATAGCCAGTGGAATCATTTTCTATATGATGATAACCAAATGTCAGGTTATGGTTGAAAAATTCTATAGCTATATAGTGTGAGGACTAAGGTGTTATGTACTAGTTGTTAAGAGTACCTATCTAGGTACTTGAAACATCGCTATGGAATATACAGAGTGAGAGTATTGGGTGCTAGTTGGTAGCAGTATTGTTTATAAAGGATGGTAGTGCTATTTTTTATTTGGCATAGGTACTACTTGGTTGAAACATAGAAATTGGCAAGTCATCCGTGTTAGTTGCTAAGACCCTTAACTAAACTGTAGATCTACTAATATGAATAAAAAATGTATATGAACCTGACAGAAATCCAAAAATACAACCATAGAGAGACAAGGACTAGGATCATGGGTTGCTTCGGGGAAACTAAGAATAGAGTTTCCTATATATCTATGGATGGGTGGATTGGGGGAATCCCCGCAATAGTTGCAAATAGATCAACAACACCTTGAATATATGATTTCCTTTTCTTAGATATTTGTAATTATGAATTATGAGTTTATATGTTTATGTTGATGTTATGATGTTATGCAAGTGTCTATGATTTGATTGATTACCAAAAAAGAAGATTGAAATACATTGATTATTATGTGTTCTAGGTATGGATCTTAAATTAATCATTTTTGCATAAAAACCATGACATGATCATGTTCGTGTCTATAACGAAAAGAGTAATACAAATGATGTTATTCTATGCTATAAATACTAGTAAATAGAAGATGAGAATTTTTTTATCAAATCTGACTTATGATAAGGTTATTATAATAAATTTAATATGTTGAAGTATTTTGTTACGTTATGTGGTTACCCTATCTACTGCATTAGGATATAGATTCTAATATAAATGATTTTAGAACTTATGTGATTAACCTAACTAATGCATTGGGTAGTAGACTTTAGTACAACTGGTCGTTCGTTTATTTTCCCAGTAGATGCATTAAGAAACTAATCTAGTTATCAAAATTGCTAAGATTACAGGTACGTAGCCATGGAATTGGGCCAGATAGTATACTTGCAAAAAAAAAGGAAAATAGAGCTGACAGATAATAATAGTGAAAAGTGTGTGTGTGTGTGATCATCTTCATGAAAATAATAAACTGCTTATTTCTCAAGTAAACAAATATCTAGTACATATGTGAAAAATATAGTAGAATATTAGTTAAGAGATGGTAAAGTGTGGCATATAGTAAATTTCATGCATGTTAACTAAACTAATGTAAATTCTTACAATTCCTAACCCAATCCACTGCCTCAGGGTGCGTAAACTATTGGACCTCCTTGAATCACGTTAGATGGATGATATAGGCTTCAGTTTTGTCCCAAAAAAAACTCAAGAGTCATGAGGCAATAGAGAACCACAATAGGAGTTATAAACCAAAAAAAATGAAAGACAAAGAATGGGATATATACCCCACTAATAAAAGTAAAATAAGATTGAAATAACTAATATATCACTTGAATAAACAATATTTTTTCTAGATCTAATAGCTTCCCCATGGGAAAAATAGTATGTCATACATAGTAAGGAACAATCCAATAAATAGTCCTTGAGAACCTAGAGTATGTTCATTACATAAAAACTATGAACAATAATGAAATCTCTAGAAGTTAACTATGCTACTGAAGGAATCAAAGGGGTTTGCAATATCCTAGCCCTTGACTTACATGAATATACCAACAATCGTAAAATATCTAGACTTTATAAAGAACTCCTTGTACAGTAGTGTTGACCTGCATAGATATATCTTATTAGATGGAGGATAGAATCACATAAGTTTAATAAAACATTTATCAAGGGATGATAAGATACATCATTTATCTAGGAGACAAGGGGATTTCCAATGGGTGTGCGTGTATATTTATATATTGTATAGTGGAAAGATTCCATCAATCCTGAATGGAATAGAGGAAACAATTGACCCGGTCATAAAATAACTATGTCTTACATAAGTCAATTAGTAAGGTCATTGTCGAGACCTCCATAGAGTCTTCAACTCGAATTAGATAGACCCAATTAAGAGGGATCCAACACATATTCACATATCAAATTGAGAGTAAGTTTATACAAGTTCACATATCAAATTGAGAGTAAGGTTATACAAGTATACCATGTATGACATAAATGCAAAAATAAACAAAACAGAGCGGTGATGATCATGATTGTAGGTCGAGCCTCCTGTAAATGAGAAAATCAACCCCACAATGTTGTAGATTAATTGCGTAAATGATTATTAATGAGATCGTCCCTATGTTTATTCATGATAGAGGGAAGGTGTCAAATTAATTAAATTGCCACCCCCAATAAACAAAACAAAGATCATACCAATTAATGGAGGAAACACTATTATGTATATCCATTATAGATCATAATGTTGTTGATTCTAATAAGATAATGGGAGGAGAAAAGATTCACTATGATAGTGAAGGAAATATTTTATCCTTGGTGATGGAGTTGAGTATGGATGTGTATTAGTGATATTCAAGGAAAAGAGAGATCTCTCATGCCATGAATAAGTGAAGCTTCTCTTGGATAGGACAGAGAGACCTATCCTATGCAAAGCCTTGAACTGTGAGCAATGTTTTCTTGTTGGGTGAGTAACCAAGAACCCATGGCACAATCAACTCTTTTCCTCACCCCCTCACATGCAAATCTTGGCTATAAATTCCCTCATAGAAAAATGGAAGAACAATGGAGTTGTAACGTTGGCCTCCATAAAATTATTTCATAACATGAAAGTTGTTTCTATTTGGACAAATGAAAATCATCGAATGGTATCCATAAAGCCATGATTGGAAGGCGACCTTTCCATGTTGAGAATTCCTAGGATATTTACTCATTATTGCAATCAAAAGAATTAATTGCACTACCATAATAAGAGGAAAATCTATCTAGAATGGAGCAGGAATTCAAAGTTTATATCTTTTTCATGAACAAGTTTAAATTCCATTCCTTAAGGATTGAATCGTGGTTTCTTACATGGTAGAAGGATCATTTATGCTTGAGCGTGATCACATTGTAAGTGAGTTTTCTACCCTTTAGGGCATGAGGGGAATACTTAATGACTTAGTTACTGATGTGAGTCCAATGAATAAGATAAATTCATGCTTCATAATAATCATGGTACATGAAATTGAATGTGTGTGTAAGAACACCTCATAATTAACTATAACTATTTACATATACTTAATTTATTTTTGTTAATGAAGATTTGTTTCACTAAATCACGGAAGGATTCATTCTACATTAAATAGAATCATTTAATTAACTAGAAATATAGCACACCATCTAATTTACTTTCACAGGTTGAAACCATTGTAAGGGTTTGCACTTCAAATGATTTCAGAACTATCAAAACTAGGCCAAGTGACATAGAGGTAGGATTTGTTTCTAGAATATTTATCTGTACCTTATTACGTATATTACTCAAGAGACATTCCCTAAATTGATCCTTATTGTTTTCATATTTATGAGGATGCTTCACCCTTTTCTCTGGTTTTAGCACTAAGAAATGGGCTTTTTCAATGCCCATAACCGTTTGATGAGCATACTAAGTATATAGAAATAGTTAAAATTCCAAAACCATTTTTTATTTCAAATGTAATTAGGTAGTGGACTATTATGACACTTTTATACATCACTTGTCACAACGTGACTTGATCAATCCAAGTATGCAGCCACTGATCCATAGCTTGGATGTACACTATGCAAATATGCTCTTACTAAGATTTATAAGTTAAAATGCTCATACTTAATCTCATACAAGTTTTGGTGGTTAGGAATAGTTGGTGTTTCCATGTTAGGTTCAATGCTAATCATGCCATTTAATCCACCTCAGAAGGGTTGGTGGCCAATGTAAGAGTATTCTTATGGTTTCTATGCTTCATTACGACTACCTTTCTCAAGATCGAGAGAGCTCTTCTCTACTCATTTCCTCCCTAAAAAAACCTTATCTCATGTTATTGTTATGGTGTAATCCAATTTGTTGTCCTCAAAATTCCTTCAATACAGAGAGTTCCTTATTTCTATACTTGGTTTTTCATGTTGAAGAGCTCAGGATTAAGCAATATGGTACTAAGATTATTTTCCATAAACATCTGTCAATTCAATTAAAGTATAAATTTCTCTGTAGCTAACTTGTTTCCTTATCTTCTTCATTTCTCATATTATATATCATTATTTAACATCGCCACTCTAGCTTTGAGGTGTTTGTCAATTGTTGAACTCTTAAACCATATAGGCACATTTCTTACAAGCTCCTCCCAGTAAGTGATGTTCCATTGTTTAGTTTAACTCTACTAGGGTGTTGATGGATTAAATCTTGGCAATGGAAGACGATATTGAATACTATACTGAACTGTATTTTCATGGTGATTTTTGTAGGCAATCCCTTGAATGTATTTGATGGTTTATTAAAGGAATAGTTCTCACTACAAGATTTATAATGAGGAAAAGAATTAGGTTTATTTTAAGGATTTAATAGTTAATTATTTCTTTATTGTAAGGATTGTATATATTATTTTATGATTGGTCTAGTGCAGTTAAATCGGTTGTTCCTTATAGAGTTGACATAAACAAGTCTATACTTTTGAATACTTGAACTTGTAATAGAATTTTGTTCACTCATGTTTTGGACTTCATAACCGAATTAATATTCCAAGTTGTTTAAAATTCGTGTCTTCTCTAATGGATTTTTGTCTCTTGGTTTATAATTTGGGGCTTGTCATCGACATTGAGATGTTTTAAGGTATTTTTACTAGACTAAATATGTATAATTTTATGGAAAAAAATCTCTATAGACGCAATTCTCTGACGACTATGTTCTAAATTGTGTTTGATTGTTAAATTGGTTAACTAATCTATTAGGGGTTGGAAATAATTATTTTTCCTTTCACAATAATGGCATGGGAGACATATTCATGTTCCATGTAGGGTTGATTGTTATTACTTAATTAGTCACCATATGATTATGTCCAGTTAATAGAGAGTGTCATTAGCAGTTGCTCGCATTGTATATATATAATGGTTCTTTATACACAGCTGCTGTGAAATTCGCTCGGGTTATTTAAAACATCATTTAACATTTGTTCTTGGGTTTATGAAATAGAAAAATAACTCTTCATAGAATTACATTTGGTAGTAATAAAAACAATTTGATTTATTTTCCTTTTATCTGAGTTCAGGTTCGGGTATAGGTTGTGTTGTATTGTTACCTAAACATTATACTTAAACAAAACCCTCTTTTCATAGATTCCATATTTACCAATTTCCTTTTCGACAATAATAAATAAATATAAATCATTCACATATTAGGAATAATAAAAATATTATCATTTGTAATTGGATTTGTCATGTTGACTATAACTAGTCAATAAAATAATTTTAAGAATGGTTTAATGAACTATAACCAAACAATAGGAGAAATACTCATATGTAAGCAACTATAGGTATTAGGATTTAAGGATCCCCACTCCCTCAACCTTAGGAATTCAAAGCCAAAATCATACAAGTATCCAACCCCTTTACTAGCACTCAAATTTAATCTTGTTGATCTTTTCTCTCTGATTGTCACCAAAGTGTGCAAGCTGAGTTACAACAAAGAACCTGGAAGCTCTCAGATCCTAGAATCTCTAACATAAGAGAGCCTGATAGCTTAAATATTATAGATCCTTGGAGCTCTAGTATTTTATTTTTCTTTGAGAATGGTAGATCAAATATTATAGATCCTGAGAGATCTAGTATTTTTTTTCTCTAATCGTGATATCTCAAATATACTAAGGCTAAAATCTCTCTTTAAAAAGAAGGGTTTTTTTTCCTCCCTTGGCATGCCTTTTATTTTCCTAGGACTTTCTTGGATAGTAACTACTTATGCCACCTTTAGCCACTTGTGCCCATAAAGATGAGTAAATATAAATAGATAACTTAAATATTAGTTATGTCAATTTGTTGCAAGGTTAGCATACACATACATTAATTTAATTCAAATTTTAGAATAATTAATTATTTACATTACTATTTAAATTCATCAAAGTCATAAACTTAATCAAAGAAAACTTATCACCATTTACATGTCCATATCAATAGTTCAATTTTTAACCACGGGTATTACAATCCTCCCCCCTTAAATAATTTCATTGTCCTTGGTGAAATTCAATATGGGAAAAGATATGCTTTCCTCATATCATCTTCTCCTTCCTAGGTGGCTTCTCCATGAGCTTAATGCTCCAATTTTACTTTAACCTCATGGATTGTGTGCTTCTAGAGAATTATTTCTCTCTTATATATGATGTATACTTGTTCTATAAGAACCACTCCTCTTCATTCTACTTGAAGCACATCCAAGTCAATAGCATGAGTTTTCTCATAGAAATATTTTTTGTAATAGAGATACACTTAAAACATCATGAATTCTAATATGAGGGGGTAGTGACAACCGATATGAAACGGGTCCCACTCTTGTGAAAATCTCAAAGGGACCCACAACTATGGGTGCAAGATTGGTGTAATATTTTGTTCTTAAAGAGCTTATTGTTGTTTCACTCTTAAGAATACATGATCTCCTACTTAGAACCATTATCGTTGTTTTCTTGGTATCAACATAGCATTTTTCGTATCATGGGTTGTTTTAAAATTTTACTTTATATGTTGTACAACCTGTTCCATCTGGTCTGACATTTTTTTTCTAAAGTAATCGATCTTCTAGATTTCCCCAACATGAATATATTTTACATTTCATGCCATAGAGTGCCTAAAAAAGACTCATTTTGAGGGAATCCTAAAAACCATTGGTATACACAAATTCAACTAAATGCAAGAAATATTTCCACTTAGTAGGTTGGTTCATAACATACATACATAACATATCTTCTAGTACCCAATTCACCCGTTCTGTATGACCATTTTTTGTGGGTTATATGTGGTGCTAAAATTCAATTTAGTATCCATGCCTACAAAAAAATATTTCAAAAAAATTGACGTAAATTTAGAATTTCTATTCATAATCATTGTTTTAGTGATTCAATGCATCCTAAAAAATTCATTCATGAATATTTCATCTCTATTATTTCCTTATAGGTGGATTCGATGGGTATAAAATTAGTTTCTCAAGTAATCTTATCAAATACCAACATGCTAGAATCATTTTGTCTTCTAGGTCTAGGCATACCTGTAATAAAATCCGTCGGGATTGTTTCCCATTTCCCTTCCATAATGGGCATAACTTGAAATAATATGTCCTATATATTATATTTCTTTCTTAAACAACTCAGACTTACTAAGTTTACCATACTGATGTTCACATAAAGTATACAATAATGATCTTAAATATTCTTCATCTCCTTTTTCATCCTTAGAGTAAACTAATATGTCATCAATAAATATGAGCATGATTTTATCCAAATATTTATTGAATACATTGTTCATTAAGCACATAAATAGAGGAGAAGCAATTTTCAATATGAAAGGAAGGACTACAGACTTTGAATGACCATACCTCATGCTAAATGTTGTCTTATCTATATCTTCATCCTTTATCCAAATGTTATGGTACCTAGATCTGAGATAAATTTTATAGAATATCTTGGCTCATCTCACTTGATTGAACACATCATCTATTCTAGTTAAGGGATACTTTTTCTTAATGGTCATTTTGTCCAACTTTCGATAATTAATGCATAAGTGAAAATTATCCTCCTTTTTCTTGACAAATAAAATCGGTACTCCCCAAGGTGAAACACTTGGTCAAATGCATTTCTTATCAAAAGTTTCTTGCAATTGCATTCTTAACTCTGTAAGTTTAGGAATGATCATACAATAAGGGGATATGGATTCCAATGTTGACCTCGACATTATACCAATGGTAAATTCATGGTCTCTCCTAGGAGGCACACCCATAATTTCTTCAGAAAAAAACATCCTGGAATTCCTTTAATACATTGATATCCTCTATTACTCACTTTTGATTGATATTTCGATAATTTAATACTTGTTTGGCATACAATTAACAGTCTTTCCTAGCACAATTCTTTAGTTTTATCACTGAAATTTGTATTATAGACACTAGTTTAAATAAACCCTTAATGGATTGAATATTCCCTCGCTCATCTATGCATGTGAATGTTTTACCCGAGTAGTTTATAACAACTTCATGAGCTTCCAATCAGTCCATAACAATCAACACATCGTAAGAACCTAAAAGTAAGACATTTAAGTTTTCTTGAGTAATCATATTGTCCATTTACAGATTACACTCTTTTACTAAATCTGTAATATTTCTTTTTGTTCCAGTATCTAACTAAACCAACCATGTTTTCTTTTGTGCGTGCTTAGGTAACTTAAAATTTTCAATTATTTGATGAGTAATATAACTTGTACTAGCCACGAAATCAATAAGAATAGAAACAATGATATTTGAAATCTTACCTTCAACCTCTAACATTCTAGATTGATGATTTTCCTAACAATCCTCCAGGGAAGCATTGATTCAAGGTATGTTCCTTACTACATTGTTTACGGTGGTATCTTGATGCAATTTATTCACATTTTGTACTTTTCCATAATTTTTGTGTGGATAGTTTTGGTGCACATGAGTCCCATTACATTCCCAATACTTTACTATGTTATTAAACCCGATACTAAAATCCCATGTACTCTTAACTTGATATGAGATTGATGAGAGACCTTTTCACATTAAAGTCTAGATGAGGACCATTTTTCTGACATTAGTCCATGTGAACAAGCAAATTATGAAGTGATAAGCCAACTAATTTTTATAAATATCTTCTCATGCAATTGTACTCATGTATGATTGGCAATAATAGGATTTTCTTACTTTCCATTAACATCACATATATTCACTATCAAAGCATAATGTTCAATATAAATTATGAACATGAAAATCATAGCAACAAGAAGAACATAACAATACCAATATGATATCAAAGTTTTGTGGCTACATCTATGGAAATACTTCAAATGGAATGTTCAATCCATTATCATGATGCATAATTTTTTTTACGTAAAATGGATCCTCTTGCAGATAGCTTCTATGGACTATCAAAACCATCTACAAAAAAAAGGGCATAATAGACCCAAAAGAACATCCTTACCAACCCCTTCATAATTGTCCTTCAGAACAAAATCATACGGTCATACTTGCATCATTTTCCAAATTGATGAACAACCACTTCATAACAACCAACAATACTATATCAAGTGCTAAAAACTAGATAAAATCGGTCATGATGTAGCTACACGTGTTCTCTCAAATCGCCTCCATGAGCTTCGAGCCTCGAAAAATCCAACATTTTCCAAGCAACATCAAAGTATTAAAAATGAAATCGAAACATCATGGATTCAAAATGGACTCTCTGTCTCTCATGAGTCATGAAGTCCCTCATAATGGTAGCCTCCACATGGAGTCTCTCTTACAAAGGGAACTCAAAGTTGAGCTCTCATAAGCTCTCTCATAAATGCATTCCAATGCTTGATTCCCTCCCCTCTCTCATGAACATGAGGGTTTAAATAATTTGTGTATGGTGTCCTCATTTTGTTTCAGATGATTCCACAACTTATACTTTGGTTAAAACAAAAACGACAATAATAGCCAAAACCTAACCATGACTTACAATTTCCACATAATTGGGGTTTCACATGTTGTTAGTTTCCTCAATATGGCATTAAAACCAAAAAGATTTTTTTACAAGTCAAATGGACCATGCCATTAATTGGCTAAGTAGCCACATGCCATAACAAACATATAACAAACCCACTTCATACAATATGTAGTGTGGGCATATAATTGTTTGACCCCAGAGTTTGTTAAGAGCACATGCTCCAAACTTGGTACCCTCCATGGAATGTAATTCATTGGCATAAATTTCAATCATATTATATAATGGGTGGTGGACTATGGAACATCCCCATGATTTTGTGGGATGGAGTTGTAACAAACTTATAGCTTCCTTGCAATTAGTTGCATTGAAAACCATGTTTTTGCACCCATACGAAAAATAGAAAAAGAATTAAATAAAATGCGTTTCTACACTTTTCAAGCAACATAACGTAGGAGGGTTGGTAAAGGAACTTTGATTAGATATAGAAGGCCACAGGTTCTAAAATAGTAGGCCTGCATTTTCTCTGCCATTACATAAAATCACTAGAGGTTAAATAACATTTATTCTAAATGCTTACCGAGAAATAGTTGTAGGAGGATTTGTAGAGCGCTTAGAACGTATAGTGGAAGTCTTGATTGTTAGATTTTTATCATTCAAGCTAGCATTACCTTACCATCTTTAACTGAGAGAATAACATGCACAACAATAAACACAAGAGACGAGACACAAATAATTTTCCTTGGGGAAACCATAAAAGAGAAAACTACACAACTTCCTCAGAGATAGAATGAGCACCAATGGCAGCAGTAAAATACAAAAACAGAAAATATGATCTCCACAGCTTCTCTCTCTCTCTCACTTGAGAGAGCTACTTCTCTCTCACTCATGCACCTCAATGAGTGAGTGTGTGTTTTATAAATAGAGAGGCTCACTCTCTATTTATATTCTTTCATTCACTTAATGCCCACTTTAACATGTCGGTCCCAGTTAACAATTACTTAATAGAGCCAACATCTCTAGGAGAGTCTAATAACCCTAGTGCCCCATAACTATGGCCTCCGATCAACAAGGAGGGTTAACCTTTGCACAACTATGGGGACTATTTCCCTAACTTACAATGGAGGGTTGACCTCAATGACTTTACATGACTTGTTTACATTATTGAATCTCCCGATTGGAACATTGGGGCATGGGATGACTCAATTACATTACAGATACTTCCCAGAATAAACATCGGGGTACAATACATAAGATATACAAGTGAATACATTTCAAAGTTACAAATACATCAACAGTCTCTCTTAACTAGGAAGGTATTCTCTCGACACAATTTATCAGCACAAGTCTTCTTCTCTGTATCATCTCGATCATCTTCAAGTCATCTTCATCTTCAAGTCATATTTATCTTCAAGTCATCTTCATCGTCAAGTCATCTTCATTGTCAAGTCATCTTCATGAAGTCTGGATCATGACTGGATCTGGATCGTCACTGATGGATCATCATTAAGTCTATATCATCACTTGATTTGGATCATCACTACTGGATCATCATCAAGTCTAGATCATCAATTGATCTGGATCGTCACTGCTGGATCATCCTCAAGTTAGGATCATTAGTTGATCTGGATCGTCACTGCTGGATCACCATCAAGTCTAGATCATCACTTGATCTAGATAATCATCAAAGCTAGATCATCACTCAATCATCATCATTATTACAACTTTTGCTATCTCAATCAAATGGTGCTATCTCGTCATTATTTTCGTCATAGGAAGTTCTATAGAGCCAACCATTTTTCATGCTGGTTGTAGGACTACCCTTCATGTAGGTCTTTAGCACTTATATCTGACCCTAAGTCAGAATGGCCTGCCCAGCTCTTACATATGACCTCATCTTGTCAGAAATGCATGACCAACACTCACATCGGACCTCATCTTGGAAGAAAGGCCCAACATTCACATCTAACCATGCGTAAACACATCACGCCAGAATGGATCACCACTTACATCTAACCTCATCTTGTTAGAAAGGCTCTACACTTACATCTGATCTCATCTTATTAGAAAGGCTTTGCACTTACATCCGACCTCGTCTTTTCAGAAAGGCTCTGCACTTACATTCGACCATGTTCGAAAACATCACCTAGAAAGGGCTTTTAGTCCCAGACTAACGATTCGTGGTAACTCACTAGGTGCCTCCATTCTCCCAGAAAATGGCATCATCCCTTATATTTGATCAAGTGGAAACACCTCCCTCAATAACATCATAATGGCCATGCACTCACATCTGATCATGTAAGACTACATCCCACAGTTATATCAGAATGGCCCTCAGTCCTAGACTAAGTATTCCTGGTAACTGACCAGGTACCTCCATTCCAAGAATGGCATTCAGCACTTATATCTGTCATGTATGAACCAATCCTATAGTCACATCAGAATGGATCAACACTCACATCTAACATGGAAGGAACCAAATCCTCTTACCATGACAGAATGGGTCCACCCTTACATCTGACCATGGAAGAAACCTAATCCTCTCACCATGTTAGAATGGCTCTAAGTCTCATAATTTCCCCTTGGAGGGAACCTCGATCTGGAGAACACCAAGCTTCTCCCTGAAGTACTAAAACTTCACTCTAGCCAATGGCTTCATCAACACATCAACTATCTATTCATCCGTCACAACATACTCGAGCTTCACTCGTCCTCTCTACACCATATCCCTGATATAGTGATACTTGATCTCAATATGCTTCAACTTGTCATCATGTCATCATCCGAATCTGATGAAGCAACACTCAATAGCTTCATGTTCGATGCCATCGGTGTTGTCATGGCCTTGTAGTTCATCATCTTGAACCTCTTCAAGATCTCTACTGCATACTTCCCTTGTCCACAACTCCATTCATAGAACATAGTGCATCATCCCTAAGTCCTTTATCTCGAACTTGGCAACAAGTATTCTTCATGCAAATTTAATGAGTTCCTCTTTTCTGTCAGGAACAAGTCATTGACATATAATAGGAGCATCATTGGTCTTCTACCTTCAACCTTAAAGCAAAGGTTGGAATCCGATTTACTCTCAATAAATCCTAGAGTCATTAGTAATCTGTCACTCACTCTTAAGTGAAGCATCATTCTCCCTTTTTCTTTTGTACTCTATGCACTGAAACATTCTATACCGGAGTGACAAGTATCTTCCTCTACTACTAATATTCTATGTAGAGCTATAAATCCATTATTACCTGGGTAGATCTCAGTGCTGTAAGAAGGCCCATTATGCATCCCATATCTGAGCTCATGTCCCACTACCATAGTTATCCATCACATCTTAGATCTAGTTTTCGGATATCCTAATTGGGCGGGTCTTCCTTCTCAAGCGGGACCATTTTATCTGAAGCAGAGAACTTGGACCTCCGACGGCTATGAAAGGCGTGTCGATAACATTACAGCTTATGCATATGTACATATCATTGAATCTATTGAGAATTAGAATAATCAAAATATATAATCTTTCAAACAATCAAGAAAACCCTTCACGCATCCAAATATGTTTCATGAGGAATATATTGTATCTAGTAAAAGAAGATTTAAATTCTTGAACAAATTAGTTTACCTCTAGTCCTGACAAGTGATGCGGAGTGCCTATAATCCAAATCATGATTGAGGTTCAAATCGTTGAGGACTTTTCTAGCTTATGTGGGTTTGTAGCTGTCAAATCTCCAGGGATTCCCAGAGCAAAGTCATCAAAGAAAGAAAGAGTAGTCACTTTAGGCTGCTCCACACAGATAGACAGATAAATAGTAAGTATATCTTAGCTAAGCACTATTTGTTTTCTATGGTTTTTCAATTTATATTGGCAACAAAGATTCTGTGTGGCTACAATATCAAATTACATGCACTGTAAATTTCATCTATGGCATGCTATTGTAATATGGATCTATTATAGTATCATATTTTTTTATTAATCTACAGTCAAGGAAAAATCCTAGCACAAAAAAGTATCAACCTGTATGATCTATGGCTCGTGCTACCAATTTACATTCACTAGGATTAAACTTTGACAGTAACTATGGATTACTATTGTTAAACAAATGTTTTATACAAACTGCCTGACCATCATAGAGTACTAATAGAAATGGAGAATTCCAAATTCGTTTATGTGAAACCACATTTACTATTAGAGAAACGGTATGACTATAGAATAATGAAATGTAATGAGGCATTGATACATACTTTCATGTTCTCCTAAGAGATCTAAGGCATGAACAAAATGTTCATGGAAGGTTCTCGTCCACCGTATACAAGGGCTCTCAAAAACTCATCAAAGAACCTATAATCTTGTTTAATAGCATATACTTGAAAAGCATTCCTGGAATATGAATCAACAAGTCCTAAAATACTGGAGTTGTCCTCTATCGTTTCGATTTTTCTGTAGAAAATTTACATGATCAATCTAGGGTCTTCCTGACCTCTTATCAACCTCTTGCTTATCCTTCCTTACAGAGACTAAAATCTGACCTGCAATTGATTCGTGTTCAAATGCCTCTTCTCTATTGGAAATGGTGTGCATGGAGATTGGGTGACATAAATACAAAAACAAAAACAAGTAGCAGATGGAAGTGAGCAGAAAACACAATGAACAAGAAACAAAAAACAAAAAACAAAAACAATGCATTGCAACACACTGACTATAAAATCAACTAAAGATAGAGATGCAGATATATAGTAAAACGAAGAACTATTGAGCAAGAATATCCTTCTTTATAAAATGGGTAGCTACCTGTCCCTCTAGCTAGTGCGTAAACCATTTGCACACCAGGGATTTTCTCTGATGCAAATGGCCCTCACTATATTGTAGTATAGGTAATGTTCCAATCACACCTATTTGTTGGACTTGTGGAAAACAATTTGAACTAATATAATACACATTTCCTTTATATAACGATACATTTCTTTTATCAATGTTTTGGAACTCGAAAATTAGCTTTTGTCCTTGAATATTAGCTTCTTCTTCAATATAATCAGAAATAGAATATTAGTTGGACACCTATGGAACTCTTAGAGCCTCTGAGGTAAAAGCTATAGATTTGACCTCAAAGCAGCTAAACGTCTAAACCAAAAACCCAACTTCTTTAGCAGCAAATGATTAGCTAATCCTTAATGACTTTTTACTGATTGAAATATGAATTTGGTGGTTTGCTTCACTCTATTTCTTTGGGCTATCTACGAATGATTTATATATATCATAAGCACACACCCACGTACACCACTACTTTAGCTCTCAGGGTTTAGGTGCTCATGGTTTTTTTGATGGGTGCGGCTATCTAATTAGAGGCTACAACTGCATAATATTTTGGAGTGCTGATTCGTTGGGCTGCTTGCATTGCTTCAGTGATTGATACCACATTGCTTGATATCTTGGAAATTGCTTCTACATTACTTATGCATTTAACTTCTGCTACTTGATATATATTGGTGATTGCTGATGCCTTATTTGCTGAGCAAGGACTTCTAGTATTATCACTAGGACCTAGAACTTGTTCTAGCTATAGTGCAAGTTGGTCTCGTTTAGTCACTTTGAACCTGAACTTGTCCTAGTTGTGACGCAGGTTGTTTTCATCTAATAACTATGAACATACCTGATCTCATCCTAGATCTTGCGTTTGTTACTTTATGTTAGTTGGATTAACCAAGCAAAGGAAAGGGAGGTATTTATTGTGACCAAACCAAGAGAAAAAGATAAGTAGGATACATGCTGCTTGTAAGAGAAGGTAAGACTATCACAACTCAGTCCTCGCACCTTTAGCTAGATTTATGCTTTACATGGGGATAAAGGAAGACATACATTATTTAGCAACTCCATGTGATCATGGGTGTTACATCAAGTTTTAAATCAGAGGGAAACATAACTCCCAATTTTTACTTATATCCTTGGATTTATTATATAATTTTACTACTCTTAGCAAAAAGAAGAGAAGTAACCCGAGAAGATTCATAAGCACGCTGGAGTAAGACATCAACATGTTGTTGAATAATGCTTTTGACCCTGAAATCCTCCAATCATTCTAGAAAAGAATCCTTCCTGAGCTTGGTCTGGTATAAATCTAATATGTGATCCCCGTCTTTTTAAAAGCTATAGCGGTACTAGCTCTGCTTACTACTAGGTCTACTACTACCAACTGCTTCTTACGAATCTATACCTCTGATGCTATTGGACCAGAAACAACTGTATCAAGAATTGCCTCTGCAACTAGAGATTGAAGGGGTTCTAGCTAGAGTTGCTTCCTGCATTGCTAGTGGCGGGTGTACAAAGTTTGAAATATAGAAGCAGATGGCGAGTGAATAAAGCCCCTTCCATATTCCAATGTTCAATTCCAAATGATGTGATTCTCAGATATTCTAGAAACATCGCACTCTTCAAGGTTTGATAATTCAATGTACAAAAACATGGTAATGTTGGGTCGATAAAGAATATGGCACATGGGCGATGAATGTGTGCATCGAATCCACGTGTTTTTTATTTTTCTTAATCATTACCAATTAAAGGGAGAAGTGGCACTCATATCCACTCTACTCATTCTCAGTAAATAAAATCCAACCAAATTAACTAATTCATAGACAAGACCATTGAGGATTGCTGAAAGTCATTATGTTATTGTTAAATGAGATATCAACCGCCCAATTACTATTTACCTATTGCGAGTTTGTTGAGAAGATTTCACTAGTTTTCACTAAATTTACCCTAGGAGGGTTAATGAGAGTTCAAGAGTATGTTTGAAATATGTCTTTAAGGTTAGGGAATGAGGTTTTAACCTTAGCCCTAAGTTTCGGTCATAGTACTTCAATGATGTGAAATTTTCTAGTATGAAATAGTGTTATTAGATTATGGTTGTAAGTTATGTTTTTATTTTAATAACCTTGTTAGCATTATGAAAACCTACCTTTACAAAGGATTTTGGTTATTTGTTATAGTTTAATGGTTAGGCATAAATGCTAGACCACACAATACTCATGAACTATGACGATGTGACTATGAGAAAACCATGTCTTAGAATGTTGATTAAAGAGTTGGCATGAGACATGGAGGGCCCATGGTAAGGATTTTGGGCATGATTGTGTTTTCTGAAACGATGCAAATGATTTAATTCCTTCATTTTTCGCTTAACCCGTGGCATACGAGTTGACAACGCAACCAGGGTGGTTTATTGTTTTTCTTGCAGAGTCATAGCTCCATGTTAGACTTCGGATTTTGTGGGTGAGGTTATGTCCCTCCATGTGTTCATACGTTCACTCAGAGCCGTTGGCGCTGAGTCTTTCTTGTTTTTTTGTGATTTCATAAATGAGTGGCATTTACCCTATCACACTATTCACCGTTATTTGACATTTAGTTGCTTCTTTAGGCAGAGTTGGCTGAAGGTTTCTTGCTTTGTTTTTACCATTAGTTTTTAATGGCCCATGATGCTCATATGAGCTTTGTATTTGTGTTTGAAGGATTTAAAACATGGTTGAGGTGTTGTTAAGGAGCTAGGCTCTTGTTTCTTTATTGGTTCCACGATTTATCAATAGTTTTGCTATCTTGTCTTTGTGGAAGGTCCAACTCTGAAGCGTCTATGGTGTATGGGTTTAGATATACAAGAATCCATGGAGTGTATGCGAGAAGAACATTTTCCCAGTAAGTTTTCTCTTTAAAGTCCTATTTTTTGTTTTTCTAGAAACATTTCCATGAATTAAATACCAAGATGTTGTTGTGTAGGGTTTCATTACATGGTTTCTTCCATCTTAGCTTGTGTGGATAATCTATCTATTGTTTTTCTCAATTCTATATTTTAATAGTGAGTTTAAGATTCTTGATTTTGGGTTATATTAACCATGGTAGTTTTATTTTTGTTGATTACGATTAATAGAGGTTATTCCTACAGGCTTCAGCTCCATGAGGATTATCCCTTTTTGCAGTTTTATGGAAGTCATATTTGATGGTAAATGTATTAAATTCTACCGTGGTTATTCTTTATGATTTTATAAATGAATTCATGAGAATAACTCCCCACATACTAATATGTGCAGGAGGAAGGTAATGCATTCAACGCTATGTGAAAAAGAGTTATGCTTTTACTGTGTGGTCATTGTTGGCTTCCTCGAACAAGTATGAGAACTCCTCTAGTAATATTTGTTACCCTTATTCATGCAATTTCAATGTTGTTTCAAAAAAAAAACATAACTCTAAACGTTTGTTGCATGGCATGTGGGTTGTGGCATCACTGCAATATGGATACAAACTCATTTCCTTATCGAGGTATGTGTAGTACCCTCTTGGGCCAAAATAGAAACTAGTATATTTAATACATTTATGTAAGGGTTTGGATATGGGACAACCTTTTGAGATTCGTTAAGTTAAGTTGTTTTCACTGATTTTTAGTATTCTATGTTAAGACTATGTGGTAATTGTTTAAACCTAGTTGAGATTTTCTTTTTAATCATAAATCATAACTTTGAGGATTTCAGATTTGTGATGAAAATCGTTTAAATTGTTTTTATGAAAGGTATTATTGCCTTTAGACATAGTTGTATTATATTTTCTATAATAGTTTGAAGTTTGAGTCATTTTGTCAAAGAATTTAGTTTCGAAAGAAACTTAGTTGTCGGTTTCATGAGCGACTATAATACATTTCTAATCCACATATTGGACTCTTGTTGTTCGTATGACAATTTTTATTTTAATTCCTTGGTTCAGTTTATCATTTTTTTCATCAATTGTTATAGTTTGTTAGGTTTATAAAATGTTTATTCATGGCCATGAAGGCCAAAACATTGTCTAATAGATAAGTTGGTAAATTTTTGTATCTATATATAAAATAAGAAGCTTCTTGACTCTACTGCTTTTCTATGCATCATTAATAGATTTTATGATTATCAATTATAGGTGTTTATTTAAGTTAAAATTTCTATGCTAGGGTTTGTCTAACATGATAATGATCCAGTATAAAGGACATTTCTTATGGCTAAATACTTTGTGCATGAATTATTCTAATAGAAAAAAGAATAAAGAAAATAATCTAAGAATTTAATGAATAACTTCTACATAGAAAGAGATTTAGTAATCAATTCGAGTATATAACTAACAAGACTAAAACAATGGATCGGAAAACGAAATTAAAGTTGTCCTTCCTCTCAACTAAACTCCCAGAGCAGCCAAGTTACTTTCTCTAGAGCCCCTTGGCCTGTTTGTTGAACCACATGGACAAAGACTAATGAATGTTCACTCTCTTTGCATAAGCTAGATCATTTTCCCTGCATCACAAGCTTCCTACTTATTAGAAAGCTTTGTGCTTATTAGATGGAATCAATACTTATAGTATTTTTCCTAGGAATTTGGCTATTTATGAACCACCTTTTAATTATTGTTCCACAATGAGTTTCGACCTAATTTTAGTGAAGATGGTTATTGCATCACTTGAGCTTTCATTTAGCAATTTTTCCATTTGTCATTCCTCCTTGTGGGTTAACAAACACTCTTTAAAGGCTATTTCAATTTTGATTTCTTTCAGTTTTTCAATTATTAAAGAATAATAATAAAACATTTATTTTCAATCACTTTACCAAAATCTTAAAAATAATAATTTAAAGTATTTATAAATATTTGGTGTATTACAATACCTTATATATTGTCTTGGTAGAAAATAAGTCTGTGAACAATTAACCATGATGGAATATACTTACGAGAAGTGTAAGGCTTCCCTGTATCGCCACGCGTGGATTTAGCCATGTCAATGATAAAGACATTTCTGTGTCTTGTCGTTGTGGCTGAGTTGTTGAATGAAAAATAGATTGCACGACGGAACGCATGATATATCTGTGCTGCCTGTGACATGATAGAGTTGGGGTCTCATGTCTGGTTCTTGATGTCGACGACCAACATATAACACGGCGGAGGGAATAATTTGAAGACGCTATGATATCAACCATCGTCCATTCGTCAATAATTTAATCCAGATGAGGGTCCCTTTTGGAAATTTCTTTCTTCACTTATTATTATTAACTCAGCTATTCCGTTTTGTTGGAGGCTTGAATCCAAAACCAAACTGGAAACATTGGGAAGGGGTTACTTGATGTAAGTATCAAGGTCTTGACAAATATAACTTTATTGTAGATATATTAAGTTGTTAGTTGATGTAAGTACCTCGGATTTGACAAGTAAAGACGTAATTAATAACACTTTTTAGGAGGCTCGTGTAAAAATCGATACAAGTTGAAAGAGTTTGGAGTAGTTGTTGAGTAAAACAAATTTAGGTTAGGCAAAGATTTATATTACTAGCTTAGAAATTTGATTAGTATTAGTATTGTGATTTGGTAAATGGTTAGTGTGGTGATTTGATAATTGGATTTTTGTAAAAAGCTTTGTTTAATAAATTAGGATAGTTATAATTTAAGTGGTCGTTAAATTTTTATAGGCTTATTAGTTTTGTGGATTGGTTGAATTCTAAATGCTAAACATTAAACTAATTATCAAATTAAAACTAAATTACTTAATATAAACATAAAACAAATAATATCTCGTAAAACAAACAAAACCATTATTGCTACCCATTTTTTGATCACCTCTTAATTAAAGTTTATTCAAATCTTAATGTAAATGCATTTAGGCATAACAGGATACAAACCCATGAAATGAATCTTGATTATATACTTGCTGCACTCACTCAAGTTAATCTTGTTAATCTCTTCAAAGAAACCGAAATTTTAAGATAATATCAAAGTGTCTATAAACATAATCAGCTTTCTTATGATTTTAAAGTAATAATTTGTTAATTTGTTAATTAATTATACTTTAAATTTAGGTGAATTTATAATATATATAAACTATATATAATTTTTTAATTTTAATTAAATTAGGATTAATTTATATTGCAAATAATAATAATAAATTAAAAACAAATTACAAATTATGTCTTATATCTATATTAAATATTTTTATAAAATAAGTATTTACAAAGGAAACAATATTTTCATTTGTGATGAAACAAAAAAAGCTATAAATATTTACAGAGTTTTCTCATAATTCAACTAAAATAACAATACCTTTTACCTTCTAATTATTTTAATTTCTTAAATTTTCTTTTTAACATAAATCTTTAGTTAACAACTCTATTTTGAAAGTTGAAAAAATATATAAAAAAGATTTTCAAAAACATAATAAACTTTTATAAAAATACACTATTTCAAATATCATGTATTTTAATAAAATACTTTAAAAATATAATTCAAAATATAATTTTCAAAAACATAACAAACTTTTATAAAAAAACGCTATCTCAAATATAATGTATTTTAATAAAATACTTTAAAACTATAATTCAAAATAAATAATAATTGAAATCATAAATAAACGGGGATAAATTTATTGAAACTTAGGTTTAAAAATAATCCCATTGACAGATGCTCAATTATAAATGAAACTAGTGAAACATGTTTTAAAAAATTTACTGCTACAGCAAAAAGAAAAATTGTACATGATAAAAGTTTAATTTGTATTATTATATTGATAAGTATTTAGATATTAGTCTATTAATAATATTAAGTCAGTGTAACTTAATAAGATTAAGTCACTGAGAGAAGATATATTTAAAATTTTAATATTTTATTATGCTTAAATGCATCTTAATTAATTTTAAATAAGTTTAAGTTGAAAATTCATTATTTAGTTATTTATAAACTTATAATTCAATAAAGTTTTATAAAGTTTTATACTTAGTATCAGTTTTTTTGTTTTTTATTGAATAGTATTTTGTTTATGTTTTTTTTTACTTTAATATTTATGTTATAACTTAAATAGATATTTATAAAGATCTGTTAATTACTTTAATGTTTAATATTTGTTTAACAATCGTCTATTTTTATAAAATTAAGTGGCAAATTATGCTTGTTAATGACTTGACTCATAAGTATACTATAACTTATACCTATAACTATAGTAATAAATAGTAAATTGTTTAAAAAACATTAAAAAATAACCTAATAATAAATAGTAAATTGTTTAAAAAACATTAAAAAATAACCTAATAGAAGAAAAACTTTACCCCATAAATTTAAGTATTAAATATCAAATAAAAAATGAAATACATGCAAGAATTAAGAATTAAATATCAAATGAAAAATGAAATACATGCAAGAAGTACAAACGAATGGAAACAAGTAGAAAGAGAAAATAATAAATAGTGATTTTGAATTAAACATAAATTACGCGACGGAACGCATGACTCTGACAAGAGAGAGTCAGGTTTCATGTCCTATTCGTGAATAATAACATGGCGGAGATTATGAGTCCAATAATCCATCGTCCGTCCTTTAATTCTCTCTGTATGTTCGGCATTCGAAGATCGGTTTGCGTTGATATAATGGTGGCGAGGGTCCCTTTTGGAAACTTCATTCTTTGCTTATTATTAAGAAATGGATGGACAGTGGGACCCTTCATCTATTCAGTTTGGATGGAGGGTTTATTCCCAAAACAGATAGGGATAATTGGGAAGCCGTTACATCGTGCAAGTAGTTGGGATTTGACTAATAGAATTAGATTATATATGAAGCGTTTAAATATGTAAATTAACTTGTAGATATGTACAAATAATGAAACTTTTAATAAGATTGTAGAAAATTTAACTTCGAAAAAAAAGTTAGAAAGAAAATTTAGTTTTGAAAAAAAAGTTAGAAAGATTTTAGCCTAGATGGTGAGAAAACAAGTTTAAATGATGAAACTTTTTAGTAATATTGTAGAAAATTTAGTTGAAAAAAATGGTTAGAAAGAGTTTGGAATACATGGTGAGAAAACGAGTTTAAAACTAATATAGATCCATTTTAAATCTAAATTTCCCAAATTTCTAATAAATCTAAATATTAGAAGTTTCATTAGTGATCAAAGATGGAGATGTTAATATGAACAAAAGAAATTTAAGATCAAAGGTAGATCTAGATCTATCTCATCTACAAGCTTCAAAAGTTCGAAATATTCATGCTAAAAAAGTGTTTTGTGCCTCTCTATACTATATAGATTGAGAGTTTTGGATTGATCTATAATTTTTTACATTTTTTATAATAAAGTGTAGACTTTTGTTTTCATAAGCAATATACTTATTTATTTATTTTTACAATAAAGCTATAACAACATTTCAATTTTCTTTTTTTTAATGAAAGACATTGAGGAAAAATACTTAGTAATAAGTTAATCTTCAGTGTTCTTGTGGATCAAGGTATAGTCCAACTTAGTTAATATATAAATCTACATCTTCTATTTATAAACAAGAGTCTATTTAATCCCAACAGTTTGACATAGCTATTAAGAAATGTAATCTCATTGGTCAAATGTGATGTTAATTAATTAATTAGTTTATTATTTGATTTGGTCACCTTATCTTTATTAGTGACCCATACTATTTTCAAGCCCATAGTATTGGACTATCGTATTGTTGGGATGTAATCCTATAAATACTTGAGTCTAATAATGAGAATGAAATTAATATGACCATTGTGTGTTCTACCATCTTCTGCTTCTTGTCTTTAATCTTTAACATGGTATTAGAGCATATGGACTTATCCATTTCTTGGGTAAGCCTTTTCACATAGTGCAAATATCACACTCATGGAGGTTGTGATCGAAGTAGGAACACATCGAGGAATCATGTGTAATTTTTCTTTTCTTCTCTCTTGGAGCACCAACACACCATGCCTGAAGGAAAAGTGTGTCATTGATCCACTGACACACCCTTCCTGAAGGAAAAGTGTGTCGGTGACGGACCTTGTCTGATGAAAAAGTGAGTCGGTGACACACCTTCATAAAGGAAAGGAGTGTCACTAAAACCATTGACATAATTTGTTCAAAGGAAAAGTGTGCTGATGATGCACCTTGTCTTGAAGAAACGATCGTCGATGACGCACTTTGTCTAATGGAAAAGTGCGTCATCCAATCTTCACTTACGTGCTTTTTGACTGACGCACCCTTCTAACACTTTGTGGTTACTATACAAGGAGCTTCACTGAGTTAAAGGACACAATATTCTATCAAATCCCTAGATCCTTTTTGATCTAGTAAATTTTCATAAGAAAATGGCTACTACCAGAAAAAGCACCTCAATTTTTAATCATATCTATAAGATGTTTCTCCATCTCAACAAATGTTGGCATATGGTTGAAACTAAGTTCAAAGAACCTAATACAAATGCTATGGCAACACTAAGTAATTCCCAGAAGAATGTCATAGAAGCTCACCGAGACGGAGGTCTCACAAACAAATGGTTGATCCAAAGTTGCATCAAGGAGTGCATTTTCCTATGGATCTCATGAGCTACCAGCACACATCAAGCTTAAAATTTGCTCTCATTCTCCTACAAGGGAACATACCAGGTAAAAATGGTAAGATTCCATACTCTTCGACTTCAGTTGAAAGGATAAAAATGAATGAAACATGAAATCGAGATGAGTTTATAACTAGGGTTTCGGGCATTGTAACCCAATTTCAAATTGATGGCTAACCTCTATAACAAAAGGTAGTTGTGAAGAAGATTCTAAGATATCTCATGAAGAATGTTTTTATGGTAGTGAATGCCATAAAAGAAGAAAATCATTTGTCGTAGTTCACCCTAGAAGAATTGTTTTGATCTCTTCTCTGTCATGAAGCTTGACTGAATCAAGAAGAAGAGTCGATGACAAATGATTTCAGCACCCAATATTCTGTCAGTAAACATCGAGGGAGAGGAGGACGAGGTAGAGGAAGAAGAGGCAAATGCCTTCCTCATAAGCATGAAATAAATAGTCATAAACATTTAAATCACTGAGAGAACTCTCATAACTCTCAACATCAGAGGGGGAGAGGTAAGAAATTGACCGATAAGTCCAATATTCAGTGTAACTATTGCAAGAAGTATGGCCACTATGAAAGAGAATGCAAAAAGCAGGAAGATGAAAGGAATAGTGGTAAATCCAATGTCTCTAAAGAAGAAGAAGGCTTGTCAAGGGTTATGTTCCTCTCCAATCAAGCAACTGAAGAACATCACCACTCAGGTTTATTGCTATTGGATAATGATTGCAACAATCACATGACAGATAACAAGTCACTTTTCTCCAACAAAAAGAAAAGGTATTGTTCTTGTATTTACAAAGAAAAATGAAAATAATTTTATTCATGAGGCTTTCTATGTACCACATATGAATTCCAATCTAATTGTTATAGCTCAATTCCTTCAGAATAAGTATGATCTTTGATTTTATGATACGTACTATGCCATTTATGATAAACACCAAGTAGGAGACACATATTGAAAGTTGAAATGACCAAGAGCATAATATCAGTCTCAGAAGTTCCATCCTTCCACAATCTTTATCCCATACTGTCTCTAGTCGAGATGAAACCTAGTTATGGGATTATAGATTCGGTCATCTTCCCTTCAAGAGTCTCAATATCCTGCACAAACAATGCATTGTAAAGTAGTTACCGGTTATACATGAACAATCCTACTCCTGTGAGGATTGTATCATTGGGAAACATCAAAGGGAAAAATTCCCAAATTCCACATCTCAAGCCAAAGAACATCTTGAGATAGTTCATAGAGACCTTTGTGGAGCCATGCAAGTGCAATCCATAGGGGTTAGCTTTTATGTTATGGCATTATTGATTATTTTAGCAAGAAAACATGGATTTATTTCACCATGAAAATATCAAAGAACTTCTCTAGGTTCAAAGAGTTCAAGGCCCTAACTAAGAAGAAGTCTTGAAAGTTAATTAAATTTCTCAGGTCAGATGGTGGAGGTTAATATGATTCACATGAGTTTACAATTTTTTTCAAGAAACATGGCATCTAGAGAGAGTTTACCACTATATGTCCACTCGACAACAGAATGGAGTTATTGAACGAAAGAATGAGAACATCATGAACATGGACCATAGCATGCTTTCACTTGAGAAGCTATTAGATGAGTATGGGGATGATTTTTTTGCATCCTAAATCTACTTGATCAACTGATCAACCACAGAAAGTGTCTAGGACATGACTTGTGAAGAATCTTGGAGTGGCAGTAAGACTAGTGTTACACATCTAAGAATTTTTGCTTTTGTTGCATTTTCTCATGTACCTGATGAACTTAGAAGAAAGTTGGATAAGAAGAGTTAGAAGTGCATTTTCACTAGTTAGAATGAAGAACACAAGGACTACAGGTTGTATAATACTATCACCAAAAATATTATGGTGAGAAGAGATGTCGGGTTCCTTGAAGTTAGATGTTGGAGTGATCCTTCAGACATACATCAACAAGAAAGTGTAGATATGTTAGATCTACCTACCATACTTCTAAAATTAGAATTATAGAAGAAAACTAATAAACAATAGCATACAATCCATATTGTTATAGTTGATTTTACCACTCCAGGTGAATCACACTTTGTATGGCCTTCCCCTGTCCCGCTGCAGACTCCTTAGACCCATTGGACCATTTTTTGTCCTTTGATGTTTCCTTGACCATTCCTAAAAACATGTGAAAAATGATACACACGATTTTTAAACCTCTAATTGCGTATATACGCGGGTTTGACCACTAAAACCGTGTACATCAGGATGTGTACAAAATCCAAATCATTTTGGAGTTTTCCTTGACATGGATCTGACTCACTTGACTCCTGGCCTTCCCTATTCCTTGAGATCACTCGGATTCGACCTTTCATTACCCCTTTGAAAAGCTATATAAGGAGCTCTATGGTACATTGAAGGCATATGAGAGAATTGAGAGCAAAGAAACTATAGTCCATTGTTGCCAGAACTTATGCTTGAGTCTGCATCCCTTTGTCCCTTAGAGCACTTGTGTGTTCTTCCTAAGCTTTCCTTTTGCTTGCGAGCTTGCTATCGAGAGATGGAGGATTGAGGTGGTGGAGGACCAAGTGGGGGATTCAGTTTCTCTGATTTGCAAACGTGCCGACAGAGGTTGTATCTATTGTAATCTCTGATTTATATTAATAGAAATATCTTTTCCTATCCAATAATGTGTGTTTGAATGAATATTTTATCCATGGAATGTTTTCAAATGATTATACATTATTGATTATATATGTTAGAATAGATCTAACACTATGATATATAGTATGCTTGTATTATTTACTTGTTGTTGAGGAAGTAATTTATCAATTCAAGCTGAAGTTGGAAAGCTCAACGGGGATCTACTTCAACCGTCTAGAATAAGGTACAAGGTCTGATCCTTTAGTGTTAGACATTTAATTTCTATTGCATATTGGAAAAAATTGATTTCTGGAGTCAAGCTATCTGTTGTGGTACCCCAAGCCATAGGAATTTCTCTCTGTAACACATATAAGAATAAAAAACTATAAGTTTGAGGGATTTATATGAGCAAACTCCTATTACTTATGAGCACCTTTAGTATGCTATGTTTTCTTGTCAGCCCACATATTTTGATAAAGTAGCAAAGGATGCATAGTTGGTACAAGCTATGAATGAAGAGATTGATGTTGTTGAGGAAAACCAGACATGGGATCTTATTGATATACCTACAGAAAAAACCAGAGTCAGAGCCAAATGGGTCTATAAGACCAAACTGAATGAAAAAGGAGAGCTTGGAAAACACAAGGCAATGTTGGTTTCCAAAGGATATGCGCAACAATATTGTCTGGACTATGATGAAACATTTTCTCTTGTATCAAGGATAGATACCATTAGAGATGTACTTGCCATTGTAGCACAAAATCAATGTCATGTTTATCAAATGAATGTCAAGTCTTCCTTTCTAAATGGCATTATTGGAGAAGAAGCTTATGTAGACGAGAAACCTAGATATACTATCAAAGGTCATGAGAAAAAAGTGTTTAATATTAAAAAGGGCCGTGTATGGTCTAAAACAAGATCCATGAGCTCGGTAAGGTAGGATTGAGTCCTATCTCATCAACAATGGGTTCAACACAATTAATAATGAGCTCGCTCTGTATGTAAAAACAAATCAACAAGGTAACATGTGATTGTATGTACATTGGTAACTTGATGCTTGAAGAATTTAGGATAGTCATGAAAAAGGAATTTTAAATGACTGATTTAGGTATGATGAAGTAGTTCCTTATTCTGGAAATTACTAAAATTGATCAAGGTCTTTTCACTTGTCATCATAAGTATCGCTATTGATATTTTACAGAGATTTAGAATGGATAAATGTAAACCAGTTCATAAACCCCCATCGCTCTAGGAATCATGTTAGCAGAAAATGATGATGAACCAATAATGAATTATGCACTCTATAAAAGATCGGTAGGGAGTTTAATGTATTTGACTATAACTAGATTTGATTTAATGCATGTTGTCAGTCTTATTTCTAGATTTGTGGAGTCTCCCAAAGACTCTCACTGGAAATTTGGAAAATTAATTTTGAGATTTATTACAGGAACACTTGGATATGGCCTTCGGTAGAATCATTCACCAAACAATACTCTCACAAGGTATGCTGACAATGATTTTGCAAGAAGTATTGATGATAGTAAATGCACATATGGTATGCTTTTTATTTGGGTACAAATCTGATCTCTTGGGAATCTTAGAAACAACCCATTGTCAGCATGTCTTCTTGCAGAAGCATAGTATTTAGCAACCAGCACTATATATTTGTATGCAATTTTTCTAAGAAGAATTTTAAATGATATGGGACACAATGAAAAGGATCCAACTTCTATTTTTTGTGATAATAGCTCTGCAATAAAATTGTGCAACTATAATATATTCTGTAGAAAAATAAAACACATTGACACTCATTGTCATTTCATTCGTGAGTTAGTCAATAATGGAAAAATTTATTTACAATTTTGTGGCTCTAAGAAGCAGTTGGTTGATATTTTCACCAAACCATTGCGAACAACTGCATTTGAATATCAGAGAGAGCGCTTAGGGATTGACAGTGTTGAAGATATTATACCACTTGAGATTAAGGTGGTGTGTTAAGAAATGTAATCTCATTGGTCAAATGTAAAATTAATTAGTTAGTTAGTTGAGTAGTTGATTTGGTCACCTTATTCTGATTATTGACCCATAGTATTTTCTAGACAATAGTATTTGTCCATGGTATTATTGTGATGTAATCCTATAAATACTTGAGTCAAATAATGACAAGGAAATCAATATTCCCATTGTGTGCTCCACTATATTTTGCTTCTTTCCTTTAATCTATAACAATAGCTTGCTTATGTTGTTTCCTAACAAATTTCATTATTACTTTTATAGGTTTCTTCTTGGTTAGCGTTACTCTAATGGTGACTTAGCATGTTAATTCTAAGGTGAACTTTACAGGTTCGCATATTTTATGGGTCCAATTAGTAACTTGTTTTATTTATTTAATTCAAAAAAAAAATTATTAACTGATGTGATGTTATGTGTTTATTGCCACATGAAGGGGTTGTCATTATACTCATGTTTCACTAGGGAACAACTATACTAGTCACCTACTAATTGGTAAATGATAACCCATATTACAAACCGTACTCCAAAATTCAGAGTAAATTCTGAGGTATATGTTATCATAATAACCACCAATGTGTTATTTATCATTATGTTTCTTTGATTTTATCCTATTTAATGTTTCTACTTAGCATTTTAGCTATAGTATAATGGATTGGAGTTTTATTTCCCAAAGCCATTGAATGAGCATGTACTAGAATCAAAGATGGAATGGAAAAAATGATGCCATTTTACATATTGATGTCAAGGAATTTAAGTCAACCTAGAGATTTGCCATGAATATGAAAAGGGTTTCTTTTATAGTCTACCAAATTTTAATTTTCCCTTCTGTTGCACTTGCGAGCTATCTCTACCCCATAAGGTTAGCCCATTTCTCCTTGTATGAAATTACCTTCAATGATCTGAAATATACCCATAGAGATCATGGTTCCTATACTAAATTACTATATGAATGGATTGATGGAATGTTCAGTTTCTAAGCTTTACTAATAATCTTGGTAAGCTACAAATTTCAAATTTCAATCTTCAACAATAGTTTCTCTTATCTAGATACTTCTTGAATACCTGAACTAAATTTTTTTCTTAAATTGGCTACAATGTAAGTAATTTGAGGACCCACAAATCCTCATGGATCATGCTGAGTAGTTGTAGATTCCTTTGGATAAGCTGTGTACTCTTGGTAATTCATTACCCAAAACTTAACCAAGAATTCTTGGGTAAGATACTATCTTAGCTGGATTTAGATTCAACAAACTAAATGATTTAGTAGGGAAATTATCTTCTACGGTATATAATTAGGGTTTGGAGTATAAACATATAACAATTCTTAATAATCATAAGAAACCATATTCATTTTATGATCCAATTCCACCATTCAATTACATACTAAAATAATAATACCAATACAGAACAATTAATTAAATGTAATCAACATTATATACCTGAACTTTTTCTCAACTATAGATAATACTTATACTGTTAGTGACAATTTTCTAGCAAAACTGATTCACAAAATACTAAGAAAAACTTATCTATAATCAAAACCAAAACTGGGTTATGAACAACCATGCTACACCCAACCTTAGAATCTCGAAGTCAGCAAATAACTGCGCACCTAGCTACTTACTTTTGTGTATATGGTTTTATTAAACGAAAAAAACTAAAATATATAATTTTATATAAAAAAAAAATTAGTTTATTCTTTATCCATTGTTCATACTAGAACATCATATTTATCTATTTATGGTATAATATAACATTAAATTAATTAATATAAACGTACAAAATTACTATTTAGTAAACAAAAAATAAAAACTAATATCGACATAATTAAAAAATAATTTTATTGAAACATTTTGTTCCAAGAAAAAAAATTCATAATATACTCATTGAAAAAATATTACATATTTCGGATGCATGTAGCATTTATCAATCTAAATTTGTGGCTTTACTCTCAAGTAAGCATACAAGATGGCTAAATTAAATTCTACAATGGTTTTTAGCATACAACGACGTCATATTAGCTATCAATGATTTTACATTTATTTTAAACATGCACTAACTTCAAATTAGATAGTAATCCAACTATTTGAGACTCTAACAACATAAAAAGTTTCAAACATATAAAAAAACAGAAGTCTCTTTGGATCATTTCTTGATTTTGAATTAGGGTCCATTCCTCTTTCTACATCGATAATCTTTGTTTTGAAAGTTCCTATAACTTTGAGTTATGTTCTCTATAAATGTGCTCAAATATTATCTCTTAAAAATTATCCCTAGTGCTTCATACTTTGTCAACAAATGCTATGAGGTTCATATTGTGGCAAGTTGTTTCCTTATTTATTCATTTTATTACAATACTACAATCATCATAAACTTTCGGTTTAGTTTTAAACCTTTACTCTTTAGTATTCTTTTTTTCAACAAAAGAGCTAAAATCTTTCCAAAATTGTTAGTACCGTTTTCCAAGCAATTTTAAAAGAAATTTTTTCTTTCTCTCACAAAAAATTTGTACCTCAATATTGACATAAACCTCTTAGTTCCTATGTTTCTCCATCAAATACAATTGAGGATAATATTTTTCCGCCCTCGACTTGGTATACCTGATACCTTTTTACCTATTACTTGCGGGAAGAAAGACACAATATTTATGCTTTGGGATGCAAAGAAAAAAGTCTGATCCTTGACATATTCGAAGATTATTATATTCCTTACCTTCCAAACATTTCACAACACTATAATAGGGAGAGATATGAATGCTTATAACTTATTGTTGCATCGGTTGTGAATACTTTATTCCACAGTCACTCCTATCCAATAATGTTTTACTTCATTAGGAACGGCCACTTCCTTCAACACTGGCTTGTGATTATTGGTTTCCTTGACTTCTATGCATAATAAGAACCTTTTCGGTTCTAACGAGTTCCTTCATTGCATGTGGTCCCATGTTACGGATTTGTTAGATAAAATAAACCATAAAAGATAAATTTATTTCTTATGAAAGTTAGTCTCCATGATTTGATGCCACCACCATTTTTTCTCTATTCCCTCGTAATATTTCCCCATAATATATTTGTAAATGTTAGGTTTTCATAAATTTAGCAATATAATTTCATTGTTTATTGTAATACAACAAACAATTGTTAACTATTTATTATTTGGAATATATATATATATATATATATAGATAATGAAGTCAAACTGAATGTAATGGATTATTATTATTTAATAATTAAAAATACTGGGAGGAAACAAAACTGAAGTAGTAGTTAAGAGAGTGTTTTCTGGGCCATAAGAGGAAATGAAAAATATTGAAAGATGCTAAGTGAGAAGTCAAGTGACATAGGAGGCACCTTCCCTAAAATCAGGATAAAACTGCTTGTGGAGTGCTAACGAGTAGGAGGATCATAAATGACCAAGTCCTAGGAAAAATACTATGAAATAGTATGGTCACCGAATAAGCAGGAGGTTGGCGATGGATGGGTACAAACCTATTGATGCAAAGAGATGGTGCATTGATCATAATTTTCCCTTGTGGTTCAGAAAATTTGCTTGGGGTTTCTAGAGAAAGTAATATTTGGCTTCCACAAAAGTTAGTTGGGAGGAACAACAACTTCAATTTTGTTTCCCTGACAATGGTGACAGATTTAACAACAAGATTCTAGAGAATATTTACATAGATGTATTCACTATTCTAAGTACATCTAGAATTTGATACAAATGATTTATTCAAATATGATCATATTGAGTCAAAGACGGATCTAAGTAAATTTAAATCAATTGCTTTACTCTAGGAGTCGAAGGCTTCTACACAATTTATCTTCGTTTAAAAGTTAAGTTGGCATGCATTAACCCTAGCCTTTACACGGGATTACATACCCAGAATCTGACATATTTTTAGATATTAATAAATAAATAAAAGAGCTAAAGAATCATGTTTAATCAAAGTACCATCAACAATGTATTAAATTAACAAGCTAAGCAAAAGAAATGCCCAAATCACATATCTAAGTTCCAAAATCAATGATAATCAAATATATATCAAGGGAGAGAAACTTTATCTATAAAATTAGTATCATATATGACAATTAAAACAAATAGTAAGATATACAATCAAAAAATCACATCTACAAATTTTTCAAATAAAAATACTTAGTGTCAATTACCGGGTTCCATACCGAGAAATAGATCAATGGGATTAAGATTTAATTAAAAAAAAAAAGAACCACAATTTCAGAAGATAAGTAATAGTTATTTAATGATAGATTTGAGCTTCATAAAATTAATAAAATCAAATCAGATCAAGATCCAGGAATCATGACCACAGAGTCAAGATTATTCCCAATCGTTTTCACAAATCCAATATTGATATAAAATAAGTTACCAAATTGTGAATTATATCGTGGTTATAAATACCATATTTTAAATCCACAGACTAAAACTAAAATTGCAAAATTTTCCCTAATAAAACCACAAAAAATTAGCAAAAACCCAAGAACTAAAGATTGCGAAGACCACCTGAGTAATCAATGCATCTAAGTATAGATCCATCAATGGTTATGTATTTAAACAAAACTTATCTTAGAATTTTGTAGTGTCTGTGAAGCCCTATATTCCCATAGAACTAGGAGCCAAAGTAACTGGGAAACTAGCTTAACCATGAATCCAAAATAGAGTGATACCTTTTGATTGATAGTTGGACCAGGTGTACATTCCATAACCCACGGCATGCATGTGTTTGCATGTATATGGACCTATGAGCATTAGTGTAACTAGAATAATTTAAATTTATACATATTCTTCCTATTAACATAATGCAGGTAAATCCCTCACCTCTGGACAGAGAAGAATGCAACTCAATAGGAGGTGACCCTGTCACCACTATCACCTAGTTGTGTTTTGGAAACTTGCATTCAGATTTGAGTATTGTTAAAACCATTTTGTTTAATCTATAAACTGTTTGGAATATAAATTAATTTTTTTTTATGTAAACATTACCTTTCATTTTGTATTTGGGCCGTAACTGTGAAGAAATATTAACCAGATATTTCACGTATACCCTTGATTCAATTGTCAATAGAATGACAAAGTTATTATAAACCTATTTAATAATTGTTGATGTATTTGTAACTTCGGAATGTATTCATATATGTATCTTATGTATTGTAACCCGATGTTTATTATGGGATGTATCTATTATGTTTAAGTCATATTGGCATGCCCCGATGCTTCGATTGGGAGAATCAATAATGTGAACAAGTCATGTCACGTCATAGTGGGTAACCCTCCGATTGTCTAAGGATTAAAGTCCGTGTGGTTCTGGGGTAGTAGGGTTATTAGACTCTCCTAGTAGAGGTCATCCCTAGTAGAGTTTTAGTCATGTCGGTATTAGTATAAATAGAGAGTTGGGGTCTCTATTTAGAACAGCTCACTCACACACTCAAGTGTAGCGCATAGTTGAGGAAGGAGAAGACACTGGGGCTAGACAAGAAGAAGATTACTGCTCTCGAGAGTGCATCTTACTATTTTGGGGTTTACATCTTGTGCTGATTCTATCTCTAAAGAAGTTGCAAGGTTTTCTTCATTTATGGTTTCCCCGATGAAAAACACTGTGTTCATTGTCTCTTGTGTTTGATTGCTGTACTTATTGTTCTCTCAGTAAAGATCCTAACATAATGCTAGCTTAATGTTGAAAAACTAACAATAATGAATGTAATCCTTAAATTTTTCAACCAAAAAAGAAGCTTACCTTGCTAAGACACATAGAGGGTCAAGGGTCAGCTCCTAGCGGATATTTCTCTTCTTCTTCCTACACATCAAGAAATGAAGATGTCAACATTGTTCAAGCAAATAAAATTTTTTTATAAAAAATTGAAACTGTAAAGTAAGATGGGAATTATTTTATTCCCTACCTATTAATTAAAACCTTGCAGGCTATAAAGCCTTTGCTAGAACTTGAAGGAAGGAATTCTATCTTCCACATAAACCTCACAATCAGCCATGAATGGCTGATAATGTAATTGCGGCCACATTTGCAATCAACCACTCGTAAACCCCCAAGCAAACTTAATATTTCAGGCTAGAAACTAAACACTTATTTACAGACCACGATGGGAAAGACTAATTGCATCCACAAACCATGGAGAGGATAAGCATCAACCTCCATTAACATAAAAACAATACAAGGCCAAATGAATGCATCGAAAAACCCTCATGACAGCTTAATTCCACATTAAAACCCTACGAAAAACATGGAACTAGATCGATGAAAAATGGAGGGTTGAGATCAAACTTTGTTCTACAACACATGCATATCAATCATGCTATTAAATGTGCTTGGATTCACTATCAACTCACAGCAAGGGATAGCACTTTAATTTATTAAAATCTATCTATCTATCTATCTATCTATCTACTTGTCTATATAGGTATATATATATATATATATATATATATATATATATATATATATATGTATGTATGTATGTATGTATGTATGTATGTATGTATGTATGTATGTATGTATGTATGTATGTATGTATGTATGTATGTATGTATGTATGTATGTATGTATGTATGTATGTATGAGTGCAAGCTAATGAGGGTCACTTTTGGCACATTAGATACCATAGAAAAATCAAAAATCATGTATCCCTCAACTTAATTGTGTTTTTTTAGATACTTACAAAAAATGTAGTAAATACGATTAAATCTAGGAAATTGAATCATGTTTCCAAATATATAAGGTTTATGTATTGAAAAGTTTTATAACTATGTCAAGTTTCATTTTTTCTAACAGTAACTTTTTATTTTTTAGGAAAATGATAAGTTATATGTTTTTGTGGGTGCATCCATTGAGGGCCTAAATGATTCTTTCGGAATACAAAAAGTTGTAGGCATGTAGAGAACATATAGTACTAGTGCAGCGCTAGTTTTTGAAAATGAAATTAGTATTTTTTAATTTTTTTATGATTATCTAAGTGATCATTCCTCGAAAATGGTACTTCTTTTGTGGGTGATTACTTTTAAGGTATTAATGAAATAATCATGAAATGGGTTTTTATAGAATGTATAGGTCGGTGTCTTCTAGTGCACCATATAATTTATTTTTAGAATGATTAAGAATTGAAAACTTTATGGAAAAAACACTAATAACATGTTTTTGAGTTAAGGAGTTCGGACATAATAGATATTGAAAAAATAGGATAATATAATATTTTTTAATAAAAAATACATATTTAGAATCTGCATAAAAATGCTATTTATGTTTATTATTTCACCAAAAATGTTTGTGTGTAGCATACTGTAATGATTGCGTAAAAAACGACTTCTTCAGAAAATGGAAGAAATGCCAAATTAACTATGGTTTATCATATACCAAAGCACAAGTTTGGTATTACTGAAGCAAACTCCAAACCATACACATAGGTCTATTGGTGACATGCCAGCAACTGGATTGGCACGTTTAAATTCAAATTACATCCCCCGCCCTTGTAGAATCGAAAAACATGTGCACGTTATAAAACTACAAAATGTGCGCACGTTATATGGGTGCACATTATTATATAGAAGTACAAAATGCGTGCACATTATGTAGTTATATAATGCACACCCGTTTTGTAGAGATACAAATCTAGCACTATATGTAATATGTCAAATGTATGGATAACAGGTTATAGCGGGTGTGGAAGGGTCAATTGCCTAGAAGGATGTTGGAAGTTCAGGTGGGGATGGTTAATAGTTGAGAGGGGGTGGGGAAGGGTCAAGGTCCTAGGAGGATGTTTCAAATTGAAGTGGAGAAAGATAAATGGAATGGGAACATTATTGGTTACAAGGGTGAAGGGGAGTGGGGATTGAGAGAATTATTAGGAGGAGAAGAGGTGTTGAAGACATATACGGTTAGAATTATTACACAAGAGTTGAGTAATGAAGGGGGATAAGGTGGAGGAGAGGAATTCACTGATGGTTTGATGACAGAGGATTGGTGAATGGAAAGGTGGATATGGAGTATTAGAGGAGGAATATGATGTGTTGGAGGAGAGAGACGAAGGAGAGGGAAATTGAAGAGATGGGAATGAGATGCGATAAAACAGATAATAGAGGCCATAATGAGGTAAGGGGTTGAGGAGAAGGGATAATTTGAAAACATAGAAGATGAGAGAGAGAGAGAGAGAATGATGTATAGAAAGTGTGAGAGAGAATAAGATAAGTAGTGGGGTGAGGGAGGGATGGAGATAGAGTAAGGAAAAAAGATATTGAGGGAGCGATAGGAGGTGTGTGTGTGTGAGGGGTGATGGGGGGGTACACACAAGGAGATAAAGGGGTAGGTTCACACATGTAGAGAGAGAGAGAGAGAGAGAGAGAGAGAGAGAGAGATGGTGTTAAAGATAGAGGGTGGAGGGTTGATATATGGAAAGAGAGGGAGGTTTTGAAAGGGAGACACATGGAGAGGGAGGGTGAAAAATGATAGCATGAGAGGATACATGTAACACCCCATTTTTGACCTCGTTGCATTAAATTTACATGATGTATATATTGTAATGATCATGGTGCAGATCTAAAGGCCAAGGCCCCAACATTGATTGGTTATACTATGTTTTGGATTTAAATTGTCACCGATGGTATATCGGGGCATGCGGCATAGATATTGAGTTTGTCATCATGTAAATATGCTTCTTTAATTAAAATGAATTCGACGAGCTATGATCGCAGCAACTAAATTGAGAAGGGGCATGATTTTCACAAGGATAAGGGTGGGGGGAATGTTAAACCTTAGCCAATGGGGGGAAAAAGCCATGTGTCATCTCTCCTTGTTTTACTCCAAACACCACAATTAATAATTGTTGCTGTTAGCTGGGGTAGTTATGGCTGAGAGGGGAGTGTGGCGGGACTATCAGTCCTTTCCCACATGCACACTCCACCACCAGCGTGGTTGACCTCACGATGGCAAGCAAACCACCGCGGTCACTCCAGCAAAAAAATCACGATTGCATTCTCTCCATGCCGGGTGTTGAAACACTCACGCACTTTCGTTTTTTCATCCTCTCTGTTGTCTGTTCATCCTTACACAGGAGCAGAGGTCTTGTTCATCCTCATGCACAGGCAGTTGTTTTACTGGATCCCACACAGCCAGGAGGGGAGCCGCTTATCGGTGGTCATTCACATTTTTCCACAGAGTGGAATCGGGTATGTTTCCCCCTCTGTATTTTGGGGATCTAGTGCAAGTTTCCTTCATGCAGAGGCTAAGAGTATGTAGTTTCTTCCCTAGTGCAGCTTGTATAAGTATTTTCCACTTGCTTAGTTGTCCAGGACGGACTTTTGTCTCCCTTACGTAGTGATTGTTGTGGTCTTCTTTATATTTGGGGGTCTGGTGCAAGTTTTCCTCACGTACAGACTGTTTGGAGCCATTTTACCCATGTTGTGAGTTGTGCTCACTGATTACGTTTTGGGACTGTTGTTTTCCCCACGTTCATTGATACATTTGGGACTATGAAATTCGCTTGGGAGTCATTTTCCCTGTTAAGTTGTAATTGCTGAGTAGTTGGATGTGTGCAATGGTTGATCTGCGGACTGTGTTGGGAGCAGGGATAGGGGCTTGGTTTGCTTGATAAACCTGGTGGTTGGAAACCACACAGACATAGCTAGAGGGTTGGCTTTCTTCTCCAAAACCCCTAAATAGCACTGGAAGGGAATGCAGGGCCTGAGGGACTATGTAGCAGAGAAGGGACTGATTCCTTGTGTTGGGTGTGTGTGGGTGTATTAGAAGCCAGGATAGTCCTGGTGTAGGTGTTCCTAGCTCTATAATGGGCTCACCAGCTTAGCATTCAGCCTTTCCCAACTCCCAGATGGCTTGATAAACCCATCTATGTTGGCTTGGCTGTGTTTTGTGTATCCTTGGCTATGTGTAAGCCTGTTTGTTCCCTTATTCCTTGGAGAATCATGCCCAGCTTGGGGGTGGCAGCGTTGCTGAGAGATTAAGGAGCACACTGGCCTATGGTTGGGTGGAATGTTGGAGCAATGTAGCTGGTTGCGGAATGACTTCTTCATAAGATAAGTGATCTTGTCCATTTTTACTTCTGCAACCATATTTTCTATTAATGAATGTGATGAACATGTTGAGTGAATGCTTGTATGAATGTATGTTGATTCCGTTGTGTCTGATAGATAATTGTAGCTGTGTATGAGAAATAGTTGCATCTGTGTTCTACTTCAATGCATTATGATTTCAGCATTTTCATGAATTCACATGTTCATGGGGCTGGTATCCAGGACGGTTAACGTCGTGGTCGCGTCCTCTTCATCGGTCAGAGGGATGGGGATGTGACAATACATGTTAAGATGGAGAGATAGAGAGAGGGATAATGGAACAAAGGGCTCTTAATTAAGGGAGAAGGGAGGGAGATATTGATAGAGGGAAGTAAATAGAAGGTGGAGAGAGAGGGAGTGACAGAAGGAGTTTGTTAAAGAAGGGAGGACACACACACACACACAAATATTATGTGGGAGAGAGGGGGATGGGTGAGAGACAAATGGAGAGAGGGGGTGAGAGAGTGAAACACACACATAGATATATAAAAATATAATAGGGGGGACACACACACATAGAACAAGAGAGAGGGGTGACTGATAGAGAGAGAGGGGGGAGGGGCAAGTGATAGAGAGAGAGTAGTGGAGGGAGGGATAGAGATGGAGGTATAGTGAAGGTGGAGAGAGGTTATTAGAGAAGGGGAATTGGGGAGGGACACACACACACACACATAGAGAGAGAGAGAGAGATATTGTGTCGGAGAGAGAGGGGGAGGGTGGAGCAATAGAGAGAGAGTGATCTATGGCGAAAGTGAGGTAGGTATAAATAAGGTGAACAGAGGTTTTGAGAGATGGGGAATAAGGGAGGGACACACACAGGCCCATAGAGATAGAGAGAGAGGGGGAGGTTGTTAGAGAGAGAAGGGGGAAAGACACAAACACCTACATATAGAGATAGTGACATATGGAAATACAAAGGAAGGGAGCTCCATTGAGTAAGGAATACAGGGATATTGATTAAGTCACATGTGTATCCATAGATGCCAAAAATATTATTTATGGATTGAGTGTTGTATTTCCTCCCTTGACCTTGTTGAGGCCTTAATACCCATATCTAATGCTCAAAACCTCTTAAAGGCGTGCACATATTTTCTTGGAGGCCATCATACATTGAGTAGGTCATCTGTGGTGCTTCAAGGAATTGTTCATCAACATGGGTGCCTCAAATATCCCATTATGGCATAAGGAACGAGAAAATTCCCTCAATCATGTCTCATAGGTCCCATACCTACTGCTCAAAACCACCTAATTCTACTAACATCCATATTCATAGTCGAAATATATCTATGATATGTCATGTGTGATTTTTGAAGGAATCCTTCCTATCCCTAGATTCATAGAAGCTTCAGTTCAAACCTAAGTCCATAGTTTCCTCCCCTGACGATGTCCATGGACTTGTGATTCATACCTAGTGCTCAACAAATGGTTATGGGATGCATATACCAATTAAGTTTTAAATGATTCACTTTCAATGTCATGTGTGGTGGTTGGAGGCATCAATTTTGGCCCTAAATGGTTAATAAATTCCTTTAATTCCTAAGGACAAAGTGTTTCCCCCTACCCATGTGAAGGGGCCTAATATCTGTACTTAGTGCTAAAAATGTTCTCATGGAACTAGTATCCCCATTTCAAGGTAAAAGAAACCATGGAAGGATCTATCGAGGTTGTTCAACACATCATTCTTGGTTCTAAATGGATAGAAGCATATTCTAGGGTCTAAGGACTAAGTTTCCTCCCTTATTATGTCTAAGGTCCCAAGACACATACATAGTACTTAGAAACCCCTAATGGTTCCCATGTCCTCATTCAAAACAAAAATTTCAACATGAGAGGTCGTCTATGGTGATTGAAGGTGTCGTTCATGGACCTTGAGCCCTAAAAGATGGTTTACAATGTAAAATTAAATCTTTTTTGTACTAACCATGATTAACACCTTATCCTCCATATCTAATGATAAAAAAATCAAAATCATGGCCATATCCCAACTTAATGGTTGATGATACCATTAAGAGATCATGTGTGTTTGTTCAAGGTGTTGTTCTTGGCCCTATATGTCTATAGGATTCCTTTAGGGCCTAAGGATTAGGTTTCCTCCATCTACTATGTCTATGGGTATGTTTCTAGCTCAAAGAGAATTATAATGCACTCCATATTCTCTTAGATGCAAAATATCACATACAGAGGTCCTATGTGCAGGTTCGATGACTTGTTCATGGAACTCAAGCCTTAAAAGCTACCTTTAGGATATAATTATTTATTTTTCTCCCTTGAGCATGTTTAAGGGACTACTATGACCCATACTTAGTTCTTAAAACCTCCTAATGGTGTCCATATTATAACACAAATAAAAATTATGCTCTTGGGAGGTTAGGCATGGTTGTTTGAGTTGTTGTTCTTCATGATACTAAAATATTAGTATAAGTCCTAAGTCTTGATGATGCAAACTATTGTTTGTATACTTTTCCCTAGCCATGCAACAAAACCATTTTTTGTGGTTCTCCATAACATGTGCATATTTTGCTTCTCTAAAACGCATGCATGTTTTTCTTCTCCAAAACGCATGCGCGTTTTGCTTCTCGAAAACATGTACGTGTTTTGATTATACATAATGCATACACATTTTGTAACTATAAAATGTGTGCGTGTTTTTCCTATCCTAACCTACGTTTCATATGATATGTCAGGATCGATATTAACCAAACCAAGCATTACATAACGTGAGCACGTTTTGTTTTCATGTATCATGAGTGTGTTTCCAAAAAGTAGGATTGCATCTAAAAGGTCCCTCAACTTCTTCCACACAACCAGATATATATCTATATATATATCTATATCTATATATATATATATATATATATATATATATATAACTTTATTTTATAACAAAAAATGGTCTAAGTCTTATGGGTTTTATAAAGCCTTGCAAAAACGTTAACAAACTATCAAGATAATAAAAAAATTATATAATTGTTGTATCTAGGATTTCACAGGTGGTAATCATTATCAGATTTTTTGAAACCTATGTGGAGTTTTTGTCTCGATGCGTTTCAAACTTCAGAGTTGAGTCAATCTTCAAGAGAAGGATTGTCTCTCAAAAGAACATTTATGTTTATTAAATGTTATAAATAATTGTTTATTTAAATGCCATAAATAATTGTTTTTATTATTGGTGAATGTGTCAGCTTGCTTTTAATAATTGAATATTTAGGCTAAGCTTTATTAATTATTTAGTTTTTATTATTAATTATTTAGTCTCTATTGTTTATTTAAACTATTATTTGTGTGTTTCAGTTTTATTATGTATGTCGCTTATTATATCATCATTTACTATTAAATGTTTTATTTGTTATTAATTACAATTATTATCAATTTATATTAACAATTGATTATTTATCTAAGATTTATTCACTATTTAGTTTTTATTATTATCTTTATTTAATCCTATGGCATTAACAATTGGTTTCTAGTCCTCGTACAGGATTAGGCCATCCTCTCTGTTGAAATTTCTTGGATTTTTCTCTATTTCTATTGCTTCACGTATACGTCACTTGTTAACGTGTTCTTAAAGGGCTATGGCATTTGATTCTTCAATGCAAACATGGTGGTTTGTTCTTGATGAATGTTCGACCATGTACGACTTCTTGGTTCTTCCATGAATTGTTTCAGCATAGTTTTCTTGTATTCTTAATTTTATTGATCGACATGTTTCAAGAGCAAGGGATTGCATAAATGCCCTTTCTTATTTTTGGTTCAACCAAGTCTTTTGCTTTGTCTAATATGATCCTTAGCGAGGTTGGTGGACAAAAAATTATGCTTATTTGTTTTTTACTCAAAACCGTGGTAATTTTGTTCATTGTCCCTTGAATTTATGGAAGAGGAACCTTCGTTACACATTCATGTATGTCATTGTTTCTTGTGTTTTTCCTACTGTTCCTATTTTTGTTTCTTCTATATTTTGCAATTTTGAATGCTCTCCGAATGTATTTTTTTATTACAACCATTATTTTGACGAGATTTTGGTAGGTTTCCTAGTTCCTCTTCCAGGTGTTCATTATATGATATTATGACAGCTCGTGTAGCAAGAGTGTGTAGAATTCTTGATTTTTGCAATGGGTGATGATGTGAAATAGTTTACACATTCACCAATAATAATAAAAAATTATTTATGGAATTTAAATAAATAATTATTTATAACATTTAATAAACGTGAATGTTTTTTTGAGAGAAAATCCTTCTCTTGAAGATGGACTGAACTCTGAAGTCTGTAACGTGTTGAGACAAAAACGCCACATAGGTTCCAAAAAATGTCATAAATTATATAATCACCTTTAAAAAAGAAAATCATATGAAGAGTGGGCTTAACATAATTTTAAACAAATAATTGGTATTCTAGAGTGTAGCTAGGACTAAGCCATAGGCCTAGGATTGTATCCTAAGTAATCAAACCATAATAAAATCAAAGGATTAAAAATCACCTTGGCGAGGCTACGACTAAGTCATCATTGTAAATTGAGATCACACCAAATGGCAGACACACCCTTCCATAAACTAAGATCAAATCTAAGTTAAATTTATTCATGCAATCAAATTAAAAAAGGTATGTCATGAAAAACATGAACGTGCTACGGCCAATTGATTCATGTTACGACAAGTATGAATAATAATTCGAAATTATTTTATTTATTTTTTTGGAAATTACAGGTTTGTGATGTTGGTTGTGGAGCCTAATCTTCCAGATCCACATATAGTATTCAGTTGTGTTTCTACCCCAGGTGTACTTACACTTGTTCCCTCTTCCTTGGAATGTATGTTGGCCAATACTTATGTGGACCCATGGTATTGGGTTAACCGTAGTATTTTTCCATGGTATTTTTCCCCTATAAAAGAAATCATTCTAACATAGATGTGTATGGTATTATAGCATTGTAAACAATCTCTACGATTGTGTGAGAGAGATTGTGAGAATGTGAAGAAGAAGTGCAACGGTTTTGCTGTAGGTTATATCCCTTCATCTTTCTGGACTGTAATAAAAGGACTCGAAATTTCTTTGTGGACGTAGCCCATCGTTTGGGTGAACCATGTTATATAGGTGTCTCTCTGTAATGTGTTTAATGTCTTTTGCATATTTTTTAATTATTTAACTGTATATTTGTTATTGCTCTACAGTCCCGTTTTCCAACAATTGGTATCAGATCCAAAAGGTCTATTTGGCTGGTAAACTTGCAGGAAAGAAGGGTTCCTGGTTTGAGTGGAAGCAATGGAAGACTAAGGAAATTTTATGGTCAATAAATTTAATGGCAAAAACTATCAGTTAGGGAAGATGCAAATGGAGGACTATCTGTACTAGAAGGATCTGTACCTATTGTTGTGAAGAAAAGAAAAACATCCAGCGACTATGAAGGATGAAGAATGGGAGGTTCTTGATAGAAAGGCACTAGGAACAATGTGGTTTTGCTTGGCTTCGTTAGTGGCTTTAGATATTTCGAAAGAAAAAACAACAGAGGGTGTGATGAGCGCATTGGGTAAGCTCTATGAAAAACCCTCAACTTCAAACAAGGTATTTTTAATGAAGCGTTAATTTAATATGAATATGTCAGAAAGTGGATGTGTTGCTGTTCATTTGAATGCATTTAATACACTTACCAATGAGTTAAGTTCTATAAAATTGAACTTTCATGATGAGGTTAGGGATATTGTAATCTTATGTTCATTTCTAGAAAGTTGGAATAGCTTGGTCATGGTTGTAAGTAACTCTGTCCCTTGTTCAAACACTCTTAAGTTTGATGATGTTGTTGGTGTTATTCTTAGCGAGGAAATGCAAAGAAAAAGAACAGGTGAGACATTAGGTAATGCATTGACCATGGAGAGCAGAGGGAGACAAAGGGAGAGAGGAAAGAGCCTAGGTAACCACTGCAATTCTAGAAAGGGCAGATCCAAATTTAGATTTAGAAAATTAGAGTGCTGGAACTATGGTAAGAAAGGACATCTCAAGAAAGATGAGAGAGCTCCAAAGAAGAAAGGAGACAGACATCAAGAGACTACTTAGCAAGTGAATGTAGTAGCTGATGTGTTACAAGATTCTTTGATTCTTGAATTAGATAATACTAGTGATTACTAGGTAGTAGATTCAGGGGCTTCATTTCATTCTACACCCCAGAAGAAATTCTTCCATGATTATGTTCAAGGTGATTTTGGATATTTTTTATTGGGCAGTGATGAACCATATAAAATTGTTGGAAAGGGAAAGGCGCATATTAAGTTAAATAATGGAAATGAATGGATGCTAAAAGATGTAAGGCACATTCCTTCTATGAAAATAAATATGATCTCAACAAGCCAGTTGGGAGATTACGGTTGTTTGTCTACGCTTGGAGAAATGTGGTGGAAGGTCACTAAAGGATCAATGGTAATAGAAAAAGGAGATAGGATAGGTACATTATATTTATGTCCTCATAATACTAATTATACTATATCTGTAGCTTCCACGGAAACAAGTGTGGCGTTGTGGAATCATAGGATTGGCTACATGAGTGAGAAGGGGATGCATATTCTCCACTCAAGGAAACTGCTTCCATTTTTGAAGTAGGTAAGTTTGGAATTTTGTGATAACTGTGTTTATGGAAAAGAAAAGAGAGTTAGTTTTCTCAGGGTTTGAAAACAAAAGAAGAGTGAAAAGTTAGAGCTTGTCCATACAAATGTATGGGGACCATATCAGGTACAATCTCTTGGTGGATCTCGTTATTATGCTACTTTTATTGATGATGCAACAAGAAAAACATGGGTTTATTTCATTATACGAAAATATGATGTGTTTGATACTTTTAAGAACTGGAAAGATTTGGCTGAGAATGAGACAGGAGAAAGGTGGAAATGTCTCAGATCTGAAAATGGAGGTGAGTACTGTAGCAAGGAGTTTGATCGTTACTGTTCACACAATGGGATTCGCAAAGCGAATTTAGTCCCTGGAACACCACAAGAAAATGGTGTGTCAAAAAGGATGAACAAAATGATCATGGAGCGTGAAAGGTGTATGATATTGCATGTAGGGTTTCCCTTGTAGTTTTTGGTTGATGCTATAAACACTATTGTTTATTGAATAAGCAGAGGGCCTTCAAGCGCTTTGGATGGTGGGATTCTAGAGGAGGCATGGACAGGTAAACATGTAAAATACTCATTTCTTAGAACTTTTGGTTGTGAATCATTTTTGCATATTGATAAATATGATAGAACAAAGATTGAGGCTAAATCCAAGAAATGTACACTTATTGGATAGAGGGATGATGATTTTGGTTATCGTTTGTGGGATTATGAAAAATGAAAAAATTATTAGGAGTAGAGATGTAGTATTCAATGAAAAGGTCATGTACAAAGATTAGTTACACGAAAAAAAAGTGCAAAAGGAAAACATAGAGTACATAGTGCTTGATAAAATCAAAGAAGATGAAGTTCCAAAGGAACCAGAAAATCAAGAGCAACAAAAGGTACTTGAAACTCCTACAATTGTAAGAAAATCTACCAGGTCAAGTAGACCGTATGAATGATTCTCTCCTTCACTGTATTATTTATTGATGAGTGATTCTGGTGAACCAAAACGTTATGAAGAGGCAATGTAGGTAGAAACTAGAAAGAAGTGGGAGCAAAGCATTAATGAGGATATGGACTCATTGGTAAGAAACCAGACTTAGGATTTGGTTTAGTTGCCTACAGGAAAAAGGGCATTGCATAATAAATGGGTTTATAGGTTGAAGGAAGAAGATGGAGGCAAGAAGTGATACAAGGATAGACTTGTTGTAAAGGGGTTTGCACAAAAGAAAGGTATATATTTTGATGAAATATTTTCTCCTGTTGTTAAAATGACTTCAATTAGAACTATTTTAAGTCTAATGGTGATAGAATATTTGCATCTTGAACAGTTAGATGTAAAAACATCTTTTCTCCATGGGGATTTGGAGAAAGAGATTTGTATGCAGCAGCCATAGGGGTATGAGGTCAAAGGTATGGAGAATTTGTTTTGCAAGTTTAAGAAGAGCTTGTATGGCCTGAAGAAAGCTCCAAGGCTATGGTATTTAAAATTTGATAAGTTTATGACAGAATAAGGTTATGATAGATGTCATTCTGACCACTATGTTTATTTCAAGAGGATAGATAATAAAAGATATATTATCTTGTTATTGTATGTGGATGGCATGCTTGTTGTAGGGTATAACATGCAGGATATAAATATGCTCAAAAGAAAACTAGCTAAATCATTTGTGATGAAGGATTTGGGTGTTGCAAAGTAAATCCTTGGTATGAGAATAACAAGAGACAGGAAAAATCACAAATTGATGTTGTCTCAAGGTGAGTAGAATACATAATGAAGAACCAGTTACTACACCTTTAGCCAACCATTTCAAACTAAGTAAGGATATGTGTCCAGAGACACAGGAAGAAATAGATTACATCTCTAGAATTCCCTATTCATCAGTGGTTGGAAGCTTGATGTATGCCATGGTGTGCACAAGACCAGATATTGCACATGCAATGGGAGTTGTGAGAAGGTATATGAATAATCCAGGTAAAGAGAATTGGAAAGAAGTATAGTGGATTCTTAGGTATTTGAGAGGTACCATTTCTCATGCGTTATGTTTTGGAGGTTCAGACACTATTCTATAGGGATATGTTGACGTAGATATGGCTAGTGATAAATACAATATTAAGTTGGATTTCAGAACTGCAATAGGTTGTTGCACTTTCAACAACGGAAGCAGAGTATGTTTCTCCTACAAAGGCTAGTAAGGAGATGATTTGGCTGCGGAGGTTCATAGAAGAATTGTGTAAGAAGCAAGAGAATAGCAGGTTGTACAAGGAAATCCAAATTTCTATTCATCTTGCAAAGAAATCAGCCTTTTGTTCGAATACTAAACATATACAGCTCAAGTACCACTTCATAAGATCTGTTCTAGATGAACAACTGTTAAAACTGGAAAAGATACATACTAACCAGAATCCTACAGACATGTTTACAAAGGGAGTAACTAGAGAGAAACTGAGTTCCTGCTCAGTTTTTGTTGACCTTCAAGCATGAAGGTGAAAATAAGAAAGTTTCCAAGTCCAACGTCCATATCATAGTCAAGCAAGTGAAGCAACGGTGGAGTTGTTGTGATCAGTCTCCAGGTGGGAGATTGTTGGTTGTGGAGCCTGATATTCTAGATCTAGAGATATTATTCATTTTTTTTTGTACCCTAGGTGTACTATACACTCATTCCGCCTTCCTTGGGGTTCGGGGAAGCACCCCAAAAAAGGGGGTTCAAGGGCAGCTCCCCCAAGAAATTTTTGTTGGGATGTGTGTTCGCCAACATTTATGTGGACCCATGGTAATGGGTTAACCGTAGTATTTTTCCCATATTAAAGAAAGAATTTTAATATGGCTGTGTATGGAATTATAGCATTGTAAACAATCTCTATGATTGTGTGAGAGAGAATGTGAGAGTGTGAAGAGGAAGTGCATCAGTTTTGATGCAGGTTGTATCCCTTCATCTTTATGGATTGTAATAAAAGGAATGGAAATTTCTTTGTGGACGTATCCCATTGTTTGGGTGAACCAGTTTATATTTGTGTCTCTCTGTAATGTGTTTAATGTGTTTTGCATCTTGTTTAATGATTTAACTATATATTTGTTATTGCTATGCAGTCCTATTTTCTAACATGCAACAGAATGGTATCAAAGGATGGTGACAACAGTTGGCCTGAATGATCCCAACACTCAAATTGATTAAAACAAAAAACTAACTGTATTCGCTATGGTTTGAATCTCTCAAAAATAGGAAGAGAAGAATAACCTTGTTTTGTAGGAATCATGGCAAATGTGGGAATGTTTGCTAAAGAAGAATCGCGTCCTAAGGATCCAATAAAAAATAAAGAATGTAACATTAGAGATGGTGAAATGTGGGTAAATTTGAATAAAAGTAGGAGTGATATCCCATATGAACTCCTAAAAAACATAAATATTTAAGGGTAGAACTAAAACGAGTTACGAAAGATAACAAACACATTTTAAAATCACAGAAAGAGTTAAAAAATGTTTATCTGACTAAACTACATAGTAACGAAAAAGAGAAAAATAAATAACTTGGACTTAACATGGAAATAACTACACCTTATCAATGTAAGGTAAGAAAATGAGAATTTTCTAGACATGAGACTAGATCTTCAAGAGAAGAATCAACTAAACATTATACCGAAGAACATAAATATTCTAGTGAAAGTAGTGATAGTAACCAGAAGAAAATGAAATACAAATTGTATGAATAAATTTCTAGTGGATTCAAAAAGATCAAACCTCCTATGTTCAACAGAGAAATAAAAAAAAGGAGAAGAGGTAAAAGCTTCGTTATCTGGAATGAAAAAGTACTTCCATATTTATAACTATTTAGACAATTGAAAATAAAAAAATGAAAATTTGATATCTACTGGAAAGACATAAAGAAAGTAAAAGGAATTAAAGAACGTTATGTAATGTGTAAAACCTTTAATCAATATTCCAAATGAAAATATTTATTGTAACAATATTACGAGGAAAAAGATAAAGAATTCTACGGATTACGAGTAGGTGTCATGACCATGAAAGAACTTTCCAACAAATTCTTAAGTTTTTTACGTTACGTGCCTTTATTACTGATAAGAAACAAAAAATACGGTGTTTCCTCAATTGTTTATCTCTTATGTTCAAGGAGAGAATTGAATACCATAATCCAAAAAGTTTGCAAGAGGAAACAAGGAAAGCAAATTTCTACTATGATAAAAATAAAAACAAACGAGAGAACATACCTAACTGGAAAAAAAAAACATTACAACTTTGAATAGAAAAATAAAGGTACTAGGTTTTATAAGAACACTAGGAATAATTATCAGGGATACCAAGGGAATAATTATAAAAAAATTAAACAACGGAATACTGCAGCAACAAAATAAAGGGAAACACCCATTACCATTAATAAAAGTACTACACAAAGATAACCCCTAAAATGTTGGGAATGCGGTGAACCACAATACTTTAAATATTTTCCCATAAGAAACAAAAAAACTTAATAATTTCCATTCAATTCAACAAGCTACTACAGTGGGGGATATAGAAAGAAACATGCCCTTAATAAATGTGGGATTGGAGAACACGCAAGAATACCATCAAACATCCATGGTCAAAATTGAAGGTATGTTAAAATACAAGCCCATTTCTATATTGATTGACCTTGGTCAAATTTTAAGTTATGTATCACCCAAAATTATAGAACTATATAAATTACAACAATATAAATTTGAAAAATATTGGTTAGTGCAACTTGCTATAGAACAAAAGTGAAAGGTCAGTAATTTCGTGAAAAAGTGTAAATTTATTATGAATGACTTAAAACCACATGCTGATTTAAATATTTTACGTCTACGATATTATGATTTCATGATAGAAATTGACTGGTTAGATAAACTTGGAGTTATTTTAAACTGATATGATAAAACATTCTCATGCTTGGGTGATAAAGGTAATACTTTTGTTGTAAAAGGAATTCCCGGGAAGGTCACCATAAGAAAAATCTCAGCCTTACAAATGAAAAGATCAGTTCGTAAAGGATCAAAAGTTTTGTCAGTTTACATAGTGGATGAAAGAGATAAAAATAATCAACTTAAAATAGAAGACATACCAATTTTAAAATATTTTAAATATATATTTCTGGAATAAATTCTTGGACTACCTTCGAAGAGAGATATAGATTTTACAAGTGATTTGGTATAGGGGAAAGTACCAACATCAAAGGATCCTTATCGGATGAATATAGTAGAGGTACCTCAATTAAAATCACAAATACAAGATCTAATCGATAAAAAACAAGGAACTCGAGCAGTTTCCCCTTGGGGAGTAGCAGTTTTATTTGTAAAGAAAAAATAAGGAACTCTAAGATTGTGTATAGATTATAGACAGTTAAACAAAATGACACTTAAAAATCGACATCCTTTACCTCAGATTGACAATTTATTCGATCATTTTCAAGGGGAAACAATAATTTCAAAAGTATATTTAAGATCTGGATACCATCGAGTACGGATCAAGGATGGGGACACCTTTAAGAATGATTTTAGGACTAGATACGGTCATTATGATTTTTTAGTAATTCACTTTGGGTTAACAAATGATCTAACAACTTTTATTTATTTAATGAATAACATATTAAGTAAATACTAACATAAATTTGGAGTTGTCTTTATCGACGACATGTAAATCTATTCTAAAAATAAATAAGAGCACAAAGAACATAAAAATAGTCTTACAATTGTCAAGGGAACAACAGTTATTTGCTAAGTGTAGCACTTGTGTGACATATTTAAAGGGATAATTCAGTATATAGGACATGTGGTGCCTAAGAATGGGATATCAGTCGATCCCAATAATATTAAGGCTATCACTCAATGGAATGTCCCATTAATGTAACTAATATAAGATCATTCATGGGGAATATTGGCTACTACATAAAAATCATTGAAGGATTTTCTAAGATAGCCTACCCTATAACTTCATTAAAAAAGAAAGGAAATAAATTTTATTGGAATGAAAAATGTACCGGAATTTTTAATAAATTAAAACACTTGGTAACCACATCCATTATTTTAAAAATTACTCATCCTTTTAAATATTTTTTTGTATGTGCACACGCATGCAAAGAAGGTATAGGTGGGGTACTAATTCAAAAAATCTATGTCATAGCCTATGAGTCTAGGAAAATCAATGAACACGAGAATATTTATTCCACTCATGATCTAGAACTATATGTTATCATTATTGCGCTAAATATGTGGCGACACTATCTCATTGGAAGGATACTCTTATGAATTTCTTATAATATAAGTTTAAAATAGTTATTCGATCAACATATTGTTAATGCTAGACAAGCTATGTAGTTATCATTTCTAAGTGAATATGAATTTGAAATAAAACATATAAAAGGAAAATAGAATACGGTTGTGGACGCCTTAATTCATCATGCAAATTTGTTGTATGCAAGAAACATCTCTAAATCAGATATAGAAAATAAAGTTTTAAATGCAAAAAAATTGACAAAGACTATAAAAAAACGAAAAAGAAAAGACCGCAAAAATTAAACGAATCAAGTAACAATAGATCTCAGTCTGAATGGAAGAGGGTTACTGCTACACAAAGGTATATTATATATACAAAGTTCAGTGCATATTAAATTAATTATTATGGATGGATTCCATACAAGACCTTATTTAGGACATCGTCGATATCATAAAATGATTACCATGACAACGAAGGATTTCTTTTGGAATAATATGAAATGGGAAGTAGCAAAATATTTAGAATGCTGCATGGTATCTCAATACATAAGAGATTGAAACCAACATCTTGGAGGATTATTTCAACCATTACCCATTCCATAATTGAAATGGGAAATTATCACCATGGATTTCGTAACCGAATTTCCTAAGAGTGTTAGAAAACATGATTCAATCATGGTCATAGTGGATAAACTAAGTAAGGAAGCTCACTTTATTACAATAAATTCTACTTATAAGGTCGCTAACAATGTTGATATAATTATGAAATTAATTTTCAGGTTGCACAATGTACCTAATGTAGTAATCTCATACAGAGATGAAAAATTCACAAGAAATTTTTGGAAACCTTTATTTAAAGGATTAGACAAGAAATTAAATTTTATCACCACATATCATCTACAGGTTAATTGAAAAACTTAAATAGTAAAACAAGTTTTTGAAGTCATGCTTAGAATGCACATAATGTATAAACAAGGTAAGTGGAAATATTACTTTCATTTCGTAGAATTTGCATATAACGATCACTTCCAAGTTTTAGATGGATTGATTCCATTGAAGATTCTGTATGGATGAACGTGTAATAATCCAGTTTCTTGGAGAATTCATATAGAAAAATTAATGTTAGGACCTGATTTATTAAAACATATGGAACTAATAGTGAAATAGGTACAACATTATTTGGATTTTTCCCAAAATAGGAAAAATAGTTATGCCTCCTTAAAAAGAACTCCATGAAATTTCCAGGTAGGATAACATTTTTATGTAAATGTAAAACCCAAGAAAAGGTCCCTAAGATTTGGAAAATACTCAAAATTAGCACCCAGGTATTGCAAGACATTTGAAATTTCAGAAAATATTGGATCGATGCCATATGAGTTAGGATTACGCCCTACAATAAAAGTACATTATGTTTTTCATGTTTCATTTTGAAAGAAATACATTCATGATGATACTCATGTTATTGACTAGAATATTATATAAGTGGAACCCAAAGGAGAGTTTCAAGTGGAACTAGAAAGTATTCTCAATAGCAGAAAATTTTTAATCAGGAATCGTACCATCAGATAAGTCAAGCTGTAATGGAATCACCTTATTCCAGAGGAGTCCACTTGGGAATTGGAAAATATATGCACAAGACATATCGAGTTTTATTTCATGATGAAATAATTTATGAATGAAAGAGAAAGAAATAATAACATCGTGGGCGGTGTTATCCTTTACAAGGAGTTGTATGTAATACACCAAAAAATTGTTAACTATTTATTATTTGGAATATTTATTTATTTTTAAATATTTTGACACTGAAGTCAAAATCAATTTAATGTATTATTTTATTAACGAATTAAAAATACTAGGAGGAAGAGAAATGAAGTAGCTATTAAAATAGTGTTAGCTGACCCATAAGGGGAAATGAAAAATGGAGAAATCTACTGAGGGAAAACTCAAGTGATGGAGGAGAAATCTTCCCCAAAATCAGGTCAAGAATCCTTGTTGAGTGTTAAAGAGAAAGAAGCTCATAAATGACCAATTCCAATGCAAAACACTATAAAATAATATGTCCATCGAATAAGCATGAATTTCCCAATATATGGGGAAATAATATAGTGATGCAAAGAGATGGTGCATTGATTGGATTTTTCCCTTATATGGTTCAACAAACAGGCTTGAGGAAGTCTAGAGAAAGTATGATTTGGTTTCTCTAGAAGTTAGTTGGGGGGAACGACAAATTAAGTTTTTTTTTCCCAATAATGATGCCAGATTTAACAGCAAGAACTAAGAGAATCTTCATAGAGATCTATTCTATGTTCTAAGTACATCTATATTTTGTTCCAAATTATTTTTTCAAATATGATCATATCGAATTAATGACATATGTAAGTAAATTTAATTCAATTTCTTTACTCTATGATCTGAAAGCTTCTACACAATTTATCTTTGTTTAAAGTGAAATTCACACACATTAATTGTAGTCTCTATTTGGGATTCCATACCCATATTGGGACATATTTGAAGCTATTAATTAATTTTAAAAAAAATCATATAAGGGATCACATTTAATAAGTCTACTATCAACAAAACATGCAATTAACAAGCTAAGTAAACAAATGCCCAAATCCCATATCTGAGTTCCAAACTCAATGATAATCAAATCTAGCTAAACACAAGGAATTTTATTTACCAAATCAATATCATGTCTGGAAAAAAAAAAGATATACATTTACAAAATCACATCTACAAGTTTTTCAAAAACAAATACTTGGTCATTATTTTGGTCTTCCATACTCCAAAATAGATCGATCGAATAAAAATGTAATTAAAAAACCAAGAACCATGATTTCAGGAGATGAGTAATATATATTTAATTATATATATGAGATTCATAACCATAATGACAATCAAATCGAATCAATATCCAGGAATCACAAACATAGAGTCAAGATTATTCCCAATCGATTTTGCAAATCCAGTATTGACACTAAACAAGATACCAAACTGTGAATTATATCGTGGTTGTAAAGCTAATATTTTAAACCCACAGACTAAAACCAAAATTGTGAAGTTTTCTGTAACCAATAAACATAACAAATGATATTTTCTCAAATACCAGGTACTATAGGTTGCAGATCCCTCCCAAGTAACAAATGAATCTAAGTACAGACCCAACAAAGGTTGTGTCTTAAAAAAAATCTTATCTTAGAATTTCTTATTGGTTGTAAATCCATATCTTCCCATAAAACCACGAACCAAAGTAATTGGGAAACCATATTAACCAAAGATCAAAAATGGATTCATACCTTGTGATTGGTAGTTGAACCAGGTGTATAGTCCCCAAGCCACGCTGTACCCCTATTCACATGCACATAGACGTACTCACATTAGTATAAATAGGATAATATAAATTTATACATATTCTTCTAATTAATAGAATGCAGGTAAATTGCTCAACTATGGAAAGAGAATAATAAGGCTCGAGAGGAGGTGAGCATGTCATCGCTGTAACGTGGCCATGTTTTGGCAACCCACATTGACATTTGAGTATTGTTCAAACCATGTTATTTAAAATTTAACGTGTTTGAAAAATAAAGAAAACATTTTTCCTGTAGACACATCTTTACATTATCAATTTGGGTCATAAGGGTGAAGCAAGCTTATAGAAATATTTCGTGTATACCCTGACTTTAGTTTTCAACAAAATGACGGATTTATTATAAACCCGGTTAATAATGAATGTAATCCTTAAAAATTTCAACAAACATAAAATATTACCTTGCTAATACACGTAGAGCGCCAAGGTTCAGCTCCTCCTGGCACTATTTCTTCTTCTTCCTATGCATATGTGGAAATTGAACCTAAGAAATAGACCAATTACACTCACAAAATTGCTAATCAAACATGAAAAATTCACACAAAAGGAGATTGGAATTGGAGCATAAATTAATCATGTATTAAATAAGTGTACATTATCCAACCATATGAATTAATAGGCTGCTCAAATATATAATTACATGAGAGATTCGAAAGCACTAGGTTTCTATTCAAATTGGTCAAAAAGCAGGCTTACTTAATCAAGTCAAATCCGCCATAGGTGCAAAAAGGACTTTCCAAATGCATAAGGATCCTCATGAATTAGCTAAAGAAAGTGGGAAATCTAATAAGTGGTGGAAAGAAAACTCATTCATGCTTTTTTATGGAGAAAAGGAAGGAGGATGATGTGGTCAAAAAACAAGGCAAGTTCCTCTAGACTAGCTTTTTCCTTTCTGCTTTAAAATTGTTGTTAAGCAAGGAAGCTTTCAGAAAAAGAAGATATGTTATTTAAGGAACCAAGAATAAAGCATACCTGCTAAATACATTTCTAGGATGATTCAAAAGTGCTCCATGACCCATTTTAGCAAGTATTGACTTATAGGAACATGTAGAACTCAATTAGAATATAGAGGGAATCTAGGAATCTAGGAATAAGACAAAAATGATTTAATTAATGTCGAATATGGGTAACTATGGGTTGATTATTGTAACAACATCAATAAATGAAGATGTCAAAATTATTTAATCTAAGAAAAAACTTAAAAAAAATGAAATTGTAGAGTAATATGAGAACTATTTTCCACCCTACATGCTAATTAAAACCTTGCAAGTTGCAAGGCCTCTGCAAGAACTCAAACGAAGGAATTCAAGATTCCAAATAAACCTCACAATGAGCGATGAATGGCTGAGGCTGTAATGACAACCACATTTTCCATTAACCACTGATAAACCTCCAAATAAACTCAATATTTCATAATAGAAACTAAACACTTTTTAATAAACCGGGATGGAAAAACTAGTTGCATGTGCATTCCATGGAACAATTGAGAATCAACCTCCATTAACATGAAAACAAGACAATACAATATGAATGCATTGAAAAACCCTCACAACATATTAATGCCACATTAAAACCGTACAAAAAAACTGGAACCATATAAATGAAAAATGGAGGCTTTAGATCAAACTTCGTTCCACAATGCATGCATACTAGCCATGCTATTAAATGAGACTGTCTACACTATCAACTCGCATCCAAGACTTAGACTTTAATTTATTACAAACTATTTAAAATCTTTTTTAACCCTTATGAAAATGGTGGCGTCCAATTGTATCCCCTTGAGCATATATATGTGTGTGTGTGTCAAAAATTATATTATAAGTTGTCACCCTCATTTTCCATAAATTCCATGGGATAGAACTTTAAACCATTTTATAACTCTTATGGGTGATACAAATCCTTCCAATAACGTTAAAAAACTATCAAGCTAATAAAAATTTGATATAATCACCTTTTCCAAAGAACTCATATGATGGGTGGGATTACCTGATAATATTAAACGAATAAATGTTATTCTAAAATGGTTTCTAGGACTAAGCCATAGGTCTAGGTTTTTATTGTGTGTAGTAAAACCATAATAAACTCAAAGGATTAAACATCACCTTGGCAAGTATGTGACCAAGTTGTTGTTGTAAATAGAGACCACACCAAACATAAGACATACACTAACATCAAACAATAACAAGTCTAAGTTAAACTTATCCCTACAATCAAATAAAAAAAGGTATGTCATGAAAAATATGAACACGCTGCGACCAATAGATTCATGTTCTGACAAGTCTGAATAATAATTTGTTTTTTTTTGTTGCGAATTATGGTTCTGTGAAATTTATAATCATCCCACAATATTATAATTGTTTCATTTGTAGCATAAAGAAAATATGACACTCAATGATAGCCATGCAGTATAAGAGACATAAAGACGTATCCTTGGAAGACGCAAGGGAGAAAAAATAGAAACCTTCTCTTACCTATAGATAGTATTTCTAAATGCAATACATATAGATACAATCATCACATATACAATCTCTAGGCAAATCCTATATCCAAATAAGAAAAGTTTCCAACAATAGCGAATCCAGAGATAGTCTTACACAACCTAAGAAGAAATTTTTTTAGCTTGAGAGAAATTCTCCACGTGTCTTTCTAGACAAGTGTGTACCACTTGAGAGAGGGAAAGAGAGATTGATAAACTTGTTGTTTTCATAATGAAGTGTCAAAGAAATTTATTTATATTCTTCTTTTCACTAGAAGTTTCCATAATTAGGCCGTCTTGACTTTTATGTATTTATTTATTTATCTTTTATTTTATTTTTTAAGTGGACCTGTATTTCATCTTTCAAGATTATTTTACCCATTTCATTGTTGTAATTGTTATCTTAATTTCTTTTCACACTATGTAGTACATATTTAGAATATATTCTGATGTTACATAAACATCAACATGGCCTCCTAGTAGGGAATGCATTCTCCTTCTACTATCTTCAACACTGTTTGATTTCTATAGGATCTTCTATTGGGATGAATTATCTAGTGATATTGTCTCAAGTAGCTACAAACATAAACAATCCAATTTAGCTATAAATGCATCATCATTCTATAACATGTATGGATATCATTTGAGCATTACAACTGTATGAATCATCTTGCCATCACAAGGAAGGTCTCTTAGGGTCAAGCTCTTGTGACTAGAACAATTGTTCCTACTAGAACATTATTCCTCACTATAACCACATCATATTTCCTAATATGATAGCCTATATGCATGATCATATTGGTCATCTTAGATCACACAAGATTACACCCTTATGTACATTATAAGTCTAAAACTAAAGGGAAAGAAAAATTCCTAGGCAGACACTTCTTCCAAACACTTTATAATTCATATATTGAAAGGAGGCTAACTCCCTAGGAAACACCTCTTACAAACTTTATCAAATAAAACCAAGGGTTTCCATAGTCCTAGGAACATTGTTCTTCGAAGCACATTATCAATCTGAGATCTAAAGGAGTCTAATTCCCCTAGAAGACTCTTCTTCCAATTTACCATTCATTACGACTAGAAGGTGGTTATGACTATAGCTAGTCAACCCATAAGGGCCAAAAATTTTATTCCATTCTTGTATAAGAAGGTTGAAGTCCCCTTAGATATTTCCTATGATGTACCCAAATCAGAATGTAGTCACACCAAATAAAAACTCACCAAAGTGGCTAAGCTTTGATACCACTATGATGTCCCAACAAAGGATGGCCTGAAATAATAGCTCAATATGTATTAAATAATTCCTCTTTTATTATTCTATAGATCTGATATAAATTAAAGAAATATTATGGTCCACTTATGGGTTCCAAGGAGGACACACTAACACAAGGGGGCAATAAAGAGGCTAGAAATGGGGTTTCATAAAAGTAGGAGACTTTGGAAGTTAGGGAAGGGTTATGAAAAGTGTATTTAGTATCTGTAATATTAGGTTCTTTAACATGGATGTTTGAAAAAAACATCATAGATCTATTTGGTTGTCTGGGACCCTGGGAGTGGAATTTGGTAGTTTGGGACTACACAATTGCCTTGTATTCAACCCAATTTTAATGAAGTTAAACAAACCCAAATTTTCTATATGAATATTATATATGAACCAATTTTATATCTATTTTCCATATTTCATCTCATATTTTCTATTGGATGAGAAGAATTCACACTTTGTTATCGAAATGGAAAATCTATAAAGATTTGTTTAATGAAAGAGAAAGGGCATGGAAGAAACAATGAACGAGGAAGGATATAAATGGTATAATGTGGTTTTTTGAAGTTAATTGTTGTATTTGGAATGTGTAAAGGTACATGAAGGATTAGGAAGTAAAAAAAATGCATTTGAGTGATTTGGGTGTGAGATAGAGTAGTAAGAATGAGGAGAGGAAGGGTTCTTCTAGCCTTCCAAATGGCACAGGAAGCTTACAATTTTCTATAAGAGTGGAATTTACGGGTAAATACATATTTCAATGATCAAATGCAATTATGATATGGGGTTATGGAAACACATTCATAATTTAATTCCAAGTGTTAATGCAAAAAAATTCGTAACCTCCTCTATACATCCTACACCACATTCAGGCATCCATTTCCTAACCCATTTTAGCTCCACACCCATGTCTAACCTATGCTTTTCTCTCAAAATCTCAAAAATAATAAAAAGGGCTTAAAATCCTACAAAAGAGCCAAAATAGCTCACACGGGATCTAAAAATCTCAAAAAGGGGCTAAAGACCCCAAAAGGGGCGAAAGATCCCAAAAAGGGACTGAAAACCCTAAAAGGGCCTAAAAACCCCAAAATGAACTAAAAAAGAGGAGAAAGGGCCTTAAACCCCTAGGTAGGGATGAAAACCCTAACAAGGGGCTTAAAACCCTAAATGAGAGAAAAAACTATAAATAGAGGGGTGGAGGTCCCCATCACACATGACTTGTTTTCCATGCCATTATTATACTTGCATGAGTCCTTGAGAGACCATAACTCTCAAGATACTCATGCCATCAACTCCATTTTCTCCAGTTGCTCCCGTTTGTGTCTTGAGTCAACCTCCACTCTACCCAAACTTGTGGAGAGGCAATTTTGTTTTTGAGTTTGCGCGTGGTGGCCCCCTTTTCAAACATAACTAAGGTATAATAGTTTCACCATTTTTGTTTACTTTGTAGCTTGTAGATATTTATTTATTTTTGCGTCTAACAATTTTTTTTACAGATCATTTTTCCATTGCAGGATCTATCCTTCAATCCCTTTAATAGAAGGAAGGTGCATTAGCATGTGGCCTAGGTTTTTACCTAGACATAGTTTGGAAACCACAGTGGGTTGAACCCTCAGGATCCCTAGTTTTTCAATATTTTTTGTAGGTTTTTAATAGTTTTTAGTAGTTTCTTGCAAGTTTTGTTTCATTTATGTTTCTGATCAAGCCCTCAAAAGGCCTATCCGAGACCGTTTGGCCCGAGTACAAGTTATTGTCAGTCGTTCCTAGCTCCATTTTTTAATTTTTTTAGTTTCCAGTCCAGGTTGCTTATTTTGGAATGAAAAGAGTGACCCAGTTGCCTATTCAACTTCGAACAGAGCGACTCAGACTCCTATTTAGCCCATAAAGGAGTGGCTTGCCTCTCAGGGAACCATCGCTACTATTTTAGGCCCAAAATCCACCCATTCACCTATTGAAGCCCGAAAGGGGTGACCCAGTCACCTATTCGACCCCAAAAGAAGTGACCTACCTCTCAAGTCCCTTTTGTTGTTGTTTGGATTATTTGTCTGACTCAGTCACCATTGTCCAACAACCAGAAGCAACCTATCTTTTTTGGAAGTAGTTTTACAGTTGGTTGCTTGTATGGTAAACTCTTTACAAATGCAAATATGCTTACTACTTGGTTAATTTTTTGCAAGTTTATTTCATTATTAAAACACAATCAGAATTAACCATCTTGTCCATCCCTTCCTCCTCTACTAAATCATCACCCTCTGGGGTCTTCTGAGATAAGACAAATGGTTGAGAAAGCTTAGTAATAGGCACCTGTCTTTCTCATATTTTTTTTCCATTAAAAACAAGTGTCTTTGATGCTAGAGGGGGTGGAAACCGTTGGGGGTTTCACGGTGTTTGTGTCCTCCCTGTTGAGAAAACTTGAATTTCAGGAGTGACTTGTGGATCTACGGGTGGGCTTGTTCCCACTTTGTTGAGAGCCCAACAGTCCTTATTTTACTATAGGGATACAAAGACAGGGAAGTCACACTTATGATTGACATTTTACAGTTTGTAGTGCACTTTGGCTCTGTTTATTTTACTGGTTCACATGTTATAGTTTACATTTCCCATAGCTTGTTCTATGCAGAAAATCCAACATTATTTTCTCACCACATAAGTGAAAAATAATAATTAAAAAAAACAAATAATAACAAGCTCATACAGAAAGTGTAGACATTTAAACCATATAATTCGACTAAACTCGGTTCATGACCCCAAGCGAACCATAAAAGTAACCAATTTACTTAATCAAAATCTTGCGGTTTGATGTCATAAGTCTCAACCGTCTTAACTGTGGGAAGTTCTTGGGCTATGCCCTAAAACTCAATATGAGGAGTACAACGAGAACCCCAAAGTACTTGGCTAACAAGAGGATTTTCCAAGCAAAATGGGGAATGACCCCTTCTGATTTACTAGAAACACCTGTGTGAGGAAAAACAAAAGCGTTGTATTCCGACAGTCTTGGTGGCCGAGTGACCACCTATGAACCAATAGGAATCCATTAAAGTAGGGTCCAATTTTCATTACCGGTTACTATCATATAGCCACCATTGATCCACCATGGTTTTCTTCACGCCTTAGGTGGGATCCCCCTCTATTTGGGTTATTAAACCAACACCGTTGAGGCCCTCCTTGACAACCATACTCATCATCATAAGGTCGCATGACCTCTAATTCTAACTCATATTCCTACCAATATGATCCGAACCTGCACAGTGCACCGTCTAGCCCCATGGATGCTGTAAATTCATATCCCTTATTTGGAGGGGTGGTTAGCAACAGACCCATGTCCATGCCTCACATCACTACCAACATCCCAGTCGGTGGCCCCAGTACCACTGCACATATTGTTGTGAACCCGCTACCCATTAGTGGTGGCTCCATAATAACCCCTACAATTCCCACAGTGACACCTTTCATACCTGGAGGTAGTGGACCTTCCATGACTTTCTCAACTATCCTCGTTGCAAGAAGTCAACTTCAGGTGACTCAATTCATGCACGGACATCACACTCCTACAAAATCAGGCGTCACCACTGGTCCTTCCCTCACCAACCTTGGGTATAACCTCCCATTCATGGATCACCTTAAATTTTATGATTTGTCCATGTTAACCAATGACCCATTTAGCCATGAACCCAATTGGCCTCCTATGCCAACCAAACTCCCGTCACACATTCCAAAGTTTCAAGGGAAGGAAGGTGAGTGCCCCCAAAACCACTTCATGTCATTTCATCTATGACTCTCTTCAAACAGTATTGTGGATGATTCGATTAGGCTTAGGATGTTCCAACGCACCCTCACCAGTGCCGCAACCAAACAGTATATTGAGAAACCTCAAGCCTCTTATATGAACTTCAATTCCTTATCCTTCATGTTTCTGCAATATTTCTAACTCCCCGTCAGATACAACGAGGGCATTGAGATCTTGATATATTTCTTCCAAAACACTGTGTTTCATATAATTGACCACATGCACGAGTGGCAGCGACACCGTAGTCTCTGCAAGATTAAGCTTGATGAAAGGATATTTCTAGATTAGTTCCTAGAAACATTACTGCAAGCTATAGCCAAGGACGTTGCCTTTGAACGTCGTGAATCCAAGGGAGAGGCCATCTTGAAGGCCTAACAATTCGACTTGATTTATGCTCAGTCTGGATACCTCTCACCGTGATGTAAGAGCAATATCCCATGATGTGGATGGAATCATAAGCTATGTCTCCCATCACCCATAGTAGTACACGACACCGCCTGGGATGCCACCGCACCCAATAAAGACCCCTAGTGTTGCGGAACCAAACCAAGTTCCCGACTACTCAAGGATGATCGCTCAGTCTGGAGCCACAACCTCCTATGTACATCCTACACCACAACAACACACCCATGCACCAAATTGTTTGACACAACCATATTCAACACCAATAACCGAATTCGTAGCCCCTCCATCTCATATAGTCTAATATGCACCACCTATTCAAGTCGCTCGTTCCCTCGCCCCAGCCCCTGTTGGTTGTGGAGCCTAATATTCTAGATCCAGAGACAGTATTTAGTCGTGTCTGTAACCCAAGTGTATTGTATAGTCATTCCCCTTGCCTTGGGGTTTGGGGGTAGCACCCCCGAGAAATGGGGGTTCAAGGGCGGAGCCCCCGAGAATTTTTTTTGGGATATGTGTTGGCCAACAATTTTGTGGACCCATGGTATTGGGTTAACCCTAGAATTTTCCCATTGTATTTCCCCTATAAAAAGAACATTGTAAAATGAGTGAGTATGGTATTCTATTGTATTGGAAGAGAGATTGTGAGGGCGTGAAGAGGAAGTGTAGTGGTTTTGCTACAGGTTGTATCCCTTCACCTTTCTAGAATTTAATAAAAGGAATAGAAATTTCTTTGTGGATGTAGCACATTTTTTTGGTGAAACACGTTATATATGTGTATCTCTGTAATGTTTTAATGTGTTTTGCATCTTGTTAATGATTTAACTATATATTTGTTATTTCTCTACGGTCCTATTTTCTAACAATTGGTATCAGAGCCAAAAGGTCTATTTGGTTGGTAAACTCACAGAAAAGAAGGGTTCCTGGTTCGAGTGGGAGCAATGGCAGAAGAGGGAAAGTTTAGGGTTGAGAAATTTAACAGCCGAAACTATCAGCTATGGAATATTCAAATGGAGGACTATTTGTACCAGAAGGATCTGTACCTGCCCTTGCGAGGAAAAGAAAAACAGCCAGCAGCTATGAAGGATGAAGAATTGGAGGTTCTTAACAGAAAGGTACTGGGAAGAAATTGGTTGTGCTTGGATTCATCGGTGTCCTTCAATATTTTGAAATTGAAAACAATAGAGGGTGTGATGAGCGCATAGAGCAATCTCTACGAAAAACCGTTGGCTTCTAACAAGGTGTTTTTTAATGAAGCATTTATTTAATATGAAGATGTCAGAAGGTGGATCTGTTGCTGACCATTTAAATGAGTTTAATACACTTACCAGTCAGTTAAGTTCTGTAAAATTGAACTTTGATGATGAGGTCAGGGCTCTTCTAATCTTATGCTCATTGCCAGAAAGATGGAATAGATTGGTCATGGCTGTAAGTAACTTTTTCCCTAGTTCAAACACTCTTAAGTTTCATGATGTTGTTGGTGTTATTCTTAGTGAGGAAATGTGATGAAAAATCACAGGTGAGACATCAAGTAATGTGTTGACCATGGAGAGCAAAGGGAGACAAAATGGGAGAGGAAGGAGGCTAGGAAATCGCGGCAAGTCTAAAAAGGGAAGATCCAAGTCCAGATTCAGAAAAATAGAGCATTGGAACTATGGTAAGAAAGGACACTTGAAGAATTACTGCAGAGCACCAAAGAATAAAGGTGAGAGGTAGCAAGAGACTACCCAAGAAGCTAATGTAGCAGGTGATGTGTTACAATATGCTTTGATTCTTGCATTAGATAATACTAGTGATTACTGAGTAGTAGATTCAGGGGCTTCATGTCATACTACACCTCATAGGAAATTCTTTCATGATTATGTTCAAGGTGATTTTGGGCATGTGTTATTGGGGGATGATGAACCATGTAAAATTGTTGGAAAGGGTAAGGTACAGATTAAGATAAATAATGGAAATGATTGGTTGCTAAACGATGTAAGGCATATTCCTGCTATGAAAAGAAATCTGATCTCAATAAGGTAGTTGGGAGATAGCAGCTATTTGACTATGTTTGGGGAAACGTGGTGGAAGATCACTAAAGGATCACTGGAAATAGCAAAAGGAGACATGAAAACGTGGTGGCTCTCATTATTATGTTACTTTTATTAATGATGCAACTAAAAAAACTTGTGTTTTTTGCATTAGACAAAAATCTAATGTGTTTGATACTTTTAAGAAGTGGAAAGCTTTGGCTGAGAATGAGACAAGAAAAAGGTTGAAATGTCTCAGATCTGATGATGGAGGCGAGTACTGGAGCAAGGAGTTTGACAATTACTTTTCACACAATGGGATTCGTAGAGAGAAGACAGTCCTTAGAACACAACAAGAAAATGGTGTGTCAGAAAGGATGAACAGAACGATCATGGAGTGTGCAAGGTGTATGATATTGCATGCAGGGTTGCCCTCAGATTTTTGGGCTGATTTTGTAAACACTGTTGTTTATTTAATAAATAAAGGGCCTTCAAGTGCTTTGGATGGTGTCATTCTAGACGAGGCATGGACAGGTAAATAGGTAAAATGCTCATTTCTGAGAACTTTTGGTTGTGAAGCATTTGTCCATATTGATAAAGAGGATAGAACAAAGTTTGAGGCTAAATCCAAGAAATGTACCTTTTTTGGATACAAGGTTGGTGATTTTGGTTATCGCTTATGGGATCTTAAAAATCACAAAATCATTAGGAGTAGAGATGTAGTATTCAATGAAAAGGTCATGTATGAAGATCATTTGTAGGAAAATAAAGAAGAAAAGGAAAACACATAGTACACAGTGCTTGATAAAATCAAAGAAAATGAAGTTTCAAAGGCACCAGAAAATCAAGAGCAGTAGCAGGAACCTGAAACTCCTGCAAATGTAAGAAAGTATACTAGGTTAAGTAGACCCCCTCAACAATTCTCTCCTTCACTGTATTATTTATTAATGACTGAGTCTGGTGAGCCATAATGTTTTGAAGAAGCAATGAAGGTAGAAACTAGAAAGAAGTGGGAGCAAGGCATGGATGATGAGATGGACTCATTGGTAAGAAACTAGACTTGGGATATGGTTAACTTGCTTGCAGAAAAAAGGGCATGGCAGAATAAATGGGATTACAAGTTGAAGGAAGAATATGGAGGAAATAAGTGGTACAAGGCTAGACTTGTTGTAAAGGGGTTTGCACAAAAGAAAGGTATAGACTTTGATGAAATATTTTATTTTGTTGTTAAAATGACTTCAATTAGAACTATTTTAATTCTAGTGGCAGTAGAATATTTACATCTTGAACAGTTATATGTAAAAACAATCTTTCTCCATGGGGATTTGGAGAAAGAGATTTATATGTAGTAGCCACAAGGGTATGAGGTAAAAGGGAAGGAGAATTTGTTTTGTAAGATGAAGAAGAGCTTGTATGGCTTGAAGCAAGCTCCAAGGCAGTGGTATTTAAAATTTGATAAGTTTATGAGAGAACAAGGTTATGATAGATGTCATTCTGACCATTGTGTTTATTTCAAGACGCTAGATAACGGAAGATATATTATATTGTTATTGCATGTGGATGACATGCTTGTTATAGGGTCTAACATGCAGGATATAAATGTGCTCAAAAGAAAACTAGCTAAATCATTTGCGATAAAGGATTTGGGTCTTGCAAAGCAAATCCTTGGTATGACAATAACAAGAGACAGGAAAAATCACAAATTGACATTTTCTGAAGGTGATTACATAGAAAAGGTGTTACAAAGCTTTAGAATGCAGAATGCAAAACCAGTCAGTACACCTTTGACCAGCCATTTCAAACTAAGCAAGGATATGTGTCTAGAGACACAATAAGAGATAGATTACATGTCCAAGATTCCCTATTTATCAGTGGTTGGAAGCTTGATGTATGCCATGGTGTGCACAAGAACAAATATTACACATGCAGTGGGAGTTGTGAGCAGGTATTTGAATAATCTATGTAAAGACCATTGGAAAGCAGTACAGTGGATTCTCAGGTATTTGAGAGGTACCACTTCTCATGCATTATGTTTTGGAGCTTCAAACACTGTTCTACAGGGATATGTTGATGCAGATATAGTTGGTGATAAAGAAAGCAGGGGGAGGATCACAGAGTATGTGTTTACTATGGGTGGAAAAGCAGTAAGTTGGATTTCAAATCTACAACAGGTTGTTGCACTTTCAACAATGGAAGCAAAGTATGTTGCTACTACAGAGGCTAGTAAGGAGATGATTTGGCTGCATAGGTTCATGGAAGAACTGGGTAAGAACTAGGATAATATTAGTTTGTATAGTGACAGCCAGAGTGCCATTCATATTGCAAAGAACTTAGCCTTTCATTCGAAGACTAAAGATATACAACTCAAGTACCACTTCATAAGATCTGTTCTAGATGAAGAACTGTTAAAACTAGAAAAGAGACACACTAGCCAAAATCTTGTAGACGTATTGACAAAGGGAGTAACCAGAGAGAAAATGAGTTCCTTCTTGGTTTTTGTTGGGCTTCAAGCATGAAGGTGAAAATAAGAAATTTTCCAAGTCCAAGGTCTAGACTATAGTCCAGTAAGTGCAATAGCGGTGGAGTTATTGTGATCAGTCTCCAAGTGGGAGATGGTTTGATGTGGAGCCTAATCTTCTAGATCTAGAGATATTATTCAGTCATGTTTGTAACCCAAGTGTACTATACACTCATTCCCTGTGCCTTTAGGTTCAAGGAAGCGCCCCGAAAAAGGGGGTTTGGGAGAAATGCCCCCAAGAAACAGGGATTCTAGGGCAGTGCCCTCGAGAAACGGGGGTTCGAGGGTGGAGCCCCCAAGAAATTTTTTGAGATATGTGTTGGCCAATAGTTTTGTGGACCCATGGTATTGGGTAAACCCTAGAATTTTCCCATTGTATTTCCCCTATAAAATAAAGCATTGTAAAATGACTGAGTATGGTATTGTATTGTATTGGAAGAGAGACTGTGAGGGAGTGAGGAGAAAGTGCAGTGGTTTTGCTACAGGTTGTATCCCTTCACCTTTATGGACTGTAATAAAAGGACTGGCAATTTCTTTGTGGATGTAGCCCATCGTTTGGGTGAACCACATTATATCTGTGTCTCTCTGTAATGTTTTAATGTGTTTTTCATCTTGTTAATGATTAAACTATATATTTGTTATTGCTCTATAGTGTTGTTTTCTAACAGGCCCCACCCCAGATTCATAGACATCCATGGAAAAAGTTTTTTCTTAGCAGAATTGTCCCAACCAACCCACTCCCAATAACCCACAATAGCAAGGGAGGAAAACCTGAGCTAGGAATTAGGGTAACAATCAACTGCAAGGAAGAGGACAACAACCAAATACTCCCAACAACACCGGTGCTAACTCGTCGTCTCACAACCCCGAATATCCTAACCCACATAGATGAAATGCTTCATTACAAACCAACCATCCATGCAAACTATACAACATATATGGTCACTACACTCACAAATTCCCTCACATGGAACGTGCCAAGAAGGTTCTTTAGAACAAAGCTCAACGCGGTACCAATGTGGCAGTTCAATATCAACCAAATCAAGCACCACCAGGCTCTACACCCATGGTACTCTAGAACCTATTACCACTCCAAGGATTGGTAGCAACCGCACCTATGCCCCCACCTGCTCCCACCATGGCTCCGCCTACAAAGATAGGTGTTCATTTCCTGCTGGCCATGACAACTAAAGAGGTCAACTTGAAGACTAGCAAAAATCAGTATGGATCCACTACTGAAACTGTTGACCCATTAGTGGCATCCATGTCCAACACAACTAAGATACCCCTTCACTTACCCCGAATTCTCCTTAATGGGGCAGCCCGAGGACCATGATTCCCCATAAGAAAAATATCCAACAATGGCATGGCTAAATTTGTTGTAAACTATAGCATTGCTAATGACTTGGACTAGTCACCTATGGTCATATCCACTCTAGAAGTGCTAAAAACATGCCCTCCTAAGAGGAAAGCATTATTGGTTGCATTCGATGTCATGGATCCCTCCGACTCCAAATTTATTACATTTTATTTGGATAATGAAGAGCCTAGAATGCCATCAACCATTTCCTTTTGGATTCTCGTATCAATGCATAATTTAGTCATGCATCGATGTATTATCGATGAAGGGGCATCCACTTTTTTCATGTCCATGTTGGTCTGGTAGAAACATAGGTCCCCTATCCTCCAACTATCTACCACTGCACTGCACACCTATTATAGCCACCCCAACAAATCCCAGGGCATTCTTCTACATGTCCCCATATCACTAGTCGGTAAAATGGTCAGGATTGACATCAAGGTTGTCAACGCTCAACTGGATTATAACATTCTCCTTGTACGAAGTTAGATGTATTCCATGAGAGTCATGGAATAAACTATTTTATGCCTTATGATGTTCCCTCATTATAGGAAGATTGTCATGGTGGACCAACTAACTTACCATGATCCGCAAAAGCCAACTACACCACCCAATGTCATCCCTATTGTTAATACTTTGTTCTACAGTGCAACCACCCCTTCAGCTTTGGCTGTAGGCCTTGGGTTTTTCGCCAACACTTCCATAATGACTTCTTTCCCATTGTTACCTCCTCCACCAGCACCAAGCGACACCGCAGATTTGTGCATGCTCTCATCTATCATTGTTGCACCCAAACCTCAACCACTGCCACAACCCCATTTGCAACCGCAACCTCAAATGTAGTCACCGAGGAATTACTAGGGCTCTCTCACATTCCATTGGATTCCCTTCCTTTTTCCACCATCTAGCATCATAAGTAAGCCTATTATGTCTAAGTGAAACCTACCTAACTTTACATTTGGAATCCCTCTCCGGTACCTTGAACCACCTTCCCAACCATCGGTTCCCTAGGTGGTGTTTACTACCGTGCAACCCATTGTGGTCAAGTCACTTCCTCCTCTTGGCCCACTAAAAACCTCTTTTTTCACCTACACCATCCCCACCTCATCCAATCAAGGCTAGATGAAAAAATGCTAAAGCATCAGCATAACCCCGACAGACTTCCCCATGCGCTGTTTGCGATGTACAGGGTCATGCAACCCAGAATTGTCATGATATTCCCATCCCTTGCACATAATTAGATTCCATGGATATGATAGAGAACACTCCAGTAGTCATCCTTCTGAATCTACCAATGGTAAAAAACAAGTATTTGAGGACAAACCATGCATACACCCTTTATGGATTGTATGGACATTATTCTCACCACTGCCAAGACTTGGTTAAGTTTTGATCTTCCTTGAGTAATCTTCAAAAACATTGCCTTGAATCTGAAATCACTATTATTGAGGAGATCCACCCTCTGGTTTCTTCCTCAAACACCATGACTATGTAAATGGTGTCCAGCTCCAACGACCCTTCCACCTCCACAACTGTCGATTATCCTTCGACCCTATCCAATCATTGTTTAATTAAGGGTGAGGAAATACTTGAGGTATTAACCACCCATAAATACCCTTGTGACGATATGCACCATCGCTCATTCTTCATCCCTAAAGATCATGTGTCATCGTCAGACTAGTTTTCAGTAGAAACCAAGGATTTCATCCATGGGAAAGTTGACTAGTTCAAAAACCCCATTCTATCATTTGATGCCTTTGAAAAGGGGAATATGGCCAATATATATCCTACCTTCGATATAAACATCTCAACTAATCTAGAGATTATTGAAGATATTATGGTGGGGGAATCCTACTTCGTTGAAGAAGTCGCTTCCTACAAAGTGCTTTTTGAAGAATTTTGCAATATATTTGCTTGGTCCTACACTAAGATTTCAAGATTGGATACATCAATTGTTGAGAACTGCATTGACACATGGCTTGATGTGGCACCCATTCTTCAAAAGAAGAGACCCATACATCCTTCCAAAGAGGCCACGGTCAAAGAAAAAATCGAGAAACTACGCATAGTTGGTTTTATCTACCACATCACATACACCACTTGGGTTTCCAACCCTATCCCCATGAAAAAAAATAGGGCACCATCCGCGTTTGTATTGAATTTCAAAATTTGAATCTTCGTTGTCTCAAAGACAACTTACCAACACCATTCATTGACCAAATCATTGATTCCTGTGTTGGACATGAGGTCTTTTCCTTCATGGATGGTTTTTCCATATATAACCAAATTCAGATCTGGAAGGAAGTCCAGTACAATACCAAGTCCTAGCGAGTGATTCCCTTTAGACTAAAAAATGTTGGAGCCACTTTCCACTACATGATGACATATTGCTTCCACGACCTCATCCACATCATATTGGTTTATCTCTATGACCTTATCACTCAGTAACAGAAGTGGGCACAACACTTAGACGACTTGTGACAGGTCTTCCTGCGATGTTGTAAGTACAAAATCAACTTGAATCCACTCAAGTGTGTTTTTTGTGTCCCAGTAGGCCATCTGGATGGGTTCATTGTGTCCCACAAAGGAATGAAAGTTGACCCTCTCAAATTTCAAGCTATTCTTGACCTCCCTTCACCACGAACTCTACGCCAATTGCAGATTCTTTAAGGAAAGAAAAATTTTCTTCACCACTTCATACAAGAATACATGATGAAATCCGATGGGTTCTTATGCCTGCTTCGTACCAACGTTCCATTTATTTGGGATCAGTAGGTGCAAGAATCGTTTGACACACTAAAACAAGATCCAGCATCTGCACCATTATTATTTGCACCCAAATTCACTCGAGACTTCACCCTCTATGTGTCATCCTATGAAAATGCCATCACTAGATTTTTGGTCCAGGAAAACGATGCTCATCAAGAGCACATGATTTATTACGTTAGTGAGAAGCTGATTGGTCCCCCCCTGCGATATTAACCTGAATAAAAGATGGCCCTCACCGTTGTATTATACTGTGATAGTGGAGCCTACAGTGGCCACCTCTTTGGTCTGGAAACTACTCAAAATATTCTATGTGTCGACTATTTTTGGCCTTCTATTTTCACTAATTGTTTATTGTAGCTCTCAGCTCCTTACTCCAAAAGTAAATACTCCCAACACGCCACTACACCTCATGGTCACAGTTGGTCTCTTCTACAAGTAGGTGGTCCACTTCATCAGAATAAATCCTACCTCACTCGGTGGACATAAGTACATTATCATGGCCATCGATTACTTCCCCAAGTGGGACAAGGCCATGCCCACCTTCGATTGCAAAGGGGAAATGACAACACAATTCTTTTTTAATCACGCCATTTCACTATTTGGCATTCCCCAACAGATAGTCTCCAACCACAGTAAACATTTTTAAGACGTTGTTTCGGTAGAAATTTCAACCATGTTGAAGTTGGAGCACTAGTTCTCATCTTCAAACTACCTTAGGGAAATTGCCAAGTCAAAGCAGTCAATAAAATCATTAATACCATGCTCCAGCACATGGTAGTAAATCACAAAAATAATTGTCACCACATTCTATTTTCCCCACTACGGGCCTACTGCACTTCCATGAAGATCACCTGTCACATACCCCAATTTTGTAAAATTATGTTAATTGTTTTAATTATATTTCTAAGACATTATGTTAAATTTAATGCTAAGTAGGAACTGATGACTCAGCAGAGTCAACAGAAGTGGAATGTAATTTAGAATATTTTATTATTAATAAATAAATTATGGAGACAACATCATGGGAGAGCTGTTAAAAAGAGGTTACTGGTAAAACTGGTGGATGGAACTAGGTGGAGGGCAAAAGATAAGTGGCAGCATCCTCAAACACTTCCTAAGTTGCAGGTGGCAACTTCCCTATATTTGGGGTCATGATCCCCCAAGAAAGTGGGATCAGAGCAGGCGGCTCATTAAATGACAACTAACCCAAAAAGACCTAGGCAATCTTTTAAAAGTACTCAATGAAGAGAGTTGAGGCTGCTCAGATATTTTCTAGAGAGAATTCATTAAGGTGAATGTTATTCAGGAAATTCATTGAGGAAAGAGGGAAAAACAGTAAGGAAGTTGTTCTGAGAGGAATGCTGCAGTAACTTGGTTATTACAGCTTGTTATCTGGGAGAACTACTAATAAGTTCTGGACTAATACTGAGTTTGAAGACTGGTATCTGACTATTGCTGCACCTAGTTCCAGCCAGGGAGACCAGAGAAAGCTCGGGGGTCTTGAGGAGTCGCTGTTTGAGTGCTCTCAAGGAGTTGGTAGGGAGGAACAGCCTCCCATTGCTGTTGTTGTCCCAAGCTTAAGCAGGTTCTATCACTTAATTATTTTTGTTTTTAATGAATGTGAACGGATGAATGTTATACTGGTATTATATGACAGAAGATTTAGTTGGTTTAGTGATGTAAATGTTTTAGTTTATTAGTAATTAAATCCATTGATAAAGAATAAAGACCTACTTTGTTTTTCCACATCTGGGTTTACCAGACCGTACTCCAGCACAGAGGTAGAAATTATGGAAAGATGTATGATGCGATTTTAAATTAGACAATTGTTTCTTTACTTATCATCAGAAGAAATATTTGTTTTACTGATAGCTATTTATGCTTATAGATAAAACTGTTCCCGTACAATATTTCATTCCAGTAATTATTTTATTTGTAAGAAACAGATAGAAGAATATATTAGATTGTTCTTTACCTACTATCAAAATAGATGTTTGATTGACAGTAGTATAGGTCCACAGATAAAACTGTTTCTTTGTACAGTATTTGTTTCAGTAGTTTTATTATTGAAATAAGATAGAAGAACTTAATAGTCACACTAGAGTAAGGTTAAACTAGTTTATTCTACTGTTTGAACCTTACAACTTCTTCCTTCTAGTTTAAAATAATTTATCTAGTTATGTCCAGGTAATAATATTGAAAGTAGAAGAAATGAAATATGGATTTAATTCTATAATCAAACAAACTGGTGTGGATTCTATGTATTGTTGTAATGTAATCATTTTCATTATTTCCTTTCTTCTTATAAGACTAATCTCTAACATTATCTAGAACTGTTAACCTATCTTTTATAAATTATAAATGCATGTTATTAAATATAATTACACAAGATAAATTATAAGATGTGTTATTTGATTTTTATTTACATATGAAAATATCCTAATTCGACAGACAACTAAATAGTAACTGAACTCTCTAAATAACTGCATAACAGTACATGATTAAACAACAGATTACTATCTTTTTATATGTTACAAAATAAGCAAAGGAGAAACATAAGGAGATTTTAATACTCTAAATAAAATAAGATCATTATTTTATAATAATAAGTATTATCGTTATTTTATAATAATAATATTTTTTTTCATGATATACAATATAGAAATATTATTATTCTAAACTTAAGGTAATGCCTTATTGTTTAAATTACAATCCCGAGCTAAATATACTCTCTACTACAAGATAACTTGACATTACTTATAAACATTGTTAAAATAAATAAAAACAAAATATAAAGAACCTATATAATTTAAGGGTATAAACCCTATATATCACTTAACAATTTATACATAACACGTAAAGTCAAGGTATAACTCAGGTAAATAAACCCTGGAAATAAATTTATAAAAGAGATTATCTTTAGTAAAAACTCAGCTGCATAATTAAATCGAAAGTAAATAACAGAACAGCAGAATGCTCGACTATCAAGTTTAGCCAATATGGTAATATCTATTTATTAACCCCACAGTTACAAGAAGAGTTATACAACATAATAAAGATTCTTAGAAGAATAGGTTGTATGTGTTTCTTCTCATATTGTCAAAATAGGGTTTAACCCTATAAATCAATCTTAGGCAAGTAAAATAACAACTATGCAGTTAAGATAATATTTTTCTTACAGACGTGTTATAAATCAACAATATAAGGCTGTCATAAGCCTATTCCTTAATTATTTTACACAGTGTTGTGATTCAAAAGTAAACGTTGTAATATAAACTAAGATTTACATGAAAGAACACAGTACAATATCTTATATTATAGACTTAGGGTGAAAACCCTGTATTATCAAAAATTACATTAAAACTAAGAAGTCGAGGTCGTAACCTTTTTTACAGTAATGCTTACAGCCTATCTTTTTACACATAACTTGTTTGCAAAAGAAAAACTAATATTTACAACCTCGGCCTAAGCCGGAACACCCTCGCATAGCGTAGGGGTTATTTCCTACTAATCCAAATAACCAGCAGAATAACAAGACCCAACTGAGGCTGTAAGGGTTTCAGGCTTCTTTAAGCCAACCCCCGAAGGTTCCAACGGAAAACCCACAAGGAGAAAGAGCCATGGTGTAACCAAGCTTACCAGGAATTGCAGCCTGCTGCCCAAGTCTTTATACCAAAGGCCACGCGCGATGAAGAGCGAAGAACCTGAAATCAAAAAGGAAAACCTTAATATTAAAACTCTATAACCTGAAATAAAAGTTTAAGGATAAGAACTAACAGTCCAGCAAGAGAATAATGAAGATTATTATTCTTACCTGTTCCTTTCGAGAAGACACGACCTTTAGTAGCAGCGTTACAACCATTAGCGCAAGGAGCCAACCCTACTGTAAGGAGGGAGAGGAAGAATAACTCACAGCCGTGCACAAATTGCATTTACAGCAGGTTAAAACCATCGAACCTCACAGAGGGAGGCGATTATCACAGACTAGGGTTCGATTTAGTATGACAGAGGAAAGCGTAATGGAAGAACGACCGACTGAATATCAACAGCAATGTAGGGAACGATTGTAAACAAATTAAGGAATGAGCTACAACCAGAGGACGACATGGAGAATACTTGCAGAGGAGAGGAAACGCTGGGGTGCACCAGCACCATCGTGGAGCGACATGCGCCAAAGGAGAAGGAGATAATGAAGGTTAGGTTTTATCAACAACTCTTTTAACCATGCAGCATATGGCTGAGGTAATGCCACGGTAGCCAATAAATATTTTAACGAGTTGTGGGTTTTTGAATATAGTTTAAACCAACAACTCACCGAGAGAATGATTCCCAATCATTCTGTTTGATCAAAGGTTATCCTTAGTCCTCATGTGGAATCATCAACCCTTACGCTACATGCAAATGATAGTATTTTCATTATTTCCAACCCTTAAACTTGTTAATCACCGAAATAATGATAAAACCTTATAATGACTCCTCAACGTTTAAAGGTTGGTGTTTGAAAACCATTTCTTTAATTTAGAACCTTAACCATTGTTATTCCTAGCACACATACGTTTGGAGGGTTGAAATGTTATTTAATAGTATATAAGAGTAAAAGGGAAACAATAATAATCTTAGTGCTTTTTTTTTATATAAACCTTTTCTCTATATTATCAAGTGCCTTAGTTAAAAAAGGGAGTAAAGAAGATAATAATATAAAGACTATAGAATTATGATAATTCAAGATAGGTGATCTATTGGTCATAATCAGGGTTTTACTCTTGTCCTTAATATCATCCCTTGCATTTACATAATAACTTTATCACTAGTGTAAAAATCACTTTTGGAACCAATAGTCTTTTTGTCTTAATTCAAGCTCAAAGGTTATGATAAGTATTATATAGTCGTTAAATGACTTTTAGATTTTATAAGCTCACTTCCTTTACTTGATAGTATAGTTTAGAAGATCGTAAAGGAGGACATAAGAGTAGAGAGTTGTGGCATAGGTCCTTTTTACTCATAAACACTTAAATGATTTATTTTACAGAGATTTAAATAGTATCATGTAGTACAAAGTTACAAAAAGAAAAGAGAGTAGTAATTGCATAGTAATTGCTATGTGGTGTCAATGCTTACTTAAGGTAATATCCTTCCTAATAAGATAAGACTTGGCAAGGACAGGCCACACCTTCACAGTAATACATATAACCCATTATTAGTTTTCTTTTAGCTTTACAATGTATTTGTAACAAAGGGATTTATATTACAGATTTCATAATTCTGCCACTCATTCTTAATTTAAAAGAATCAGTAAGATACTTTTATAAATTACAATTGTAATAGAAATGGATGAGTTCCATAATCAACAAGAATACAATTTTACTTCTGCTAGAAAGGAGCCAGTTTGAATATACCTTAATAAAAGTTGAAGTGGATTAACAATTACTTTCTTATATTTGAACTTTTTCTTTTACGATGAACTTGAAGTAAACACTTTAGAATTGCGAAAAGAAGCACCATAATCCCTTACCTGTAGTCTGTAAGAACAAGCAAAACTCTCTGCATTAGCTTGAAAGCTAAGTAAGCCCAGTTTTGCATGACAGTTTCACTTTGTGGTCACAAAGAGGAACAAAATTCAGAAAACTGAAAGAACTGTTCTATCGCTAAACATAACCAACAGATGATTCCAATAACAAGCTATTAACATATAACTAATTAATGATTAGTTAAACTGTTTTTACGTTAATGATATATAAGTTTAAAAATTTTAATTTTTTGGGGAAATTTGGGGTTTTTAAATCACCATCGGCTTTAACCCCTTTCATTTGGTCCATGACATTAAATCAGTACTCCTCATAGAGTTCCAGATCCCACCACTGTGCCTCATCATTGAACTCCTCCCCCACACTTCACCTTTATAAGAATGCCTCCTCAAACATAAAAAAAACTAGTGAGGACCATTGAACTTCTATCCAAACCATCGAAGCAGCCAAAACCCGATCGAAGTCCCATTTTGAATCCCGTGTCCACCCTCGCACCTTCAGCGAAGGTGATATTGTCCTTTCTTACGACCAAGCCTACGCCAAGTTGGGTAAATGGAAGTTCGAATCCATGTGGTGCAACCCATATGTCATTTGCCACTTCCTCAGAAAGGGGGCATATATTCTTGCTTACTCTAATAGAAAACTCTTGAAAAACCCCCGCAATGGGATCTACCTTAAGATATCTTACACCAAATATCAACACAATGAGTCACTTATAGCATAGTTTTCTCTTTTTATTTTACATGGTTCTTGAAGTAAATCTTACACTTTCCTTCCTTGATTGCTCTATATGGATCCTACCTTACGTCGCTACACTAGATTTGTTGAAGGAGAAAGAAGATGGTCTCCAAATATCGCTTCGGCTGCATGGGTTCTCTATTCCCTGTCACATGAGTTGATCCACATCAATGGAATGCATGTGGGAATCTCAACCAACAACCAGGTTGGGCATGATGGTGTCACTGGTCTCTTGGTCACTGCCCTCCAGTTGGGTATTTGTCACCTCCATGTCTTTTTAGAGTCCCAGCTACTTGTCTCTGAGTTGAATAACCGCTACCAGGTGTGCGATTCCTTCCTTTTTAGAAAATTCCTATGCACTAAATAGATGGTTAGAGAATCTGAATCCATTACATTCACACATGTTCCAAGAAACCTCAATAGTGTGGCGGATCAAATGGCTAACAATATTCTAGAATGGCATATTCATCACCGCATATAGGAAGCATATAAAAAACTGCATCATGATTCAACATATAATCATGCATACCTATGTAACATACATCATTAGGCATTTTTTCATATTAAAAAGACTCATATAAAAACCATAAAATTGCATCCATGTGCATCAAAATATATACATAAATATCGCATGTCATAACATGTCTAGTACAAAATGAGAAGCTACACATGCTTTCTCAACAGACCATACATAGCGGAAAAAAAATACAAAGTACACCAATGCACTTAGGGGAAGCTCCACAAGCTACTAATCAGAGCCAGATTCACCATCCTTCTCCTTTGACTCAGTCTCCTCCTCAGATTCATATTCATCTTCCATGGGCACATCTCCCCATGTCATTGCTCGTACATACTCAGCAGCAACAACAATCCTCTTCATCAGTGGAATCCACTCATGGGGAGCATGGTAGCAGGAGGTAATAAGTTCATAATATAGATGTTTCCAACCATCATATGTAACACCCTCTAGTAGGTGTTCCAATATTTCTTCCAAATATCATTAATAGTCTTTCTCTCCTTCATGCGTGCGGGTGGCGCTAGCCTTGCCACTACACCCATCCGACACTGGTAACCTGCTAGTAGGTGAGGACCAATATCTACACATTCAATCAAGGATATCATTGGTCCCTATATATCAAGTAGCTACCAATAAGCTAAAATTACTCTATATATGAATGTAAACACATAAAACATCATGTATAAATACCATCTGGTTCCCACGACTGGCCTTGAGGTCAGGGAATCTCTGGGTCCCCTTCGTAGTCCATGTCTACATCTGGGTAGTCCTCAATGACTAAGGGGAAATGTCTGCACTATTATAGCATCTCTTGAGTGAATAATTTTCCAACTATGCCACCTCCCTCACACACCATCATCTCACACCACCTGCACATCTGAGGATCTCAAGTCCCACCATCCCACACTGCTACATGTGGTCGAAGGGTCAGAACTCTCTCAAAGACTAAAGAGCATAGGAAGGACACAAAAAAATCCCCATATACCATCTTGGCATGGTTGAGTGCACACTGAACCAGGAACAAGTACATGTGGGCCGATCCAAAATATGTTCCCCCCATTGCACTCTCCACCATTTCAATCTCCCCCTTGGATACCTCATGGTTCTGAGACAAACCCAAGATCCATACCACCATCGTTGAAACTGATCGAGTCAAAAGACTCTCAATGTCACACATCACTATTTATGAGCCACGTACATGCGTAGAGGCATAAGATTGTCTCTCGGAGATCTCCTCCAGAGTCTCCCCTTGCGAGATCTTTTGCACCATATCACCAATCACTCCCAACATCGGGAGCCCAGCCAAGAAGTATACATCTGACAATGTAATCTCTACATGCTGCCCCTGTATGATGAACTCCCCATCAACATCCCAAAAACCCACAAAAATGTCAAGTAACAGTGAGAATCTCTTTATCAAAGGCACCTACGTGAACTTGAGAAGTACACAGTGGCATAGGACATCCCGCGTGCCTACATTTTGGAAATCATTTCTCTGTAGGTCTTCGCAATCCTACTCTTGCCACGAAGGTCAAGCCATCCTACACAGTCAACAAATCCTATTAGCCACATCTATTAGTAAAAACTCACCTCGGGGCTAGTTTGATCCTTGTTGACCAAACCCAGCAACCAAGCCGCTCCTTTCGGCCAAACAGATGCGACTGAGTCGCACTTTCATTACAAATAGAAGTGACCTCAAGTCACACCGTTCTTCCTGACATTAGCAATCCAATATCTTTCGTACAACCGAAAAGAATGACCTAGTCACTGGTTTGGCCTCAAAATGAGTGATTCGGCTCGAAGAAGCCCTAGCAAGGAAGCCTAGGCCCCTGAGTGAGAAAAAAAACAAAATAAACCTCTGAAAGAGATGAGTTTTGCATGTACTTACCTGAAAGTCGCTGATGAGAAAATTACTGGTCGAAATGGAAGAAATCAACAAAATAGTTTTGGGGTCCCCCACTCTAACTCAACACTGAACAATAACAATGACACTTGTCATGTAGTTCCCCCTAATTATAGGCCTCATTAGGTCTTTTTTTCATCCTAGCATTGCAACGCCATCTAGAGTTCATTTGGGACTTCGTTCTTACTGTTGGTTTCAACTTTCTTTCCTCTATCTTTTTTTTGGAGAGACCATTGTCTCATGTTTAATACATGATTTTTCGGACCATTTCCTAGAAGTCACATCGATTTGCATGCCTTTGGCATATAACTATCTCCAGAATTGTACTTATCACTTTCTCATTTGAATGCTTAGTATGTATTGGCATGTTTAAGAGCCATCCATTCCATCCATAATCCATGGTTGGCCACCTTTGACTATCTTTCATTGTCCCTCTATAGGGCACCATTAGTGCCCCCTGGCTTGGTTGACCATAATGGAGTTTCTTTTAATCTCTTTCCTGACTCCTAAACAAATGAAAAGATCGTTGAGCGCACTTGCTTCCTTTCCTCCTCATTAAATTATTGGAAAGGGTGTCTACATAGTCTCATTTATCTCCTTTTGAGGACTATATCGACTACCATATGAAAAGGACCACCTTAGCACACTCAAGCCAGGATGTGTCCCTTTGCATCCTTTTATGCTTTGTTGGGCATTGGGACCAAACTTTACAAAAAATCTCATCATGTGTTGTCTTTAAGCTATTTCCACTATTCTCATCAAGAAAAGATCATCGAGCAAACTCGATTTCGTTCATGCTCGTAAAAGTATTTGAATTACCATCTAGTTAGTACATGTTTAAAATTTTCTTTCCTGATTGGAATACCAATGGTAAAGAAGTCTCTCATCCTCTAACAAGGATGGGTGAACTCTCCTATGTACACTTTTATCCCTTTTCAAGAACAGGAGACTATTAATCAAAAAGACCCCATTGGAGTCATCTTCATGCTTTCAGACTCTCTAAACTTGAAATCATTATTGACCATTTAATTTCCCAGGCTCTCTGAAAAATCCATGAGATCGTGTCATAACGGTGTCTTTAGGCACCACCCCATATGTTAAAGTTTGGTAACATTCCCCCATTGGGTCTCCTTTGTTCAGAGTATTCTGCAATGAGTCTTCCTTGGATCCCTAGATATCAAAAGTCTAAGTTGCCTTCACCTAGGTGTTTCCCATATGCAGTTACGTTCCTAGTATTACAACCATGATTCCTTTACTATGAGTTATTTTCATTTGCTGCTAGGTCAGCCCTGTCGTCATACTCTGAACAAAGGAAGTTTGAGTCCTCTGCACTCCCCCAGCATGTATTCCCCCAATCAGTGTTCCAATACCCAGATTGTCTCACAGCCTTGATTTACCCCCTTACACTTCTTTTAAAGGAAACCTTATTTCTTTGACAAGTTGCAGGTATCCCTCTGTAGATGACAACACATCTATTCCCGAGGATAGACCCAGAGGTCCCTGTATCCTGGTTTCATTAACCTTCTTTATGAGTTCATTGGACCACTTGATAAGACTCCTTAGTGGCTCTTGAGATGGTTCGGTCTCACATGCTCGAATGCAACTACATCATCACACCATTGAGATTCGTACAAGGTATTGGTCTGTATAGTATTTGTTCAAAGACGCTAGTTGTAACCTAACTCTAGCACATTGGTGAGTCTGTTAAGGGACCAAGACATGTTCATGTCCCTTGCGATTTCCGAGTTGCGCTTTGAAACAATGTTCAGAATCCCTAGATTAGTCCTTCTATATAGATTCATGATTGATGTGGCTTATTGTACCATAGAGACACTGACTCTCCGTCATTGAGTCTTTATGGCTATGTAAACTTCCAAATTTAGCAAGTCATCAGTTGTGAAGATATTGCATTCCATGAAAATTCCATGGGTCAAATGTATCAGTTCTTCATATTAGCATTGTATTGAGCCTTTCATTGAGGCCACCATTATGTAACAACAATTGTATCTGATCTCCTCTTATGTTTGGGATCCTTGATCGCATTATTATTTTGACATTGTTATAGGCATGGGTATGTCTGCCTCGTCCATATACATGTCACACGTTCTTTGTATCTCACCCATTGATGGGAACCAACATCAATACAAAACCAAAATCCACCATGTCTCGAATGAGGAAGCACCACTTTTTCATAGGTATCTCCACTATCCTAATGATCTAATGATGTCCATCATCCATACGGTCATCTCCTGCCCTCAGACATCATGGGGCAATCTGTTAACGCAAAAAAAATCTTAACTTGCTCTATACATCCTCTACCACATTCAAACATCCATTTCCTAACCCATATTACCTCCACACCCATGTTTAACCTATGGTTTTCTCTCAAAAATCTCAAAAATAATAAAAAAGGGATTAAAACCCACAAAATATCCAAAACACCTCACAAGGGAGCTAAAAATCTCACAAAGGGGCGAAAGACCCCAAAAAGAGAGTAAAAGTCGTAAAAGGGCCTAAAACCCCAGAATGAGCTAAAAAATAGAAGAAAGGTGATTAAAACCCTAGGTAGGGACCAAAACCCTAACCAAGGGCTTAATCCCCTATATGAGAAAAAAAACTATAAATAAAGGGGTGGAGGTCCCCATCACACATGACTTGGTTTCCCTGTCGTTATTATATTAGCATGAATCCTTGAGAGACAATCAATCTCAAGCTACTCATCCCATCCACTCCATTTGCCCCTTTTTCTCCCCTTTGTGTCTTGATTCAACCTCCACACTACCCAATCATATCGAGAGGTAGTGTCGTTTCTGAGTTTGGGGATGGTGGCCCCCTTTTCAAACATATCTGAGGTATAATAGTCTCACCATTTTTGTTTAGTTTGTATCTTGTAGATATTTATTTATTTTTGCTTCTAACAATTTTTGTTGCAACTCATTTTTCCATTGTAGAGTCTATCGTTTCTTCCGTTTTACAGAAGGAAGGCGCATTAGCACGTGGCGAGTGATTTTACCCAGCCACACCAAGAATTAGCAATTTATTCATGAGATTGGGTAGATTAAAATAGATAGAGATGACAAAGAACACCTTGACATTCACTAGCTCAAGAATACACTATACAATGTACTGGGACCATTTATGTTTCAAAATCATATATCGTTGAATTCTAATCCAAGGATACCTAGGTACACCATCATATGCAATGTAGATCCTTTTACTAACTTTTGGACACATTAGGTAATAAAGAGACAAAATAAGATATAGGATGAGCATGGAGAATTATTTATTAGATCACAACCCAAAATGGATCATATACATTAGAATATGGTTTTTATAAGAGAAACAATTATAGAAGCATCCAAGATAATATAATGGAGAGGAGAGAGAATAAAAGTACCCATGAGGACTACACCTCAATACATAGAACAATGATCCAATTATTGACTAAGTAACTCATCTAAACACCTACAATAAAATAATACTTGAGCACAATGAGAAGGACTAAAAGTACTCTCTCCCATGTCTCCAATTGTGAAAATATGATTCATAACAAGATCTAGGCACTACTACATTTCGATCCAAAATCCGATGGAAAAATCCGACGGCGTGTGGATTTATTTTTTAAAACTCACCAAAAATCACAAGGATAATTTTTTTTTTTGTAAATGTGGCCATAAGCGTCACTTAAGCGACGGCTAGTCTCATAAGCGTCGCTTAACCGACGGCGCGTTAGGAAGCATCGCTTAAGCGATGGCACGGCCGTCGCATATCCGACGCCTAGGTTATGGGTTTTTTGTTTATTTTTTACTCCATTAACATCTATTTGATTTTAATGTCTTGTTCCAATCTTAATATCTTGTCCCAATAGTGTTTGTTCAGTCTTATTTTGATATCTTGTCTCAATTTAGATAGTTTTTAATGAATAGAACTCCATATCACTATATTTCTTATATATATATAGATTGATTGATTGATTAAAAGTCATGAACATTCTCCATCTGCATATGCAACAATTATATTGTTTTACTCATATACATAAATGTATATGTTTTTGGAATTGTTAAGTCTAGGGTTGACAAGCTTAAGTGTTTTCATGTTAGTTCCATGTGGTGGATAAAATTTTTAATTTGGTATGAAGCTTATTGAACTATTGCAAGTTGAAAGAAGAAATGAATATTTCACTAGTCTCAAACTATGCATGTAAAATTAATGTACATAAGGTATGTCACTTATTGGAAACATGTTTAGAAATGTCAATTACAGAGGCTTCCTTATATTTTGTCTATCTAGTTGAGATAAAAGATCTAAAATCTAAGAGATTCTATGTGAATGTGTATGTGTCAGTTAAGAATATAGAGTGCATGGTAATTATCATTAATTTGGTATTTCCCTTTAATTCTTCTAGGTCCTTGCTACGTTAAGAATTTTCTTGAACATAACCTAAGTTTTGGTCATGCAAAAATGGTAACACCATAAATCACATCACAAAGGAAACAAAATAGTTGGGATAGGTGGCTAAAGTATGGTTGATAACATTGACACAATGGTGAAAAGGAAAATTTTGATGAGGGTGTGGTTCTATATCCCAGATCTGATATTCCTGAGATGATGTGAGTGACCCGTTTTGAGCGCAGAAAATAAAGGGGAGGAGAATGGTGAGGGGAAAAACCCTAATGAAAAGAATCGAGAATGCTATGAGCAAGCAGGTTACGTTTTCTAAGCACAGGAACGGGCTGCTAAAGTAAGCTTACGAGCTCTCTATGCTCTGCGATGCCGAGGTGGGACTTACGATTTTCTATCCAAGAGAAAAGCTCTACGAGTTCACCAATCCCAGCTGTGGTTAATGTGTATTTTCCATAACTGTTAGACTGCTATCTTGTATAAATTTTTGCGATTATTTGTCTTCCCTTTTGGGTTAGTGGTGTATTTTCCCTAGCTGCTACAGAAAGTTCGATTGCTCTCTGTATTTTTTCGTAAGTCTTTACTTGCATAAAGAAATAAAAGCGTTTTAGACACATGTGTCCCGGTATATACTCTTGAAAGGCCTAGGCCCTGGCCTCGGCCATTGTTTAGGAGTCTAGGTTCTTTGGTTTATTCTTCTATAAAAAAATAAATAGTTGCATGAATGTCAACTTGAATGGTCAAGGTATTAGCAGTTATTTTGGAATTTGAAACTGTAGGTTTCTGAATGATACTTGTGTAGTCATTGAGCCAAGATCCAACAGTTTGTAAGCGGAGCTAGATTTTCTCTTCCTCTAAGGCATACATTAAGTTTCAAAGAAGATTATGGTTGTTCCTGCAATGGAACGCCACAAATTGGTGAGCTACTGTGTGTTAATTTCTCTTACAGCCATCAATGTATTCATATTATATGATATGAAGAATGGATTATACAATATATTTCTCTTACTATTGGCTATGCACTTTTGATACAGAGTAGTACAATATTTTGAATTTTCCAAGCCTATGGCTTGGGTAGTGGGTTTCAAGAAATGCAGAAAAGAAATTACCTAGGATGCAGAAGGTTCACATCAGATGGTCTGTAGTGTCCTCAATTCAAACTCAAAGATGGCCTTTTATATTCTCTGGAATGTACTCTTCTAACTGTGTGACGTCACTGTAACTTCCCATCAGCAACCATCCGAATGGGTGAGCATGTTGAGTTGGTAGGACTCGTGAATATTCTGCACAAATGGTTGTAGATGCTCAGCTCATTATTATTCTACAATATTTCACTGTCTACTCTAGTTATATAGTATTTGTAACTTGATTTTTTTTCCAACCATAGTCAATATTAATAATACATCCATATTTGTTCTATTTGCTTTATTTGGAAAATTGGCCTACTTTGAGAGGGGCATTGAAGGAATAGTATATGTATATCAGCGGCATTGAAAGAGGGGCATTTAAAGAACAGTATGTATATGAACATGACTCATTAGAATGACCATAATTTATTTCAAACACTTCATCTCGAAAACTAAATTTTCCCTGTGCTATCAGTGGCATCATACCTCACTGATCACTATGACTAACACCTCACTGATTATTATGACTAAATAAAAATAAACATCTCAATTTGACATACAATACAGAGTATTCCCCTCTGGCTTCCTTGTGTCCTTTCTAGGCTTATCTTCTGAAAATTCGATTCATTTGTAGTTAATAAAATATTTCAAAACCTACTCCAATTTTAATTTATGCTCAGCAGAATTCAATAACCAAAGTTGTTTGACTTTGAAGAACATTCCTTGTAATGAAGCTTTTACAAGAAGTCGATGACAAAACTTGTTTGACATTGAAGAAATTTTCTTGTAATGTCACCTTTACAAATGAAGTCAATGACCAAACTTGTCTGACTTCGAAGAACTTTTCTTCATGGAACTTTGGCTATTGCGAAGAAAAAATGATATATCTTCATATTTAGCAAGATGGTGAAAACAATTTTAGAAACATGACAGAAAGAATAGTGAGAGAGGCATTCAGTGGTGCCTAGTGCTTAAATCTTACATTATTCAAGTACCAGCCTGGCTAGAGACTACTAATTCAATCACATCTTTCTTCTGGTGCTCCCAATGCATAGTGGTGCCAAGAGGCATGTAGAGACTCGAGAGCATCACCATCTCAACCCCCAGATTCATCAGACCTTGAGAGGTAATTCAAACCCCCATAGTGAGACCCATATAGAGTTATTGACTTAGAACTCAAGACAATTTATGTAGAACCAACAAGTAACAATCATCCTCCAGTTCCTAGAATTGGGCCACCTCTTCTAGATAGAGAGACATTCCCCAAACTAGATTAAGCTCTTCCAACCAATCCTCTGTCTAGATATCCTTTCCTTCAACCTCATATGGTAGAAGAGTTGCACATTTGGTAGTGGTAACTACAGATGAGGACAATGCCCTCCTTCCAACCACAGGCACTTGGAGCCTTGAGGCCCTTTTCCTTGTACCGTCTTCAAGAGCATTGTTTTCTAGTTTAGATTTTAGTGAATAGAGCTTAGATCTTATAGATTAGATTTATTTTTTCCTTTTAAACGAGTGGCCTCCACACTTACACTTTGTATCTACACTTATGTATTGTACAGTCCATTGAACTACTTTGCTCATTTGTTGGATATTAATAAAATTATATCATCTTATCTTATCGTATCTCTTCAATTCTCACTGGTATGTATTCTACATTTTCTGGGCATAATTTTGGTGCAGTTTTTTTAACCCTATCTTCCAAACATTTCCAACAAAGAGTTTTTCTATTTGAGCATTCAATTTTTCATAGGCTGTCTTAATATCCATGTCCAAGACTCTAATTTACTTGGATATGATCATCTACCACCCCTCAATTGTTTGAGTGTGTGGACCTATTTGATGTTGTCTAAGTTCCATGTTGGTGGAACTAAAGCTGGAGTGAGGCAAATAATGAGCATATGTTGATCAAGATATGTTAAATTTGTCAGATGGTTGGTAGGTTCTTTAAATATCATCTCACTCACTTATGCACAGATGTGATACATGTGATTCAAACTGAGAACTGTTATTGGCTTGGTGTTATTAAGACAATGAAGTTAAAAGATCAATTCCTAATAGAACATGATTTACATTTATTGGGCCACTACTACAACAACATCCAGAGGACTATGAAAAGAGGGAAGAAGTTAACAAGGCATCAACGGTTTTAGAGAGCTTCTTGGCTTCCACAGATCTGGGAGAACAGAGAGATCAAGGAGCTTAGATCATTTATCCACAAGGCTGTAACAGAGGATCGACACATAGGCTATGAGTATGTTTTCTTAGTTCTGTCAAACCTCCTCCTGTTTTACATATTCCTCTTCTCGAGTCTCCGGGATTGTAACCATGTCTCAGGTTCACTTAAAGCAATTTTTGCAGCTCTGCCTCTTGTTGATGTATCCCTCCGTTATTTGATACATTATATTGAAGACATTTTGTGGCTATGCCCCCTTCTCTGTTTATCTGTGTCTTAGAGATATATTGTGGAGTATCACTGTTTATAATTCTCAAGGATCTGGTGTACTGCCCTGATTGCTAATAAAATGGAACTACTATGCTATATTAAGCTTCATTCATGGTTATTTTGTTTTCTGGGATTTGTTGTAGTCTACTGGATATCGATCTTGAGAGGTCCCATTACACTTTCTTTTATTATATATTTTAGTTTATGGGACTGCCACCTTCTCATATGCTTTAATGATGTTTGTTCTATGTCAACATCTCTGCATCTTTCACTTTGATGATTTATGTGTCTTATAATGGATAAGGCTCTATGTAGTTTTTTTCTAGATGTGTTTTGGATCTGCTCTTTCTTTCAACACTTATGTTTTTAAAGTTGGTGACAATTAGATTCCATAACCGAATTTTTCACACCATCTTAATCTAACTTGGTATCAATTTCCCCCTTTTTGAGCCCCACTGATAGCCTCAACGTACAAGAGATTTCGTGACAGATAGCATTCACATATGAATAATGTTAACACTTGGAATTGGAAGAGTTTCAAAGTGAACCAGGGAGGGTACATTGTCACCTCCATGCAATCTGAAGATAAATATCAAACATTACCTGCCAAAAACTACTTCAGATCTATGGTACAGCTTGCTGTGAATTAAATATCAGACCCAGAATCTACATTAAATCAATTCCAAAGAGTGAATAATATGCAGATGTACATTATATATATCAAATAACCTCGATTTCCATGCAAATCTCCGAAAAATACCTCAAATCTTTGCTAGAAAAGTGCAGATCTGTGTGTAAAGAACCTTAAAAACAACGAAGTATAACTCTGAAAAATGAATTATGACCCTAGTGCCTTGAATTATGTGGGTTATGGAGTTGATATAGTTAATAATTGATTGAGCAGGTGATTCTTGAGGTCAAACAACTCAAAAAATTGAAGTAAAAGCAGTTGAACACACTAATAAGAGTAGATGGATACCAAAAAAAAGCAATCAAGCGTCATCAATAGAAATCCATGGTCGATGCCTCCTTTTGCAAAAAATAAGTGTGAAAGATGCTTAAAATAACCTCAAAGTGGAGCACTCTCCTCCTACATAAATATATATTTATGAATCATCTTTTCTATCATGTCAGTCTTACTGGAGTACTCTTAAAATCTGTTCAGATTGTATGATCTAAGTTTCTCACCTATGAGTTGAAAATAGTGATTGGAAATACAATGTTTTCTAATGGATGGGGTATCTCGATCACCTTAATGGATCATTTGGTATCTGGATCACCAAAATACATGGACATAAGTATGAACCCAAAACAAGATACCTCCTTTAGTTCTCAATAATCCTTTAGCTCCAATTGAGGATAGTGGAGTATGCATCAATGTAGTTCCTCCCTCGACTAAGATATTTTTCTATTACGCATAATTACCATGCTCATACTTGGCAAGGCAGGTAACTTCCCATAATTAGCATACTTGCACTTGGCTTACTGAGCATAATAACAAAAAAACTGTTTTAATGTAGGAGTTGTTACTGAGGACTATGTCAGGTATTGACTTAGGCTACTTCGCATACTTGGTAGTACTCACCAATATACAAGAGTATGGCAAGTAGTGACCAGTCACTACTTTAATGTATGTTGGAATCGTCCTGAGCCAAGTACTTGCTTCAGGGATATACTTGCCATGCTCAGGATTTCTTGGGAGTCATAGTCAAGGGTATCACAACTATGTTATTATTCTCTATGTGGCCAGGTGCATAAACATGGTGCTTCAGACATTGTAAGGCATAGACTACACTCCAAAGGGGTAGCCTTTCCTCTAATCATATTGGCACAATATATCAAATAGGTAGATACAATTTCTACTTGCTAAGTTGGTTTTATGTAACTAGCATGAACCCATGATGAATCTGTGATCCTTTATGTCCTCAAATCATTTTAGACTTAGTCAGCTACCATAGGATTCAGGGATGGAATTTGATGGATAAATGCCCATCATGGGCCAATTTACCCATCAAATACAGCTAATATTTTCTGGAAACTGTCAAAATTTGGCTTAAAATACAGAAAATATTTCAGATTTTCATTTTTACTTGCAATTTTGATGGGTGTCCGCCATTTGAAATTCCAACCCTGATAGGATTGTATTCATATTTATCTCATTCTATCAGTCGTGCACAAAATAGAATGTTGCCACAAAGCACAAGTGCAAGTAATTGCACTGAATCCCATAATCACGTCCTTTCATAGCCATCAAAAAGGGCTATGGAAACTAGACTATCATCAATAAACCATAAGAATATATCATGTAAAAGCCATGCCTTCTTGGATTCTACTTTGAATGGTGCAATAGAAGGTTAAGAAAAGCTCCCAAAAGCAGCTAGTACATCAAGTATTTCCCAAACTTGCTATGTATAATTCAGTTGATCTTTCATTGGCTCCATCTCTACTGATGGTATGTAACTGTTCACTATTTATTTTTCTGCATATTCCTGAACCTTTGCTTGTAATATGTAAATCCCACAAGCTTAATTTAGTTTTTCTTTCCAATTTGTATATGCTATGTGACTTGAAATTGGCTTGCATTTTTCACCATATTTCAAGTGATAATCTTTTTAGCTTTTTAATTAGCAGAGAGGATAATGTAGTGATTTTGAGCTTTCCTTCTAAACAATTTCTAATGTCATATGCATAAAAATGTGATGCCAAATGTTCATCTGGATTGTAAAATTCTTATAATAGACATGTCATTTATATACTTCTGCTCTTATGATGGGTGTTACATATGTAAATATGCAGCTTCATCAACAATGTGAAGACAGAAGTGTTTTGCGCTATATATACTACTACTTAGCCAGGATTTTGTCAAATAATGGTTCTTAGGGTTTAAGTGTTGGTGGTGGAATACCCACACCTAATTGGGATGATGTTGTTGACCTGGATGCTGCAGGAGGGGTGACAAGGGCAGATGTGGTACCTCGTATTATTCAACAGCTGAGTGCAGAAGCATCAAATGTTGATGTGGAAGGTATGCTTGTCCTTTCATGAAGTGGGATAAAGTACATTTCAACTTGGTTTTCTGTGCATTTCATACCTTGAAGATGATTGCAGTTTAGTTAGAGTTGTTGGAAGAATGAAGGAGAACCATGTACAGTCTAGTCAGTTTCTCCAGTTTTGCTTAGGCTATTTCTGTAGTGAAGGTGTTTGACATAGTAGTTTCTCATTGTGCTCTCTGGTAACTGTTGCCGATTTTTATGCCATATGTCAATACCCAGTGAATAACTCTGGATTATATAAGAAACTTTATCGTTTTCTAGAATCCTTTGAATTCTCTAGAATCTACTACTTTGAGACTGTATTTATAGCCGAATCCCTATGATATGTGGGGTTTTCTTCTGATTCTTTTATCTTGACTTTCTCTTTACTACTCTTTGGTGATGACTTATGCACTCTCCTATCGCTCATTTTGGTAGGTTTTACTTTCCAGTCCCATTGACCTAGTTTGGTCATTTGTAGACATCAATATAATTGGATTTGATTTGATTTTCTTACAAAAATATCCTATAAAAATGCTCTTTAATACACTTTAGAAGAAACATATCTACTGATAGATCATTATGGATATCCGAATGAGGGCTATTACAATGGATGGATGAACCATACTTTATGGCTTCAATTTTTTAACAGGACAGTCACATGCTTCAGATGTCTAAGCTTGCAAGAGTTTACATTTGTTGAAATTGTAATGCCCTAGGCCTTACAACAAAGTGGAAGAATGAAAGAGAGTGAGAATTTCTCCTTGAATGTGGTTCCTCTTTGCATTACTCTTGTTACAACTTAAACTATCATGTGTTCCTCTTTGCACTACTCCCAAACATAGTTTCAAAAGTAGTGCTCCCAAAGAAAAGTGGTCCAATGAGTGATGAAGGAATCCTAGATCACACCGTAGGTCTCCTCATAGACCAAATGACCTCAAAATGTGCATAGATCACCTCCAAGAGTGAACGCTAAGCCAAATAAAGCATGCCGAGTGTGGAAGAGATACTCCAATTTTGAACTCCCTCCAAGAAATCCTCAAAAAGTGTGCCAAGAGTCCTCCAAAGTTGGATGCTATCTCCTAAAAGGCATAAATGATGAGTGGATCCTCTCCAAAGTGAATGCCCCATAGATAAGGCCTCCAAGGGATGGACGCTCCTCCAAATATGGCAAGAGATGACATGTAGATCTCCTCTAGAGTGAACGCTAGCTCCAACTAAGCATCACACATCAACAAGGCACCTCCAAATGGTGGAATGCTCCATCACATAAGCATGTGATGATGTGCAACAATGCTCCAAAATGTCCAACTATTACCCATCAAAAAGGTGCGCTACAAACCCTCAAAAGGTGGACGTTCCATCATGTAAGGCATAAAATGAGTCTCCAAAATGAATGCTCCATGAAAATTAAGTGAAAGATGATGTAAGGGCCACTAGTGAGACTCCTAAAGTGAATGCTCTAATAGACCAAACCCCAAAAAGGTGAGCATTCCATCACACCTGTTAATAGCTGAAAGGTTAATAATAAAAAAATTAGTAGGCTTTATTTGTTGTAGGATTTTTTTTTAATTTTCAAATACCTTTTAGAAAATTTTGTTTAAGAGTAGTCATAGGTTTTATTTTTTTTAGGTACAAGTACAACCTTAGAGTCTTCAACTGATCTGCAGTAAAGTTTGCACAGCACTGAAAACGGGCTTCTTATGTCACTGTTTTTTTGTGCAAAAAGTTGATGTTATTGGCATTTGTAATGTTCTTTCTGTTTGAAGCTATCTTCAACTATCTTTGATCTCATTGAAGCCATGCTGGCCCTAAATCTATAAAATGCTATGTCGTGCAATTTAGGTAGGCAGTAGTTTATTTAAGATCATGCCATACTAATAATATTTGTATAATACAGACAAGTAATTAATTTTTTTAACTTGTAATTAGTAATCCAGCATTACTAATCTTATAGGTTATCAATGATCATTTATATTGTAAGGTTTCCACATTTTTACGATATTATTCTTGTAACATTTGGTCTGAAAAGTATATTACATGTGTTCCTAAACTTTTATTTATTTTGGTATATTTCTACAACAAAATCTGATTACTTTGGAATCCAAATAGGACTGACAATGCTGTCAAGAACCGTTTTAATGTGTTGTGTAAAAAGCAAGCCAAAAGGGAAGCATTATCTAAGGAGAATGATGAATAGATCCATGTTAATGATAACAACAAAAGGGTTGTGGTTTACCGATGATTAGTAATCCAGGTAATTTTTTTTTTAAATTTCAGAAACCGCCGGTTAAGCGACTGATGCAGTTATTTTTTTTTTAAATTTCAAAAATTGTCCCTTAAGCGACGACTGCAGGTAATTTTAAAAAAAAAATTCATAGTTTAATATGGATTAGATGTTGGATAACCGCCACTTTACATTTAACCGATGGTAAACTGAGTTGTCGCTTAACCGACGGATTGGAAAGATGTCGGATAACCGACGAAAATCCACCGATGCTTAAAAAAAATCATAGCGTCGTACATGCGACAGGGGAGTGTCGAAAATATGACAATACAACCGTCGGATTTTTGGTCGAAATGTAGTAGTGAGGAGGTAAGAGAATACTCATACCTAAAGAGTTTGAAAAATTATGCACAAAACTGTGAAAAGAAAAATATTAACACATAGAGATGGTGCCAATAGCTGAATTTTCTATTATTGTACCACTTGAAAATATGTCTGTTACATGTTTATAATGCAATGGGATAAAATCATTATCCTTATAAGGAAAATTGGTGGCATACATGTACTGGGCTTAGATTGGACCTCAAACCCCCTAGGTTGACCAATGAGCTCCCAAGCCACCTCAAATGGTCACGAATAGCCATGAGAACATGGATGAAGCATGCTAGGAAATAAATCAGGGTATGATAGGAAAGCTAGAATGCATGGGTTAGTGTGAGTTGCTCTAGGAAGCATTTAATTGTCCAAAAGGGCCAAAACCCTCCCAAATACATGCATGGACACCTCTAGTCAAACCTGTTCCCTATTTTAAGGAGTGGGAGTTCCACAAGTACTGAAATATAATTAATGACCGTGCTCGTGCTTCTGGTTGAACAAAAAAATAGTGTTTTGGTGCATTAATGAGTCTAGAACCCCCATATACCTTGCCAAACCAATATAACCAAGCTTTGGACCATATAACATAAGTGTAAACCAAAGGAAATGTGTCCTAGGTGGTGTGTGACAATTTTAATAGGTGATATGATTCTATAACACCCCCTCCTGGCCCTTAGTCATAAATTAGTGTAACCACATATCAATATTGAGGCCTTGGAAAGTAAGGATAGAAACACCTCTTACAAAAATTTATTTGTCCATGTAAAAATGAGGAAAGATGCAAAACCTCATGGGAAAAATCCTCCCTCAAGAATCGACATGGAAAAATCATGATAAAAATATCTTCAATGGGTCATGTTATTCAGTTTAATGATATGAATGAACAACTTCTTTGTGATAGACTTTGTGAATATGTTGTGGATGCCAAGATCATGCATCAATGCATTAATGTGTTGTAGATAAAGAACGTGTGGAGAGGCCCCTTGAAGGTCATAATTTGATGATGGAGGAGAATCATAATAATTATTTGTTTGTAACCATACTTTGATCTGGAAGCATAATCAATAATAGAAAGAATATCTCTGCAAACTCCTTCCCAAAGAGAATCAAAAGACTCAACAAAATCAACTTCTTGTGTAGCTTACATATCATGAATTAAACAATGAATGTCCTTCCCAATTTGATGAAGCAACTTCATAACTATGTAAAAAATATTATTAGGCTCTTAAACATCAAAATAAAATTAATATTGAGAATAAAATATCACAGTTATAGTGTCTCCATGATCGAATGGGTCCATAGTGGGAAACGAGTGTGAAATTAGACCACAATTACAGTTGAGCAAACTTTGATGGTATGAAGACTTGAAATTTGAACCATAGATGGTGAAATGAGCTCTAGAAATGTGGAACAAATTTCCCATGAAGGAAAATTACATGGATTTCCAACCTATTAATTATATGAAATACATAAAAACAACATACACAAGTGACATAGCATTGGAAAGAATGTAATTTTGAGATTTTCCAACTAATGAACTTGGGGATTCTAGGGTATTTTGGAAATCGAATGGTTTGTGAAGTGAGTTTAAGTATGTCATAGTATGTATATCAGCCTTCTTATCACCTTCATAATTAGAATAGGAAGGATATGAATTAGAGCTTTCAGAAGACAAGTACTAGAAACTAGTGAGAAATTACTAGTATTTGGAGGAAATTTTGGTGAGATGTTTGGGGTTTCTCCCAAGGAGGGGATGGAGTTTACAGAATCTGATATATCAGACTGTAAATCAGAAACAAAATTATATATACTATATATATTAGAAACTGGATTGACCCTTGCACCCAAAGCATAGAAGCACTTACCAACATGCTTGTTCCAAGGAGAGCTTGTCTTCTTCTCTTCTTGCAAAGTCTGGAACATCAATATTGTTGTCTTGAAGTAGCTTGGTCGTGATTTCCAAAATCCTTTTGAAACAATATTTTTCATGATGTGAACCTCTGCAATAACAACAATTTGGATTCTCTCTCGTACACTTCATCCTATTGGCTTTCGAATACTCATCAGTTGAACTGGATCTTTCTACACACGAATGCTTCTACTCCTTCCCTCCTTGTTGCGATGAATCCTTGGATTTATTATTACCTTTGGATTGATTCGAAGAAACTATATAAAGGTATTTATCCTTGGTGGATTTGATGGTACTTATTTTAGATAACTTGTCTTGTTCATGAGTCAAAGACTCCATGAAGTTTTCGAAGGTAGGAATTATCTAATTTTGAATTGTTAGCTTTCCTAATGGACTGTCGAGACAAACTCATAATACTCAGGACCTATATTCAAAAGTATAGACAATATCATCTTCTCGTATTTCTTATCAATGGCACATTGTTTCAGCTGAAGCACCAATGATTTGAAGTTTGTGAAGAAATCCTAGATCGTCTCAAAGTGAGCTAGGTTCAATGAGATCAACTCATTTTCAAGTTGGTGTCCTCTTTTCTCATCAGTATTCCCAAAGAATGACTCAATCTTGAGCCAAAATTCATCGGGCGTGGTAAGAATGTCTGCATGGAAGAGAAGGTCCCCACGAAATACTAAGACAAAGCATCCTGAATGCTTCATACAACATGTTGAGGTACCTCGATTTTTCCATAGTGGAGTTGGGCTTGGTCTTAGTTCCCATGGATATGATTTAGAGTCCTTTCGACCTCAACTATATCACCATTTCATACTTCCATTAATAATAATTGAATAGGGTAAGGAAAACATAACTCTGCTCCAGTTATGCTTGCGCACTAGGTCACAAAGACACTAGAACTAACTGCAATGCAGAAAAACTTAAATTTTTCTGGAAGAGACCCTAAATAGAAACTCAAACTCTTTGAATTCAATTTGAAGCTACAAATAGCTATTATACCATGAAAAAATATTATTCACATCAATATATAGGAGCTAATATAATCCTCACAACTAAATATTTTCACAAATTATGCATAAAGCAGTTAATAGAGAAATATTTACACATGGAAGTGGTGACAATAACTGAAGTTTCTATTACTATACCGCTTATAAATATGTTTGGTACATGTTTGAAATATAATGAGAGAAAAATTTCATCCTTAGAAGGAAAATTGGTGGCATACATGTGGTAGGCTTAGAATGGACCTTAAACCCCCAAGGTTGACAAATGAGCTCCCAAACCACCTCAAATGATAATGAATGGCGATGTGAATGTGGCTGAATCATTATAATACACAAAATAGGATAGGATAGGTGTGTTGGAGTGCACGGGTGAGTGGGAGTGGCTCTAGAAAGCATTTAATGGTGAAAAGGGGCCAAAACCCACCAAAATACATGCATGGGAACCTCTAGTCAACCTTGTTCCTTGTTTTAAGGAGAGGGAGAACCCCAAGGACTGAAATGTAAGTAATGAGGGTGATGATGCTCCTGTTTGAAAAAAAATAGGGCTATTGGGTGCATTAATGAGTACAAAAACCCCGTATACCTTTCTAGACCAACATAAGTAATGATTGGACCATATAACATAAGTGTAAAACAAATAAAGTGTGTCTTAGGTTTTATGTGACCATGGCACAAGATGGTATGATTATATAACACCAATTCCTTAGTTGCATAGAAGTATAATGGGGCCATCACCAAAATTTTGTCAAGGGGGGGATCACCATAGTATAGAAAGCTCAAATCATTGCTCAAATACAATATTCAAACACATAGGGGTGAAAACTTGAAGTTGGGTAACACTTCCGTGAGAATCGGGTGCCCAACCAACATAGCAGGAGTTAGTCAGCTAAATAACTATATTTATTTGGCCGAATAATTAAGTTATTCAGCCGAATATTTATAGTTTTTCGGCTACATTACTAATCCTTTATTTGGCCAAATAAAATTTAATGATAACCATTGAATTTGACGGAACAGATTGCCGATCGGTAATTTTTTTCAGCAATTCAATAATTATTTAGTCAAATAATTATTCGTTCGAATAATTATTTGGCGAGTAGTTATTCGGCCGAACAATTGTTTGGTCGAACGATTATTCGATCGAACAATTGTTCGGCTAAATAATTATTCGGCTGAACAATTATTTGGCCGAATAATTGTTCAACCAAATAATTGTTTACCATATAAGCTCAGCTGCAAGCTCATTTTCGTTGTTTGTCTTGCAGCGATTTGTCATTTTCCAACCACCCGTCACCCCTCCCGTAGCCCCACTCGTCTTGTTTCGCCACCCATCTCGCCACCTGTCTCATCCTCATCCACGTCACCCAGTTGTCTGACGTGTGCATCCGCCATCCTGTCATCCCTTATTGTGGAGGTCTGTTCGGCGTGGATGGCGTGGAGGTCTGTCCGGTGTGGAGATCTATTCGTTAAGGTGTACGTGGTATTTTCGTGGTGTGGTGTTATTGTATTGCCTCTTGGCTGTGAGATAAGCCATTCTGAACTTTTATACTATTACTATTAAGTGATTGTTTAAACTATTATGTGCGTGTTTCATATGATGTTAGTAAGGACAGAGTTGAATAGCTCTGCCCATTTGGATAGAGTTGAACAGCTTTGTCCATTTGGACAGAGATGAATAGCTCTACCCCTTTGGGCAGAGTTGAACAGCTCTACCCATTTGGGCAGAGTTGAACAGCTCTGCCAATTTGGACAGTTTACTTATTTTGAATGATTTTAATTAAACACAATTTAAGATAAAAGTTGAAATCTGTTAATGTTTTTTTTGTTAATATATTTTTTGATTATCTTTTTTTATTCTAATTCTTATTCAGCTATGTACAAATGGACAGAGCTGATCTTCTCTATTCATTTGGACAGAGTTGATCAGCTTTGTCCATATGGACAGAGTTGAACAACTCTGTCTGGATGGATAGAGCTGATTAACTCTATCCATATGGACATAGCTAATCAAGTCCCTATGTAAACAATTTATATGACAATTGAAAATAATATATATGACAGTTGAATAGCTCTGTCCATTTGGACAGAGTTGAATAGCTCTACCCATTTGGACAACTCTACTTATTTTAAATGATTTTAATTAAACAAAATGCAATATAAAAATTTAAATCTGTTAATGTTTTTTTTGTTTCTATATTTTTTAATTAGCTTATTCTTATTCCCAATGTACATGAAATTTTATAGAATATTTAGACTGCTATGTTTAAAAAAAGTCCAATTAGCCTATTTTTATTTTCTATTTACATGAAAATTTATAGAATATTTAGAGAGCTCTATCCAAAAAAATCTATGGTTATGTAGGCTTAAATAACTCCACCATTATGTAGCATCTCTGAATGATATTCAAGACATCTAGACATTTACGATTGTACAAGTTGCAACTCTGTCCAAATGGATAGTTCTGATCAGCTCTATACAAATAGACAGAGTTGATCTGCTCTGTCCATTTGGACAGAGTTGATGAGCTCTATCCATATGGACAGAGTTGAACAGCTCTGTTCAAATGGATAGAGTTGATCAAGTCCCTAAGTAAACAATTTATTTATGGATGTTTTTTCGTTGGTAGGGAATAGGATTTCAAAACCTTTTCATTTTACTACCCTGAGTTACAAATTCAACTGTAGGGTAATAACTATATAGTTTTGTTCTTAACCTCTACTATTTGCTTTATTCCATACAACTACTAGCCAAAGTATAAGTCCCATGGCACTTTATGAGTATCTTAGTCCATGATGCATTGCATTAAGTAACATTTCCATTTCATGCTTTTCTGAAACATAGAGAGAAAAGGTTAGATAGATAAAGGCAAATTTAAAGAAATAATTGCTTTATCTTCTTAAGGGGATGGAGACCAAAACAACCAGAAGTGTAACGTAAAATGATAGGGATAGGCTGGACTAATGGGAGGAATCCATAGGTGTATGTAGTCAGTCCCTAGATGCTCTCCTTAGTCCAAGTTGAAATCTATATGTCCTTGCCATTTGATGTGATAAATCCATGAAATCACAACAGCTGATTGATAGCGGTTAGTTGATTCACTTCCCTTACTCTTCATTTCTTTATACAACTAGTGTCACATCCCCATCCCTCCGACCGGTGAAGAGGACGCGACGAACACCACAAGCAACCGGGAAAGCAACCCCATGAACATAAAAACAGTCATCCATGCTGGAATAAAGGCTTGACAAAATGCATAATTCATCCATCATATAGCGGAAGCAAACAAATACATAAACCAGCATTCAGCATGTTCATCATAACTCTTTAAACACTAATATAATTGGAGAGTTGAATTATCCAGCAACACTTATCTTTTGATGAAGAATTCACCCCGCAACCAGCTACGTCGCTGCAATGTTTCACCCAACCATAGGCCAGCATGCTCGTCAATCTCTCAGCAACGCTTCCACCCCCGAGCTAGGCATGATTCCTCAAGGACTAAGGGGATACCATCAGCAACCAAACACAGCTGGGTTTGACAGGCCTTCAACAAACGGCCAAGCCAGCACGGTCCGAAGACCAACCACTGCATACCCGCAGCAAATCAATCCCTTCACAGCCCTGTGAAGAAGGTAAAGGCAACTAGGGATAATCCCAACAAAATATGAGCACAACTCAAGTCCACCAAACAACACGAAGTTGTTCTTGGCCCTAACGTGGCAAAAACAACTCAGCTGCAACCCCAAAACCAGGGAACTTCATCAGCCACAAACTCACAACGAATGATAGAAGCAATGCACAGCCCAAATCAAAGAGAAGCCAATAGTCACGCCTTTACCAATAGCAGCCACTTGAGAAAACACTACTCACAGCCAACAAAAACGTGGGGAAGACAACAACCTCAAAACATAGTCAGTGAGCATGGCTCACAACATGGGAAAAACGCCTCAATAGTCTGTGCGTGAGTGCAAGTTGCACCAAAACGCAACACACAAAGGAAAACAAATGCATGGCCACAAATCAGTAAGGGAACATACACACAGTCTCTGAGCACGAAATGACTCCTGCACCCGAGAATCCCAAGCGACAGCCACGATTTCTCTTGCTCTCGGTGTGAGCAAAGCCAACACAGAATCCCTGCGCATGAGCAGGAAACAGACCATGAAGAGGATGGTGGTGGAGGTGAAGGCTAGGCGCGTGAGGAAAGATGAACCGACCAAGGAAGAATGGCATCGTGGGAGAGTGGCGTGAATGGAAAGTCATGGGTGGATTAGGCGTGTAGGAAAAGGACTGACAGTCCTACCACCCCACTCCCAAAACAATAACTGCCCCAACTACCTCCACTAAGACATCAAAATGGTTGGGTGAGACAAGGGAAGGTGGCAAACAAGACAACGTGGCAACACATGGGTTTTTCCCTCATAGACCACGGTTTGGCATCCCCCACCCCTTATCCTTTGGAACCATGCCCTTTTCATTCAACGTTGCACTACCATAGCTGGTTGTGGTTTTAGTTTTATTTGATGTGCATGTTTACATGATGCCGAAATATAATTTGTCAAATAGCACGACATAAACCATCGGCAACTACCCCTATTTCCGAAACATACACAACCAAATCTATGGTGGGGATTTTTCCTTGATCTCCTCACCACGATTAATTACAATATATACACCATGCAAACGGGGTCAAAGCCAGGGACATTACAACTAGAGGTACTAGGATATATAATTCATTGTAAACACTCCAGATCCTAGAAGAAGGGAAGTGGAAATATTTAAAGATGAGAAATGAAGAGAAGGTAAGGAATAATCTAGAAATACTTTCTCCCTATGAGATTCAGGGATGAGCTAGCTGATTCACCTACGATTCAAGTTCAGCTGAAGAAAAATAAGCTCTATCTATATTTAATAGTGATGCTCTCACTAACAAGTCTATAATGACTACGTAGCTAGTATCCAGCAGTAGTGTCTATCTGTAGAGTAGGTAAGTACTTGCACTTTCCTTAGACTATATTTTATACTTAGCAAAACGTAGTTCATGCACATGTAGTTAAAGGACTATTAAATAATATTAGTGATATCTAGGTCCTTATTGAAATATTAGTTTTTATAGTTTCTAGGTCTTTGAAGTTGATTAATTAACATGTAGAAGGTTAGGCCCTTGATGATTGACGCATTATGACTCTCAAACTTCAGGCCTGGATATTTAGGCCTGACACACTATCTCCCTACATTTTCCACCTCTCGACTTGCAAAATTGTTTAATGGATCAGCATGTTTGGCTTCAAATTACTCTATGTTTCAACTTTTGGCTTCTGAACCAAAACACGTTTATGGCATGTGCTAGGGTCAAAATGTTATACAACATGCGTAGAAACCATCATATACCAGTGTATTTAGTGGATTTAGGGATCTTTCTTATCATGAAGAAGCCTCATTTTCTTTATATATGTTATTTCTTCATACCACCTTTGTTTTTTCTATTTATATTACATTGAAAACTTAATTTTAATAGTAGCTAGATCTTTGAAGTTGATTAATTAACATGTAGAAATTGATATTTGTGTAAAATTGTAGATATCATATCCAATGGAAAGAGAGCCACCTTTTAGATAGAAGTGTAGGAGGTCATCACATTCTTCGAGAGTTGGTGTCCAAAATGAAAATCGAATATTATCGACTTCACCTCGAGACTCAAGACTATTGTATAGTTCACATTCATCTGATCATCGACATAGCGATAGTGGTAGAGATGATTCCCCTTTGTCATCTATGGGTGAACTTTGATCTCGACCTTCTGTATGGGAGACAAGTGTGGAAGCAGAGCAAATTATGCAAGAGGCTCGTCATCATACACAAGGTGGCGAAGGTCGAGCAAGGATGCAATATGTCCAGCTAGTTGAGGGTTGTACACCCATTATGACCTATCCATGATAGTTACCGGAGGAGATTCCATGGGAAAGTTGGCTTCAACAAACAACTCTTGAAAGTTGTAGGCCTCACTATGACAAGCTACAAAATGATCTTTCTAGTTTGGATCTCGCTCCAGAGAACAAACAAAGTATAGATATGGTTTTGTTATCTTTACAAAAATTCATTGAGGTATATGAGGATATTGGACCAACAATAGATGGATTTGTTTCCTTGATGCAAAGAAGAAAGGCAGAAGTGATGGGTCCAAATAAGTGGGCTGTTGTGAAGGAAAGGGTGACTAAAGAACAGGCCAACTCAATGTTCAACTTCAAAGAGGGGCTAAAGTAGAAAGCATTGAAAGTGCAATATTTTAGGCACCCTTAACTTGCACATTTTTTATATGATCGGTTTCTTGCAGCCTATGGTCGGTTTCCATGGAACAATGAGGTTCCTAATTATTTTGCTAGGTTTTTTTATGTAGAGTTTTTTTTAGGAATGAAGCCAGACTATACTGATATTCATTCCAAGTTTTATGAAGTTGGAAAGGGGAGGATATACAATCGAAAAGGTGCCCTTATAGATCCTATTACTCTTTGACCTCCACCTCTGATATCTCGTCCACCTAGGCTTGTGACTTACAAATAAGAGATGGAGCCCACATCACAAGTTGGGACAATTGCAAGGCATAATGTTACTAAAGGTTTGACTTCGGCTTTTGTAGGAGTTGATGTTGGATTGAGTCGAGAGAAGGCTCGTGCCACTATTCAGCAAAATTTTGTTTACAAAAGAAATGATGAGTTATATTGTATGCGCATTGAACATCTAAAGCCATGTGTGAAGCTTTTTCGTAATATAGCTTCGGATAGAATATCTAATGACACATCAAGCATAGGAGAGGTTTGTGTACTTTTAATCTATTTTTATTTATTTATTATGAATTAAACTTTTGGTTACATTATATCTATGTATGATAAATTATTTTTTAATGTATAGTAATAAATACGTTACATAAATGCTTATTGTTTTCAGTTTTCACGATTGTTAAATGAACATGATTTTAGAGTCTCCACTAGTCAAAATGCTGGAAATGTAGAAGAGCATATTGGAGAGGTATATTTAAAATTTACACATTTATAGTTATGTTTGAAAGATATATATTTTTTTGTTTTTAAATTTAACTATGTATCTTATTGTTAATTTGATTTATTTATGCAGGTTTCATTAGATTCGTACTTTTTAGATGATTTTCCATCTATTGTAAGCTAATGTTTTATTTTTTTTTGTTTTTAAGTTAATTTATAAGCTTAATATTTTTTGCTTTTACTATGAATTATTTATTAATAAAATTTAAATTTTAAGGGAAGAGAAAATATTGAAATTGGAGGTGATGATATAGGTTCTTTGATGGATGTGGATATTGGCACCGAGGTAATTTTGTTCATAATTGAATTGCTTTTTGATATATATGTTTAAATAGTTTAAATAATCTTTGACATTTGTAAATTTCTTTTATATATGTTGAATCTTGGGTCTCTTCGATCTTTTCGAGGCAAAGGAAAGACTCCATTGGACGATAGTGTTGGAATTTTAAGTTTAATATTTTTTTTTATATCATTTAAAATAGTCTAAATAATTTGTAAGATTTATAAATTCTTTTTATATATGTTGTAGCTTGGGTCTACTCCACCTTTTAGAGGCAAAGAGAAGACTCTATTGGATGATAGAGAATTGGAGGTAATTTTGTTGATAATTGAATTGTTCTTCGATATATTAGTTTAATGTTTTAATGTTTTGATTTTGGTTTAAATTTCTTTAAATAATTTATGTTATTCATAATCTATTTTTATACATGTTGCAGATTGTTACGAGTCCAAGGGAAACGATCCCAAGGGAAGACCATGGTCGAGGATAGTGGTGGACTTCTATTTAGAGAATTATTTACATTGTTTTTTTTTATGTAGATATATATGTTGTAGTCACACTTGGACATGGAAGAGCTTAATTTTTGGATTATATACATGTACTTTGAACTCACATGTACATTTATATCACATTGACATGATTCTTTTTTGGATTATATAAATGTGCATTGACCTTACATATTGTTTTTGGGATTATATACATGTATATGTAAAGGTTAGGAATGTTAAGAAGTTTTGATAGGTGCAAATATATGAATGTATATAATTTATTAAATTAATGTTTCTTGTTGAGAAGTTGAGAGTGATAGATATGTTAAGAAGTTTTGATAGGTGCAATCTAATGTTAGGAGTGAATGTTTTGATAGGTGAAATATTAGGAGTGAATGTTTTGATAGGTGCAATGTTAGGAGTGAATGCTTTGATAAGTGCAATCTAATGTTAAGAATGAATATATAGGGAATGGATATGAGAATGTTAATGTTAGAAATGTTAGGAAGTTTTGATAGGTGCATAGTTAGGGGTGAATGTGGGAATGGGGGAATGCTATGAGTGAATGTTTTGATAGGTGTAATATTATGAGTGAATGTTTTGATAGGTGCAATGTTATGAGTGAATGTGGAAATATGGGAATGTTAGGAGTGAATTCTTTGATAAGTGCAATCTAATGTTAAGAATGAATATATGGGGAATGGATATGAAAATGCTAATGTTATAAATGTTAGGAAGTTTTTATAGGTGCAATGTTAGGGGTGAATGTGGGAATGGGGGAATATTAGGAGTGAATGTGGGAATGTTAGGAGTCAATGTGGAAATAGGGGAATGTTAGGAGTGAATGCTTTGATAAGTGCAATCTAATGTTAGGAATGAATATACAGGCAATGGATATGGAAATGTTAATGTTAGGAATGTTAAGAAGTTTTGATATGTGCAATGTTAGGGGTGAATGTGGGAATGTGGAAATGTTATGAGTGAATGTGGGAATGTTAGGAGTGAATGTTTTGATAGGTGAAATGTTAGGAGTGAATGTGGAAATAGGGGAATGTTAGGAGTGACATTAGAGGAAATTTGGGGTCTAAAATGGGCCTTATAAGAAAACGTGCCAAAATAAGTTTTTGTGAGTTGGAATTCAAGAACCAATAGAATTTCA